>VFFE01007037.1:327568-347368 GCA_008921705.1 Burhinus oedicnemus | reverse complement strand
CCCCCCTCCCGTTCACCCCCCCGCCTTTCCCTCTTCCTCAGCAGGGGCGAGTAAAGGTGGAGACGAGCCCGGGAAGTTGCCGGAGCAGGAAGAAGAGGAGGAATCCCAGGTTTTGCACGGAACCGGCCATTGCAAATGGTTCAATGTGAGAATGGGATTCGGGTTCATCTCCATGAGCAACCGAGAGGGAAGCCCCTTGGAGTCTCCAGTTGATGTCTTTGTACACCAAGTAAGACCCATTTTTGTCTTCCATCTCAGCCTGCCACATTTGGTTGAGCTCAGTGGGACTCCGGTTTCGTGTGAAGTAACCTCTTTTTCCTAGGTATTTAGGTACATCTGTAATGAAAAAGTTGCCTTAGGTAGTGTTTTTGTTGGCAATGTACAATTTCAGTAAATAAGGTCGTTAGATTGTGTTTAGTTTCTGTGGCCGGATAATATTGTTTCTTCATATCTTACTCCTTGGTTAGAAACTTCTGTGCTTTTTTATTTATTTTCAAATGCCATACTTTTCTTTTTAATAAGGTTTATCATTTGTCAGCAGACTGATCAGGAGCAGATATGCCTTTCCTTGGAAGCTGATTAAAATTAAGCTCGGAAAAGGATAAATAAATGTCGGGTTTCATTCAGATAACATTTGAATACAATTTTAAACGCTTTTCTTGTAAACATCGTATAGTTTTTTTAAAAGCTCATCTGAAATTAGTTAGTGAAATTAAGACATAATTATAGCGTTATTTTGCAGTAATTCAGACCTGAGAGCGTCCCTGTGGTGATACACTGAAGAGTGCATGTGGTTTGGCTCGTTGATTTTTAAATGTTCCTTCCTGGGGGGCAGGAAAAACAACAACAAAAACAAAAAAACCCAACTATTACGGAATCGGACCAAAAGCAGCGTCTCTGTAACGCTGTTCGGGAGAGAAGGCGCGTGTGGCCGTTGCTTTTATTTTTAAGCACAGCAGCATGAATGGCGTTCGTATTTTGAGTGTGGAAGCTGGTATGAATGCCTTCGTGCAAAGGAGTTTCAGATGCAAGATACGTACAAAGTGATAAAGTTAAGGCAACTTTCCCCACGCTTACAAGCGTGGCTTGTAAAGAAGGAGCATGTGTAGACCTTCCCTGGTCCTTCTGTTAGTCTCCAGTTGCAACAACAGTATTTTGAATTTCACCCGTCATCTTTGTGATCAGAGAACAGAAGAGTGGTATCAGGTAAAGAGACCGTTTTGGGGTTGGCTAGGGCCATGTTAGGAAGGCAAAAAGGCATCTTAACTTTTTACGTGGTTGTCCATTTTCTATGACGTTTGCAATGACGGGGCAGGGGGGTGTTCCATGATTATATAGTGATTCCCTTTTAATGTTCCATTTGGTGGCCCGGCCATATTTTGTGGTAACTTTCATCTGGCTTTTGTAAAGAATACACTTTTCATTAGGTTAATAAAAAGGCGACTGAAACTTAGAGAGAGTGCTGCTGCTGTGGCATGTTGCCTTGCTCCTTGCAGTGGTGGAGTGGATTTCTGATCTTGCTGTCTTACATGTACCCTGTGCCTAAGGGCCTGCACATCAATATTAGCTGTTTGCATTTGGAATTACGTACAAAGTTTAGAATCCAATAGTGAACTTACTAAATTCTTACAATTCCTGCTTTGTACTGGCATATGAAGTGCCTCCCCCTTTGCTGCTCCTTTTTCATTTTAGAACTGAACGATGGAATACTTATCAAAGAAGGAGCATGCTTCCTCCTGTTTTTCTCCCTTTCTTCCCTTCTTTGTACCTTTTAAAGTCATGAAATTGCTCTTTACAGTTCTGTAAATTTACTTTCTAGATAAAAAACTTTTTCTTCATCTAATTTTGTGTTAATACATGTCATTCTTTTTGCATCTCATAATAGAAGACGAACATTTGAAGCATAGCAGTATTGTTGATAAAAACGCATTTGGAAACAAAGATATTCTTAGAGCTATGGAAACAGAGAAGTGTTGAACTGCATGATAACATGATACATTTAGTAATACTATACAAGGTGTGCTGTTCCATAATGGAAAGTGGTCATAGAAAATAATAACAAAGTATGTGATAAATTTGGAAGTTGCTATTCAGTTGTGTCCCCTAAAGGACGAGACAAGAAGGAAATGTTAAACATGTTTGTTAACACCTCAATAATCGACAATTTATCAATATCCTTAAGTTTCTAAGACATATCACAGTGTAAAATGCAGTGAAAAATAGCATGTTTCATTGCACGTAAACTGTGTGCCTCAGTCATTTTGAGTATTACTTAGAGATATATCTTACTGAGTGAATTTATTAGTATTCTGCAATGGATTGCTCTTACAAGAAAGAAAATACATTTCTCACTTTTTTCTTTCTGATGAAATCTAGGATATGCATAAACTTTATGGTGACATGAATCTTCTTTCCATCAGTTAAAAGTAGAATTTTTCTGTTTAATGTAATGGGGGGAAGCAGTGACTATTTCGTTTTGGAGTATATTTTAGATAATTTAAATTGCTATATAGAATGCTTTGTGTTAGCTGACCAGTGGTAACAGTAGCAGCCAGAGCATAAAAATGTCTTTAAACAAATAGTGTTATTTAGCAGTGCTGCTTGTACAACAGTCTGTTGCCTGAACAGTGATTAGACACTATTCCTATCAGTTTAATTCATTTGAAAAATTTAGTCATGTGAAAAGGCCTTTTCAAGGCAAAGATGTTAGTTTATTAATCTCTTGAAAAAAAAAAATATTGCTGTTCAATAGTGCTTTGAAGCACTTCATTTATTTAGGTGTGTGCACATAGTGTTGCATATATTCCCTTGTTGTGCAATGTTTGTAGCTACTAGAATCATTTTATAGAATCGGGCAGTCTAAGCAGAGGAGAGAAGGTTGTGTCTTATTTAGTCCAAGTCCTGTTGAAGCTAGCTCGAACACTGCACCGATATTTTTACTTCCTTATCTTTCCTTTTCTTGGTGAGGTTATGCCCAGTTTATGAGATCTTGCTATGAGCAAAAACTTACTGGATGTCAAGTCAAAATTCCTGTAATAGTTTAAGCTCATTATACCTAGGCTTTTGAGCTTGCAATAAATAATTTTGCTTTCTTCTTGGAGTTCCCCCTTGGTTGTGTGCAGATTATAGTCATGTTTTTCTAAAGTCAGTGCTTCACTAATTGTATATATTGATATATTTTTAGAGGACGATACTTTTATTTGGACTTTTCTTCCCCTTCACCCAATGAAAGTTCTATTCATGAAACAGCAGCACTATTGAGTTTCTAACTCTACCTTTTAAGTCCTTCCTTCAGCACGAGTCATTTTGATTGATCTTCTCTGAACTACCTTCAGGTTGTTGTTACCCTTCTGGTAATGA
The DNA here is from genome assembly GCA_008921705.1 of Burhinus oedicnemus. Taxonomy (NCBI): domain Eukaryota; kingdom Metazoa; phylum Chordata; class Aves; order Charadriiformes; family Burhinidae; genus Burhinus; species Burhinus oedicnemus. The sequence goes on along the minus strand of VFFE01007037.1, from coordinate 344,008 downwards.
GGTACCCAGAGCTAGATGCATTATTTAAGGTAGAAACACATGAGCCATTACATATATGCATCTGTGTGTGTGTGTACAGTGTAAATAGGGTACACGTACAAATATCTTAACTCTTGTCTTTTTTTAGCTTTATTCTGATACAGCTCATGTCTTTAAGTCATGTGCTTGAGTCATTCAGTGTCATATAAAAATTACAAGTCCTAAAAACTATTTAATTTTTCAAAGACAAGCTATGCCCAGTGCAGCAATGTGCCTAGTCTGCTGTGTTTCTTTTACAAAAAAATGAGAGCAGCAATGTTAGTCCTGTGTAACTCTATTAAATCCAAGGCATGTGCACTGTACTGAATTTGGCTCAGTATTGTCATTTGGACTTCTAATAGGTTAGCATGGAATGAATAATATAGCTTGCTTGTCTTTATGATGTGAATTCTGCACATAGTTATGTGTGGATAGCTCTTGTTAAATTTTAGAAAAAGATCTATTTGTCAAAGAGTAAAACAGACTGGAGAGGTGAAGTGAGTGAAACCTTTTGTATTGCCCATGAAAAAAGATTTTCATTGCTAAGAACTAAGAAGAACTCAAGCTTTCATAAAATCAGAGAAATGGATGATGTTTGTTAAAATTTTTTTGCATGTTCAAAATTGTACACACAACCTTGATACATACAGCTTTTTTGGATGCTGGCAGTAAGGCAAAAATTTTGTGGGTTTTTCTTTTTTGCACACATTTTGTATGAACCGTGTTAGAAACATGTCTGTTTTCCTTTGCTTAGCATGAAGCCCAGATGTTAAAGATGATAATGAAGAGTAGGGTGCTGGATGTAAATAGATGCAATTAAATACATGTTTGTGAATATCAAGTGTTGTCATTTTATGGTCTTTTTGACTAATATGGTCTTTCAGGATGCAATGGATTTTTCAGTTTACAAGATGTTTGTTGGGACCTGGCTGTGTAGTCCAAAATTCTTACTGTGTTAAGGGATTGGTATAGGATCTGGGAACCTTAAACATGATCCTTCTTTGGGATCCTCTTTTATGAGATGGGGAGAGGAAGGAAGGGAGGAGCAGCATGCAGGAGTTGGTGTATTTTGTTTTCTCATTAAAAGGAACGCAGTTGGTTTGAAATTTTTCACTGTCATGTGAACTTTCTTACTGTTGCTGCAAGTTACTCTTATTACAAGATTTGATAAAAATGGAAGAGACCCTTTTTTCTCTCATTGAATCTTTGTGCACTGCACTGTCGTTTGTATATTATAAATTTTACTCTTTAAATTCCTAGTAGTTTAGCCACAGTTGAACTACTCTTTCTAGGATAAAGTTGGGCATGGCATGATATACTGAATGCTGACTTTCTTATATTGTGACACATGTGATCCTGTGCTTTTGCAAGGATGCATTCATTCATCTAGCACATCTTTTCCATTTCTGCATTATTAGGAGCCTGTAAAAAGCTACATAATTGCTCAGGATAACTGGAAGTTCTGGGCAAGCAAGCGGGATCAATATTACATTGCTCCTTATTGTTAAATACGACATAGCGATGCCCGTTTGAAGTACAGAAGTCCCTGTGCAGGAGTATGCTGTTACAAACTTGGCATCTTTGACTTCTGCTGGGAACCAGGCAAGCCCAGTCCTAATCAAAACAAAAATGGCTAGCAGGATTTAGAGAGGGAAGCTGAGGAAGGAAGCGAATGGGGAGTAAACGTGTGTCTGCAGTGAGCATGTGTACCAGAGATCCGGCAGAGATCAGACCTTTGCTAAATATGCGGGTGTCAAAGTGTGCTCAGCAGCCTCAACGTGTGTAGAATCTATCATGGGTAACAGCTGAAGATTGGGAGCCAAGCTTTGGTGCTCACCAGTTGTGTTGGAGCATACAGAGAAAATTGACTGTAAATTATGGGGACCATGGATTTGTGGTGTGGAGTGGTACAGCTTGGTTTTTTTGTTGTTGTTGGGGTTTTTTTTTAATTTATTTTGGCTACTAATTAGGCCCAGTCCTGCACTTCAGGTCCTACCTATAGATGCATAGACAGATGGCAAAATACTTCACTGAGAGCTTGATGGTTTAAGATGGTTGTCTGAAGAAACTTGTTATTTGGTGTTTACGTTATGGAGCCACCATCTGTGGAAATACCTTCCAGGTTTCATCTATTTACATCTAAACCCAAAATTACAGTGCATTTTTGTGGATAGACATATGTAGTACTTAAGTGAATGGCAAGTCCCATTAAACCTAAATGGTGTTGAATCAGATCAGATTTTGTTGAAGAAGTTTAGACATTAAATGTTGACAAGCAAAAATCACAAGCAGCCCAAAGACAGAGGCCTGTAATGGAACTATTTTATCTTAAGAGAGATTTCCCTCTTTGGCAGAGCAGTAAGTACACCCTTTCCAGAGCATACTATCCTCCTTTTCTCCAAGACTAAGGAAGTTGTGCACAGGGGTTGGGACACTGGAAGGAAGAGGATATTTTGTCTGGGGCACAAACATCAGATATCAAAGCAGATAGATGAACCAAAGCTAAAAGGAAATGAATTGTCAAATTGGGAAAAAATGTTGTTATTGTTGCTTGTCCTGGTGTGCAACCACATTACTGAAGTGGTAAGTATATCTAGACTCATCCAGAGTTTTGTTTTAGACTCTTTACAAAGTATACTCCCATGCAAATATTGTTTAATTAATCTTCCTTATGTAACCTTATGTAAAGGCCTGACATCTTTCCCCACTAATTATCAACAGAAACAAAATTAGGCCCATCAGTTTCTATAAAGGTGTCTAAAAGTGACCGTAAAGATACAATTTAAGTAAGATCCTGGGAACCTAGAAACCGGAGCAGAAAGACCGTTTATGATGTTTTGTAAATGAACACAAAGAAATAAGGACATACTGTTTACATTTTTCATTCCCTGTATTTAAGGGTGCTTTTTTTCTGCTTTTGTTAAATCAGCTGAAAGTTACCATGAATGATAGAAAGGTATTATGTGATATTTATTAGCTCTTTCTAAGGGACAGGACTCAGGACAGGTCTGGACTAGCTTTTGCTTGCTGGATATCACTAGTGAAAGCAGTGAATCCTTCAATTGCTTTTACATCAGCAGAGTATCAGTAAACACGTCTGCATGGAAGGTGGGGAAGTGCTTCTGATTGCTTGAGCATATTTAGTTGGAGAAACTGGTGTCCGGGCCTTTCCTCAGATTATTCTGGCTGGCTCTGACTTAAAATGGGGGGTTAACTCATTGGGAGATGGCTAGAGGAAATTCCAGATCCCCACTCCAGAGATGGCTCAGCTGCTTGCGGAGCAGCTGTGGAAGCTGCTGCAAGTTTCACAGTCCGCTGTGTTAAGGAAAACTGGCACTGATTTTGATTTATTTTTTTTTCCTAACATGCAAAGCTGTAACATGCAGCAGGTCAGCAGCTGCTCTGCAAGCAGCTGAGTTGGCTTTGCAGTAGCAGTGTGGTGAACAGGTGGAGGTTGAAACTCCTACAGCCACCCTTCTTGGTGGGACTCCTACAGCCATGTTTTACAGTTGGCAGCAGTGCTGCTGCTTAAGTAAGCTTCAAGAGCTTTTATAGCACTCTCCCTGTTGGGCTAGCATAAGTGCTTCTGAAACTCCATGGCAAACCCAGCTGGGGAAATTCTAGTTTTCGTATGTGATTTTTAATCATTTTGCGTATCAGAGAAACCCCATGGTCCCCACAAAAAAGGGTGGGCAGTGATGGCTCCGTGGAAGGGCAGCCAAGGATGCAACAAGCAGCTGCCAGGGTGAGGAGAAGGTTTAGGAGGAAAGAGAGCTGGAAGCTACTGTCACAGAAATGCAGTCTTCTCTGGTGCAAAATAGCAGAATGCTGGTGTTACTTTCAGCGGGGGATGGAGAGACAACAAAAGCGTTAGTGACTTTTCAAGAAAAAGGGCACTTCTGAGTATTGGAATGAGTACAAGCATCTGAGCTCTCCTTGGAAGTGGAATGTTTCAGGAATCGTTTTTGGGTTACGCATCAGTTCAATCTTACACGTTTCTGATTTGCTTTTTTCTTGTTTTATTGATTACAATTAAGCTGTGGCATTGAAATATTTTGAACTGCAGTTTTAAAACAGCACTATTTATAAAACAAAATCAAAAAAATTACGAGGAATTTTTGATTCATGACAATAATCTGTGTTTCTTACTTCTACAGAACAGAAGTAAGTATATTTACAGGGTATGTTCATAATAATTTGGATATAGCGTTTTAGCAGATAGGTGAGAGTTTAGTGAAATTTGTTGATAACCTGAAAACTATAGCTCCCTAGTTATTCCATATGTGTAACTTTGAAAATTAAATACATCAATACATTTTAAAAGTTATTTGTCTGAGAGTATGCAGAATATCCTTGTTCTGTTATCACTGCAGGAGCCAAGAAACTCACACAGATACTTTCTATTCCAAAGTTGTAATCTAGTGTTAGAATTACATTTTTTTGGAAGGAGGGAAGCAGAAAGGATTTTGTTTTGTTAGCATCATAGGTTAGTATTTTCACCTGTTAAAATCTGAGTGAATGCATGTATAATCAATATTTGGAATACATGAATTTGTCTACAAAATTGAAGTAATATTCCATGATTACTACAGATCTTATGATGCTCTGTTAGAAGACACTAGTGTTATTACAGTCATAAGTGTGTATTTCTCATGAATGTAGCTGATGGCTTTCCCATCAAAGATAATTCCCAGAGAGGCTCTCTTCTAATTACTCACAGTAATTTATAGATATGCAGTGTTGAGGGATTTTTTTTTTTTTCTCCCCCTTTCTAGATTGCTTTTATTATAGTGCCACTTGAGGCTACTTTAACATTTGTGTTTTAACTTCGTTTATGGTTACATAAATACATATGAATACATAAATACACCAAAATAATTCCTGGACTGAAATTGAGAGTAAAAGTGATAGCCCTTGTGTTTAAGTAGACTAGAATAAGCATGAACTTGTATTTTTTCAAAGTATGGGTGTCTTTAAAATCTCTTTAATAGTGCATGCGTGCTATAATTTTGAAAATGTTTTATTTCATTTTACAGCTGTGTTTTGCAAGCTAGTAATCAAAATCTTGGTTTTATGGGCTACTTGTAATAATACAATCTTAGTGGAAATACGGGGTTTTAAAAAGCCTCTGTTGACCATGTGTAGTAATTTCTGAATATTCTTAGACTTGTTGTATTGGAAAGAAAATAAATATATAAAAACTTTAATCTAGAATGTACCTAACAGCCCCAAGCTGACTTCTGTAGACTTTGGATTAGACCCCCAACTACTCCCTATATTATATATTGCTGTCTTACTTGGTTTAATTACCTGACCTTAAAACATGTAGATTGCACAGTTTAAGAATTAGCTGTTGTTGACACTAAAGTGGAATAAGATCAAAGAATTATTTGCAAACCTGTTTGCTATCCTGTCCCCCAGATATTAAAAACAGCAGTACATCAGGTGAATGGAAATTTGAGAATTATTTCAACAGTAAACAAAAACTCCTCCTCAACGTAATGAAACCATGACATCTCTCCTTTTCCTGTGGGTATTACAGACCTGATGGGCCAAATTCTGCTCAGTCTTTTCACGTGAAGTGGTCTCAGTGACTTGTGAAACTTGTTTGATAAACTGGACAGCATTAGGAGTGCATTTTAAGTCTCTTACATGAATGTTCTTACTGGAAGTATGTAGCTCACATCCTTTGGTTTTTGTAAGTGTGCTTTTCATGCTCAAAAACTTAAAGGCTATATTGTGGTCTGATTTGTTCCCTGTACAGTGCCTAAAACATAGAGTAGTAAACTAGAGTTTGGGTCAGTGCTGCTTAACTAAAAGTTAACTTAAAATGATACAACTTAACATGAAGTGTATGCATGAACTTGACATCTATGTAACTTGTATATACTTTTCACAATATGCTACTTTTTTGTACTGTGAATGTATAATATTTAACATCTTCCATAAGTTCACCTGGCCACTAATCTGTCAGGCTGCTTTGATGCAAAGCTTTTGGGCTGATAATGTTGTGGGTGTTCTTTCATCTTCCTGTTGAAAAATTGCTCAGCCCCAAATCATTCCCTCACAGGAGGAAAGAGCGGTAGAAGTATGTGAAATGCTCCCAGTGTGAAAAAGAGCCCTCACCATGGGTGCAAGCAGGTTCTGTCGAAGGAGAATGAAGTTCCTCCTTGCAGTGAAAGTGCCTTGGGAATCTTGAACAGTTATTTGGTAATCTAGAGGCAGTTTGGACCACCTGTACAGGGCCTTTGATTTCTGGCAGGGGTAATAGGATGTGGTACGTATTGGGAAAACTTCTGAAAAACTGTAACTGCAGTATTGTGTATCTGTTCACAAGGGGAAGGACGGGAATCCTTCTGACAGAGTCCTTCATGATCTGCCTTTTTCCTGGGCCCCTATGTTAGGCATGTAGACATCCTACCCAGATATAAGGGAGAAGACTGACTTAGGGGGAAGGGGAAAGTAGCTGAACCTTCTGCCTAGACAGGAGAGGGGGGACAGTTTACAGATCTGGAGGCGTAATATAGTCCTCAAATATTTGTAAATGCAGTTAGTCAAAAAGTTTCCATTTCACTGCAGTGCTTAATAGGTCTTCAGTACAGTGATTAAATTCTCTTTTGGCTGTGCCAAACCTGCTTTGTTTGTCTGCTTCATTGTTTGGGGGTTTTGTGTGTGTGTTCATTAAAGAAAGCATGTTACATTTGTAATAGCTGTTTTATATGAATCAGTCACATTTGTTTAATGTTTTCATGTAGCATGTTTTGCAAAAACTGGAAATGTAGAGTAGAAGTTAACCCTGTAAGGAATGCATGGTTTCTTGTATAGGAGTGTGTGGCTGTAGCATGCACATGGATTTTAACTAACAGGACATTCAGCGGGGCATCCTGTTCATTGTGTGTGATTCTGGTTTAGAAACTATTGCAACCTACAAACAAAGAAAAAAGTAAAATAATTTTTAAAAGTGTTTTTAATTGGCTTCAGAAATCAGTGATAATTGTTAGATAGATGTTACTTGTAAGGTGATTGATCTGGTTGTGAAGGAGATACATGAATAAACAATTATCAGAAACAAAGAGGGTTTTTTTATAGAGAACTTTGCATGTCACCATTGACTTTAAAGGACTAGTCACAAAGAGGACTGTGGGATTGAACCTATTATAGAGGATAAGGGAGCAAAATATTTTAAAGGTGCACTGTCAAGATGAAAATCATGTTCAAGATTTTCAGGCAGATATATACTACAGCTGAAGACAAAATCTTTGCTTAGGCTAATTGGAATAGGATTTTATTAGTGTTAATTCGTTCTTTTGCAAAGTCTTAATGCAGCAGTACATACCATACCTTTCACAAAGGAGTGCTTCGCTCTCCCGTACTACAGTCTCTTACCTACACTAAGAAAGTTGGCTATTAGATTCTCCTCTTAGCAATGCCTTCTTTTCCTCAAGAATTAAAAATCTACTAAACGTTCTAAAATCTGATCTATCAGATTTGAAAATGTTTAAAATTATTTAAATTCAAAACATTCTGGTTCAGAGGGTTCCCTTAAATTTGATCTGTCTACACTGTCTTCAGTGAAGACAGTGACTTTTGTAAAAAAATAATAATGCATTTTCCATTTTATATGTCTTTGCATTTAATGACTACATAACATTTTTGCAAGACAGCAAATACTTTTCAAAATTAATCTCCAGTCTGCTTTGAGCAACAAAATTTCTTTATGTTTAATAATTGAATTAGTGGATTTGGTTTCCCCAAAGAATTTTTATATTAATCTTCATTAATTTATTTGCATTAAGCAATTACAAATTTTTTTAAATGGCAGATTATTTTATTTTTGTTATATATTAGTTTATTTTTTACTGAAAATTATTGATAGTTTATTGGAAAGTAGTAGCCCGTTCCATGCTTATGTGGGTTTATTGTTGTTCTTTTTCACACAGATAGTACTTCTTCCTTGGATGATCATTTCTTTAACTGGTAACAAAAGTAAATGGACCAAGATTAGACTGTTAAAATGGCTACAGTTGAAGCACTGTCCTTTACCCCAAAACTAATTCTTTTTAGTGTTCATTAATCAGTAGTATAATCAACGTTTATCATTTTCTATGATCTCCTACATATTAATATAGTGTCTTTCATATGGGAATCAGTAATTGTTTTTAACTTTATATAAAGCAATACTATGCTTTTATAGTTAGAATTTGTTTCCTTTTATCCGTGTGTAATTTAGTATGTCCATTACACAGAGCTAAACCAGCACTGACCACAACAGGTGTCATGAAATGCACCTATATAGTATATTAGATTCTCTTGAGGTAATCGGCATAAAATTATTTTGTTCTACTATTTCTGGTTTTAGGATGATGAATATAATCTATTTGTTAAATTCTTAAAAAATGGTAAACCTTAGCTTAGTTTCTGTTTTCTCCCTCCATTTGACTGGCATTTTGAAAGTAGAGTATATTTTAGCTACACTTCAAGGACCAAATGTTACTAAGAGACGTAATGTTGAGCCAGGTGGTATCAGTGAAATAGGGATCAAAATGTTTCAATAGGTACGCACAATTTCTCTCAAAGACTTTTTTCTGATAATTTTGTTTGGGAGCTTAGATACTTAAAACAGAAAAGTTTGATTAAATAAATCTAAGGGAGTTTTGTGTATATCAACTATTATTCAGTGTACTTGTTTTCACTAGGTAAGTGCTTCACAATCTTTAAAATGTCCCCAAAACTAATTCTATAACAGTATTACTTGTATGAACTTACCATATATGAATGTTCATCTGAATTTCTTGCATCAAATTCAGCTGAACCATGTACTTTAAGAGAAATGTGACTCCTCTTTATTTACGTCTTATGTGGCAGAAAATACTCTATTGGCTTTGTTAATTTTCACTGGGGACTTCATTAGTTTAAGTGGACAAGTTTGAAATTCCTGGCATCTCAGGTCTAAAAGAGGACTAACTTGGCAGATCATTATTTACTAATGATATGTAAGAGACTGAAAATGTGTACCGCTCTATGGCTTTCTCCACTTAAGTTAACATGTAGGAAGTTTAGTATGGCTTTTTTGTTGTTGTTTAATTCCAACAGTTTAACAAAGTTAATATGAATTTTTATGTCTTGCTAGCACGTTGTTCTTCTGGGCATACTCACATCTCATTGGCAATTATTTTAAGATGATGGGTCAAAAAAAGCAAATTACTTCCTTTTATTAAAAGTCTGTGTGGAAGTGAATTATCAAACAATAAGGGTACATGCTAAATATATATGAAAGATAGTAATCCTTATTTCCTTTAAAAAATGGTGTGTTGAAAAATACTGGTTACATTATTGTAAAATAATTTTGACATATTTACTGGACAAAGTATTTTCTTGTCAAAAACAGATGCTTAGATTTTGAAATGTCTAGTTTCCATGAATGTGACTAATTTGATAAAGAGCTTTCTGGTAACAATGTTGCTATAAAATGTTACCGTTAAAAAACTACATTCAAGCATCAAGAAATGAAATTAGCAAAATTAATTTAGATATTATGCAAAAAACCACAATGAAAATACTAATAATTAATACGAGATCTCTTAAATACTTGCATACAAGTCTTGTTTTCATCTTCTACAGTGTTCATGCCTATTTCAGGAGATACATTTAACAATGTAGGTCAGTTTGGATTCTGCTGCATAAAGGTATGGCAGAGACCGATGCTAATTGTCACAGTGGTTTTCATATTTGTCTGTCCCCTTTTGGATCAGTGCATTGCAAATCCATGTAATTAGTATCTGGAAGGGTCCAAAAGTAAAGATTCTGGGTCTTAATTTTTCCACTTGCCAACAAGATTTGCCAGTCAGCTGTTGACTTCTCTGCTGTGGTACAGTTGGCGTGGATGCAGGAAAACCTCTGGTCTTGCAAAGAATGAGCTATGGTTTTTCTTGTATAGATGTTGTATTTGTTGTAAGTTGGTAATATTCAAGTAGTGCAGGTTGCTTCTAATATAAAAGTTGTCTCGGACTGCTCTGGTAATGAAGGGACTGTAGAATAAATGCTGTTAGTACCTCTTCATTTAAAACATGCATGAATGGAATCACCGCTAAATTTTTTTTGTTGTTCTTATGCCTATTTTTATCTAAGATCATCACTGTGAACGCAAACAGCAGCAAAACATTACGGCTATAGTGAACAAAATATCTGAAATCCTGTTCCCAGTTACAAATTTATAAAATGTAGATTAATTGATTGGTTGATGTAAAGACAAGACGATTCAGTTCTGCTCTTTTTCATGCCAGTGGCAAAACAGGCGGGAAGACTGTGGGGTTTTCTATTTCTAATGGAGCAGTATAAACCCATAACCGGTTTTAACGCTTAGCTTAAAGGATTTAGGTAGATGAATTTAGGTAGGCAGTTAGGTATTTGAAAGTGAGGTGTATCCCTGTTCGGGGTTTCTTTTTTTTCGAACAGCCCGCACACCTGGCAGGGCGGTGAGCCGCCGGCGGTGGGTTTGGCGGCGGCGCTGCGGCAGGAGCCTCCCCGCCGGCGGCGGGGCGGGTTCGCAGCCTGCCGGCTCCGGTTGCAGGGCCTGCGATCGCACCGGGTCGGGGGTGCCCGCCGCCTTTCGCTTCCTTGGGCCGTTTATAACCCGGTCCTCTCCTGGTAGTTAACTATGGCCCAAGGAAGCGATTGATGTGAAAGATTCAAAGATGTTCGGTTTATTACTCTTAATATGGTTTAAATTGTTCTTTAAAAGAAAAGCTAACTTAGCACACTGCAGAACTGGAAATGCTGGTTGGTATCTTTGAGAATCGAAATAATGATGCGTCAAAAATCGCTGTCCGAGGGTGTGACTTGTTCGAGGGGGCAGTTCCTTCTGAAGTTAATGGATTTAATGCTGCGCCGTCTCTTCTCAGCGATGAAACACCTACTTACCGTCCGCTGGAGCGCTAGTGCGGTGCCGTGGCCATGAGCACCGTTTCCCGTGCTGGGGGACCAACTCGTCATCAGCCACGGAGCACATAATCTACAGTAAATGCGAATTAAAGAATGGGCAAATAAACAGGCACGCGCTCAAAAGTACTTCCAGTTTCCCCGGAGGTTTGCTACTATTTATGCCGGCGCCTAGCGCCATGGTAGCATCTGCTTATACGGGGGGCCATCAAAGATGTAAACGCTTTTAAACTGAGCCGGGGGTACAGGGCGCACGCAACACTTCCTTCTTATCTCGGCACCCCACGCAGGGGGCCCGGCCCGGCGGCACCAGCCGTGGCCGCCCCAGGCCCGCGGGCGGCGCAGTCGCTGCCCATCAAGATGGCGGCGGGGCGGTCGGCCCGGCCCGGCGGAGGCGCCCCGCGGCGTTCAGGCGCAGGCACGGGCTCTCGTTACGATTAGTCGCGGCCCAGGGCCGCTTTTCGGCAGACCCGGGGAGGGCGGCGGGCGGCCAGTTCCACCCTTTGTTCTGCGGCCGCGGGGTCCTGCCCCTTCCTCCGCCCCCCAGGAGGAAAACGCGGCGGCGGGCAGGCCGGTGGTAAGGCGGCTGTCACACGTGGGCAGCTCGGCAGGCGTGCTCGCAGCCGCCGCTGTTCCGCTCGAAGCACCGTGCCTCGCCTACACCTTTCGTTTTAACGGGGCTGAAGACGTGTAACTCCTGAAAGGATCTCCACCCCCAACCCCCGTTCCCGCCCCGCGCTAACCTTCGGCGGCGTGGGGCTGGGGGGAACCGCTGCCTTTCCCGCCGGGCAGCCGGTCGCCTCTGGGGCTCCTGAGGAGGCCCGGGCGGGGGCGAGCCGCACACCCAGCCCCTTCCCCGGCCTGGGAGCTTGCCCCGCCGGGAACAACGGTACACGCGTGATAATGGAGGCGTTGCAGAGCTTGGGGATGGGGGGGTGTGGTGTTTTCCCCCTCCGCATTAAAAACGACTTTGAGAACAAATGCGACCTTCTTTTAAGGAGCATATGAAACCTGAGCTAAGTGTTGCGTTTGTTGTTTGCTTCGTTGATGCTTAGAGGAACAAAAATACTGGGTGGAGAATTAAATGTGGGTATGATAGAAAGTTAGACATTTGGTGATTTTTTCTTAGACTTCTCAGTAAATAGCTAGCCTTCCACTTCTAATGATCATGCAAAACATGCTGCTAAATAACACACTGTGTTGAAATAGTCGTATTTGCAGAAATATTTGTAATTTTAAAGTGAATACATTTTTACCAACAACCAATAATTTTTCTTAAACTTGTGAGAACTTTTCAGCCTTGTTTACCTCACGGCTTACAATTTCTTTTTAACTTCTGAGTGTTGTAACCTGACAACACAAAGAAAGGCTTTGCAAAATATTCAGCAGAATTATCTCCTTTTGTTTGTTTTGAAGGAGAACATAGTCCTTCATGCTAAAAAGTCTTTCAAAAAGATTAATGATTGTAGGATTCCGATCTTGCAAACACCTCTTCTTTCAAGTAAGAACTATTCATGTAAATAAAGGTTTCAAGATTAGGACCTTAAATATGTGACTTTTATAACTATTCACCCCTTAAAAACGGTCTTCTGCTTTAGTCTGGCCTTGGGCAAAGTTCCACATGGACTCGATGGGATTTTTTTTTTTTTTTCTTGTGTAAGAACTGTAGTTTAACTACTTAAAATACTTTTTAAATTGAGGAATGGATTGATAGTCTATTTTTTTTGTCTTTTTAAAAACAAAATATGTGCATATGTATACTTTATATACTGCACATGAAATATATCTGTTTCTTCCACAACAGTTCTGCTGCAAAGGGAATAAACCCAAGCAATCTTTAATAACGCGGGTCTCAGTAAGTTGTTTTTTCCATCTATGTGGGTGAGTTGTGTAAAGCTTTTACAAGTTCTCTGACTGTAGTTTATAATAGTATAATTAAACCCAATATTTTTTACGTTTGAAAATATAAAATACACTTCTAGGCTGTGAATGGTGTGCAATGATTCATCCCTCTGGGACAGTCTCTCCTATGGGGGATGAGTTTGGTGTAGTGCCCTTGACTATGATACAGTCATGTCAGTTGCTCCTTCCTCCCCCACCAGCATCCAGTTCGCTGGAATCTCATAGTTTTTTCTGATAACGTTTTTACTTGCAAATGATTTTTTAGATGCATATGTTGTGAAGGGAATTTGTACTCACAGAGCCCTAAGGTTGCTTTGGTTGTTTCAAAATAGTGCAGGGATTAAAGGCTGTGTTACTTGTATTGTTAGCTTCAAATAGGTGACGTGCTTTTTCGAAGTGTTTGTTAAGAAGTATTTCACATTTCGAGTACAGATAACTGTCTCAGGTTTTCTATAGTTTTAATTAATTCACGTGTGCTGTCTAGCTGCGGATTTTCAATTAAACATAGGGTTGTTTTACTGTATGCGCCAGATAATTGGAATATTTAGATAATGTTTCCTTTGGGGCTGGCAACTTATTTTAACTGTTTGATGTAAAATTCTTTGTCTGTTTTTAAGGTTAATGTTAAATGTTGCTTTTACAATCCCAAGTGGTAGAAATGCTTTTCAAAAATCACCAGCCTCGGAGAGCCCAATAATTGTCACTCCATACACCAGTGCTTTAATGACATTTTGGTTGATACATATCAAACTTTTCATTGCTGTGTTTTTGTGAGCCCCAGGATTATGCTGCATGGTTATTTTTAAATTAAGTAAGCATCTCTGTTAATATTGAAGAAAAAATTGTTTGCTAAAGATGTTATACTGCGCTAAGTTTTTGTTTTGTTTCGTTTTCCTGGGCAAAATCCTTGCTTGTTATAACCCTGCAGTTTCATTATTGCCTTAAGCCACCTAACTAGACTTTTGCTAGAAGAGGCAATCCCACCCACCCCTTCCTCCCCGCTGGCCTCATGTTCCCACCTGCACTCCCATGTAGCTGCAGAAGGAGTTACAATCAGCTCTTTGAGCTGAAAGCTAGTAATTTATTTTGCATGTTTGAATTTCATTTGTATCAACAAGCTCATAGGACAGTGGTTTTGCTACATGAAAACTGGAGCTAACTTGACAGCAGTGGAATCATACAGCCTGAGGAAGGGCAGAATATGACCACTCCATTTGGTGTCAGGACAGTGGTAGAATGTAATTTTCAAGGAACTAAGCCAAAATAAAATGGCAGGTCTTGTTCCCCGAACTTCTCTTTGGTCTCATTGATTTAACTTGCTAGGTAGGAAAAAATGGCAGAGCAAGTCTTTGCACAACTGCGTCTCACAGAACCTCAGTCGTTGTTGGCATACGCTCATCGTGACTGCACCTTATATCAGTCCTGTGCTTGGTCTGGCATTCATTTCCTGAGAAAGAGATGTTAACAGTCCAGTCCTGCAAATAGTGGATGTGTCTATTTCTTCTGTAACTTTTTTTAAAATAGAAATATTTGGGAGTGAGTTTCCCATTGCCATTGGCGACATTTAATTTGTGGCTGCCCTGCTGGTGTGTAACTAGGAGGTGTAATTGGGCTGTCTCCTTTGCCTGGCACACCTTTGACTTAATACTACAGGAAGATCAAGTTAAGCTCCCTTGAAGAGTCTCCACGATTTAAACTTTCTTAGCAGATCCTATGTAATGTATATTAGCTGAACTCAGTGGCTACTTTGACTAAGGTTCAGGGCCAGCCAGTGCTACATCAAATAAGCCGTAAATAACTTCTCTCCTGGTGCCCAAAGCTCTGCTTCAAAGCAGGCTGTAGCAGTAATTTTTGTTTCTCTTTTAAGGACACTTGAAAAACATTTTCACAGAAATAAACCACTGAAGTGTCCTGAATGAACTTTTAAAGAAACACTTCTTCTCGTGCACATGCATGTGCTTGTCCTTCGTGGTATTGCTTTGGTGCTGCAAAGTGCTGGTTACCTGTGCTGTACCTACAGAGTTAAGAAGTCACTTGGACTTCATTGGACTTGGCTGATGATGATTAAGGTCCCAAACTGAGCTCTGTGCAGGACTCCCTTGTGTGGCAAGTTGTAGGACAGGCTCTCAATTTGTCTGAGAGCAGGTAGGATTGAATTCTGCTTGTGCAGCACCAGTGAAATTACAGTGGGCGCTGCATATGCGTAACCTGGGCAGATTTAGTAGATGCATTGAAAATGTTGAGGTCTAGTTGCTGCTAATTTAACATAAGTCAGAAGGATGCTGTAGTTAATAAAATGCAAGAGTGATTATCTTGAAATTGTTTACTGACACAAGTTGTGCTGTGGCTGGCTAAAGTGCACCATACTACAGATACAGTATGTTGCTACTGTGCATTACAGGGCACCCCTCTCCGCAAGGGGTGTTTGGTGAGGAGGTAAATACGAGTATACATAAATTGAAGGAGCCTTTATTTATATATATTTTTTAATATATAAAAATATATATAATTTCCTTTTAGAAAGAAAAATTGCCAAATGCCACGAAAAAAAATCTTTTCAACTGCAACGTGTAACTGAAGAAATCATTACACTTTTCAGTAACCTTCATTTATAGCACAGATTAATGGTTGATTAAAGTAATCTGGCACTTTCTCCTGCAAACAATAATTTGTGCGCCTTGTGCACTGATATTATGTACATTGTCTAAGCGGATCACGACACTATGCAGCTGCCTTAATATAAGACTGACCAAAGTAGGTATGGCTGTTTCTGACACATAGATAAGAATAAGGAAGATACCAATATTGGGTATATTGTAACAAATTAAATTATTTGGCACATTTTTCTGGCAAAGACTAAGTGAACAAAATACTATTTATCTTTATTTGTAGGTTGTTCTTCAGGTCATTATTGATTTCCAAATTTCAGGTAGTTACAATAAGTTACCACAGTGACATTAACAGTAAGCAGTTTATCTTTTTTCAGTGGTTGGGGGAGGGTATGTTGCAAACAAATGGAAAATTTAATGCAAGAAAGAACAAGCTCCATGTGAGAGAACATTTTCAAAGGGAGTATTAGCTGTGAAAGTAATGTTTGAAAAACTTAGGACGATAAAATGTAAATTTAATTTTCATTTGAAGGTATTTGCATAGCACAGGATTTTCTTTATTTTACAAAATGAAACAATATCTACCTTTCCTGAGCAAAAATAAATCTCTAATTTCACAAAGAGGAGACTTTAGAGACTATTTTCACTCCCATCAGCTTAGCATTTGTGGGTCAGCATTTTATCGTAAACTCTTGATTTCTTTGCAAATAGAGTATAACCTATAGTAAATAAATAATTTCAGAATTGTCCCTGGAAATTTGGGGAGGTTGACTAAGGAAGAGTTTTTCTTTAACACCTTTTTTTAAATTCTCAAATAGTGATGAGGAAACACTACTTTGGGAGAGCACAGCAAAATGCAGTATACGCTGTAGGCATTTCTGCTGGTTTTCCTTCATCTTCTACGGGTGCCCCTCCTCCATTTTGTTTTCCTTTTTCACAAGTTTTCTGGTTGTGCTCTCTCTTGACCCCACTG
>VFFE01007037.1:307648-327548 GCA_008921705.1 Burhinus oedicnemus | reverse complement strand
GGACTTCATTGGACTTGGCTGATGATGATTAAGGTCCCAAACTGAGCTCTGTGCAGGACTCCCTTGTGTGGCAAGTTGTAGGACAGGCTCTCAATTTGTCTGAGAGCAGGTAGGATTGAATTCTGCTTGTGCAGCACCAGTGAAATTACAGTGGGCGCTGCATATGCGTAACCTGGGCAGATTTAGTAGATGCATTGAAAATGTTGAGGTCTAGTTGCTGCTAATTTAACGTAAGTCAGAAGGATGCTGTAGTTAATAAAATGCAAGAGTGATTATCCTGAAATTGTTTACTGACACAAGTTGTGCTGTGGCTGGCTAAAGTGCACCATACTACAGATACAGTATGTTGCTACTGTGCATTACAGGGCACCCCTCTCCGCAAGGGGTGTTTGGTGAGGAGGTAAATACGAGTATACATAAATTGAAGGAGCCTTTATTTATATATATTTTTTAATATATAAAAATATATATAATTTCCTTTTAGAAAGAAAAATTGCCAAATGCCACGAAAAAAAATCTTTTCAACTGCAACGTGTAACTGAAGAAATCATTACACTTTTCAGTAACCTTCATTTATAGCACAGATTAATGGTATGGCAAGAAAGAACAAGCTCCATGTGAGAGAACATTTTCAAAGGGAGTATTAGCTGTGAAAGTAATGTTTGAAAAACTTAGGACGATAAAATGTAAATTTAATTTCCATTTAAAGGTATTTGCATAGCACAGGATTTTCTTTATTTTACAAAATGAAACAATATCTACCTTTCCTGAGCAAAAATAAATCTCTAATTTCACAAAGAGGAGACTTTAGAGACTATTTTCACTCCCATCAGCTTAGCATTTGTGGGTCAGCATTTTATCGTAAACTCTTGATTTCTTTGCAAATAGAGTATAACCTATAGTAAATAAATAATTTCAGAATTGTCCCTGGAAATTTGGGGAGGTTGACTAAGGAAGAGTTTTTCTTTAACACCTTTTTTTAAATTCTCAAATAGTGATGAGGAAACACTACTTTGGGAGAGCAGAGCAAAATGCAGTATACGCTGTAGGCATTTCTGCTGGTTTTCCTTCATCTTCTACGGGTGCCCCTCCTCCATTTTGTTTTCCTTTTTCACAAGTTTTCTGGTTGTGCTCTCTCTTGACCCCACTGTGTGAGCTTATAGCTTCACAGGACACTGGTAAGATCAGAGAATACCGCTGTTGGATCAAAATGTGAGTGCGCAAATCAGGAAAAAGACTGCAAAGGCAGCAAAAGGAAAGTGAGTATCTACTGTTTTATCTATAAAATAATGCAGTAGCCTTAAGCCAGGGCTTGAGAGTTTGTACATATTGTTCAACACTTAATATTGAAAGATAGCACAGCTATTTGTAAAAAAAAAAAAATAATCCTTAAATAGCTTTCATTAGGATCTGTTTTTCTATTGTGATTTGTTATCACAATTAGAAAAAATAAGAATAGTTAAAAACACTCTGTCTAAAAAAGGCAAGCAAGCACCAAATAGAATGATTATTTCCTTTCACGTTTTCTGCATTTCAAACAAGTTTCCCTAAGATAAATCCTTGAAAACCATGTAACGCAATTTAAATATTAATCAGTCCTTACAAATGAATGCCTTTTATTTATTCCTAAGAAATGACATCTCTATGATCTGTGCATAAATATACTTTTTCATTCAGAAGTTGACCTTAACTTTAGTGTTTTGTAATAATGATATTTTAAACCTTGTGTTAACACATTTAACATATTTCTTGGCATTAGTATTCTGGGTTCAGTGTTCTGCAGGACAGTGTATTCATCTACAGAATATAAGCAGAAAATACTTACACTTTTGTGATAAAGTATACCTGCCTACTTGAGTAGATTGTGAAGCTATTTAAAAGTGTTTAGAAAGTGCTTCTTTAGACAAACATAAACCTACATTATTCTTGTCCTTATATCTCCAAAGTCATATCCATCTTTAGTTTGATTTTCATCTTCCCTTTGATAGGATTTTAGCGCTACCATTTGTTAACCATGGCATACCCCTGAACACCAGGGAATGTATTCTGCAGTCAGTATTATATTTTCCGTGTTTATCAGTCATGATTCTCCATGTACAACAAGGGGAGGCATTCACAAGGTTTGGAAAATAAATACAGTATCTGTTTTAGAATCTCCTGAATATTGTGTTCAGTGACTTTAAATAGTCTTTTAAGAGAAAATACATGTTGCATTAGTTTGCTATTTTTCTGTACTTGTGGGTCTGCTTTTTATGCATCTGACTATGGATTCAGTTTCTTGGCAACTGGTTGTTGATTATGTTAAAAAGTTGTGCAGAGATTTCTGTCAGGATCCAGAGATGAGAGAGGACCGCTGCTGAGCTGTGCTCACAGACACCAGGGCACAGGTTCTTGCTTTAATTAAGGTATGGTCCAGGTAAACGTACTTGCTGCAATCACCTGCCTGATCAGTAGCAGAAAGTCTCCCTTATTAACTGAACCGGTATTACTCACTTTGTGGGCTTTAAGACTGCGTCTAGTGATAAATAAACCAGGGTCCGGAGCAGGCTGAGGCAGTGGAGTGTGATCCTCCATGCTGTGTGAGAGGCAGCGTGTCATCTTTTTTTTTTTCTCCCCACAGCACCTGCTGCATCTGGCAGAAGGGCACGTGCTGGTGGCATCGCTCTGGTCAGCAGTCTGAGCACAGCTACCCTGTCTTTTGGGGAGGGGGTGGAGATGGGGAAGGAAAGAATTGTGCCAGATGGATGTTAAATTATGCTGTGCCACCTTGCTTCAGAGCCAGGGAATGATGCCTGAGGTATTTAATTAGCAACATAAACATAGCCTGAGACACAGAGGGATGGAGAGGCAGGAGAGACTTTGAGATGGGTGCATATGTGGCTGCCAGCAGATGTAGTCAGGAGCCCGTGAATCACAATGTTTGTGGTAACAGTAAAATTTTTGTGGCTGACACAGTTTTGTTGAATTTTTTTTATTTATTATTATTATTATTCATTTTCTCCTCACCTTTCTGTTTAATAATAACAGATTGCAAAGATGGGTACTTTTGTTCCCTTGCCAAAAGCATTAGGCCATAGTAAATTTTAAAAGATGAGAGGCCCTACAGTGGGTAGGTAAACCCACGCAGGGGTCAATTTGTACCTGGTTAAGGACAACTTTGCGATAGGTCTACCTTGTGCAAGTGGGATAGAGGTATTTGGCAGCAGCATGGTTTCGTGCTGCCTTGAACCATGAGTGAAAATGTCCTGAGCTGCATACTGTTTAATGTGATTGAGTGAAGTCCTTGTGCCATGTGGGAGGTAACAGCAATTCACTAAGCACACGTGCAAATGCCATGTGTGGATGCACTGACTCATGTTAATGTAATTACCTCATTGTAATTGAGTTAAATACAATTGATTTAACTGTAGTGAAGATGAACCCACAGTTACAGTCTAAAATGAGAGTTCATATTTGATTGTCAGGATTACTGATTCTTGCAGGAGGCTGAAAATTTTCTTCGTAATACAGTGAGTGAGGAACATGCTTAACTTCAGCCACATCCAGAGTCTGAGTGGAACTTATCCAGGATGGTAGTTTTCATTTCCTTGCGTATATTTTCCAAATACTGTGTGAACTATTGATAATACACCTTTTGCAGAGTGAGAGGGATCAGCACATGGTGCACAGCACTGTTTTATTTGATTACCTGTTCTGTAGTCTGAGTTCAGATACTGATGTAGAAATATCTTTTCTTGTCACTTAATTGCTTTTTGGGGATCTCATGGCAATAATTTTTAAAGCCTTGTGGTTCACTGCTCCACAAGCTTGATCTTTTCTCAGAAATGTTTTTCATTCCTGTTTTATACTAGTTCCCAGTTACTAAGAAGCTCAGCTGTTTACCCAGACTTACTCCAAGAGTAGTTGCCATCTCAAAGTCAGTATGTTAGCATTTACTAATCCATGATTTTGGAGGCAATGGATCTATCAACTGCAGTGTGAAAATGACATAAGAAAGAGGCTGAAAAAAATTAGTATCTTGATTGACTCATCAGATAATAAGCTTATCTGATATCAGTTGTATAAATTTGTTATATTATGTTAATACAAACAGATTTACTTCCCAGGGAAGTGGTTTTTTCACTTCGAAAAATTTTTCTTTTTTGTATAGAGGAGAAATCTGTACTGGCCTTTGTAGTTATTGATAGAAAGGTTTTGTCACAAATTCAGAATTTTCCATGAAGAGTTCATCTGTGTCCCTCTGAGTTCTGACCATAGTAGTGTGTGACTACTTTAATGAAACTTCCCACAAAGAAAAATATTTTGAAATTATTATTTACTAAACTTCATCTATCTTTTAAAGGTTTAAGTGACTGGTACTCCCATGGTGTGATTTGACATCGCAGTGTAGCCCATTTTGGTTAGTGGCATCAAAAGGAGCAGTCTTATCTGCTTTGCTCTTTCTATAGTGGCCCAGGCTCCAGCATGAGTCAGTTCAGCAAGCTAAGCCTGTCTTAAAATCAAACGAAACAAACAGCACCCCACAAACCCCCACCCTTTTTTTTCTGGAATTAATTTTGTGCTGGCATAGCTACCTAAACTAGTGATGACTCAGATGAATGCCAGACCTGGTATACAGGGTGGAGGAAGGAATCTGCAGCTGCAGCTGGGAATAGCAGAAAGGAGCTGCTCCCTTTTCCTGAAAAGGCCATCATTTAAATTAAAAGTGACATTAATGAGTTTATATGAGTAATTCTTAAATTTTAGTTTTGTTGTCATTCCAGAAATACTTCGTTTCTGAAAATTTTAAGTGAAATGAAGCAGAAAACAACAGGGAAAAAACCAAAATATTACATGCAATTGTAAGTACAGGTTGTTACAGCATAAAACATAATTAGTATATGTTATGAATCTAAGCACATTATTAAGCATATTACCATTTCTTATTAGAAATTCCAGTTAAGCCCTGAAGTTGAAGCATGTTAAGGAAGCTTAAAACATTCCTGATGTTTAGATACCACAGGATTGAGTGAAAAGGTTTTCAAGACTTGGGGGCAGGTTGTATCAGAAATGATGCAATTTTACTATTTGATGTAGAAAAAGGAACACAAAACAGATGCAACAAATGTTTTTATTTATAACAAGTCATTAATGCATCGTGGTGGGTGAGAGTTTTTCAAATTTCAGAGAAACACCATTGATGGCCATCTATCTAGTAGTGATAGTTTTAACTCTGAGACTTGGTGAGTGGAGCTTCTGTTGGCTCGGCTGAGTTTTACCCTGGTTTGAAGCAGGAGGCATTTTGACCAGTGAAAAATTTAGCTATTTCTATGAAGTCAAGGGCTCGGACACCTATAGTTTTTCAAACATCAGCAGCTGTAATTGAGACCAAGCCTTATCTGAATCTTTGTATAGACAAAACCAATGTTTCTGCCTTTGTATGTTGTTCTCAGGGTGGGCAGGAGTCAGAAAACCAAAGGGACCAGTGCAGTGGAGGGAGTCTGTGTGTTGAAATAAGCTAGTGACATTTCCAGTACAAGCAATCCAGACCTCCAGCCAGCAAGCTCTGGGCTCCATATATACAGAAACTTTTAATAATACTCAAAACCCTGTCCTCCGAGCAAAATTTTTGCTCTGGAACAGGGAAGTAGCATGTTACAAGCACTGAGGTGAGCTGCCTTGTGAGCCCAGGCCAGCCTCTCCAGGGCTGAAGCCGCAACCCAGCTGCCTCCTGGTCCTGAATCATCTTGTCTCTTGTGAGAGGATCCTGTGATCTCTTGCTTGGTGTCAATCCCAGCAAGTGCACCTGGGCTCATAAGATGCCATTTTATTCCCTTAAGAGCAGTGATGTAGTAATCAGTGACCAGAAATTACCTTCAAACAGAAATATGTGTTATATAGAACAAAAAGCAACAGAGAGAAAAGGATCTTAAAAGCCATAAGCCAGAGAGAGTGTGAATGAAGTGCTACGCTGTGTAATTTTCTGAGCTAGGTAGTGCCCAGTTTCTGTAGATGGCTGTGATGGAGTCCTTTTGGGCCAGTCCATTTTCCAGTTTCTGAACAGTGACCCTGCCCTTAACGTTGAGAAGGGCCTTTCTAACTCTTCAGTGTTTGTTTTTCATTTCCAAGTGGAAATGAAACATGTTACTTCATCCTGGATCCTAGCATTTGTCCAAGTTGTTGCTGCTTTGCTGGGCTGTTCTTAACGCAGAGCACTGCTGGAGAGCTTTCTGTCAGTGCCCTGGCCATGTGCTTACTTGACTGATCGTACGTAGCTTGTTCTGTGTTCCTTTCACCAGACAACAAATGACTTTGCTACTGGTTTTGATTTTGTATGTGATAGGCCTTCATTCTGTATCATATGAGGCAATGAAAAATGGATTGGATAAGTGTGTTACTTCCCAGGAGGGATACCTGGTGGCTTACGTGTCTGTGAGTATATTCACAGTATGTTTTCTTTGATGAGAAAGGAAAGTTTTTAGACGCCTGTTTTCCTTCTGCGCCCTTTGGAAGACAGGGCAGAGGGGTTGTTAGTTTTTAAAAGC
Source organism: Burhinus oedicnemus (assembly GCA_008921705.1). Taxonomy (NCBI): domain Eukaryota; kingdom Metazoa; phylum Chordata; class Aves; order Charadriiformes; family Burhinidae; genus Burhinus; species Burhinus oedicnemus. The sequence continues at coordinate 321,024 of VFFE01007037.1, read as the reverse complement.
TGCATCCAAGGGACAGCCATCAATCCACATTTTTACTCTCCAAGATAGCTTTTCATTCACTTTAGGTTATGTCATTTGAGAAAAAACAAGCCTTAAGCTGTGCTGGGATATCTGTTTGGTGGTTTATACTTCTTTAACTCTTTTCTAAATCAACAGCTGAGCTGAAAATACGAACATTTTACTGATACAAGACTAATTCTTGCACCTTCAGCTGTTCCTAGTTTTAGTTGCTTACAGGAGGGAAGCCTGAGGTCTTGAGTCTATGGAGAATCATGCATCTCCCAGCTCCATATCTGTTTTTACAGTGTCTCTTTTCTATGCATTTGACTGGCCTAACTGCCAGGAGCCGTCCCCTCCCTCTCTTTTAAGTTTTTCATGCTTGTTTTTAGCCTCAGGGGCTTAATTCTCTGGAAACAGTGAGGGTGATTAATCAAGCTAATTTGTGTTAACTTTAAAAAAAAGCTGAACAATCTGACTTTAATTTTGTGTAGTCTTGACTTTCTATTTTCTTGTTAACATTTTTTTGGAATTTCTTATCTCAAAAATATCTTGCCTGTCTGCTTAACAGACATTTATGCACCTGATTACTCTGAAAGAGTATTCCTGTGTCCACAGAACAAAGCCATCTGTAAGAAATCGCACATGGTATATGAACTTCAGAAACTTCACAGGTGACTAATCATGAGCATAATCTTATGTTTTCCTTGCATTCTTAAAATAACTATTCATATGACATAATGGTCATGTCTAAGTGGTCTGGGAGCAGCAGAAGTACTGTGTAGCTATAAAGAAAAAAGCTGGTTTACTAATTTGTCCTTAAGATCCATTGAATTGAAGTGGTATGTGTTTAAGTAAATGTGATAGATTATGTAGGACTGGCCTCAAAATGATTCACATCCCCTAAGTTTTGTACTGGGCGGTTTTTTCCTATGTCTCTGTCCACAAGCACGTGAGCACCCTACGTGGTCTTGCTACTTACCTGTATTTTGGAAGAGGAGGTTGTTCGTCTGTCAAAACTGTCCTGTGTGAGTTTTTCCCTGGGGTGCGGAAGGCCCACTCTTGAGTACACTTCAAGCTCATGGTGTCCAGTCTTCTGACTGGCTGTGATCATGTCATGGTGCCTGCTGGGTACATTGCTGCACAGCGTGCCAAGTCTTCATGCAGTATGTTATGTGGCCTCATATCCACACTTAGATAATCATTGTGTTCTCTGACCCTGAAAAGGTAGTGCAAAAGCTTTGTCATCTTCTCCCTGTTCGTAAGGTGGTGATAAGCATCTGGAATTAGTGGGTTACTTTGTGCATACAGCCATTAGTGGTGTATTTTTTGAAAATTTAGAATACCAAACCAGCAGATTTATCAGGTTAAATTTGTCAGCATAGTTAATGGAAATGCAAGAGCTCTACCACAGAACATTTTCTTAGACTGTGCCTGTCTAATTAAAGACATATTTATTGTGTTACCCAGAATTACTGAAACTTTTTTTCTGGAGGAGGTCTTAGCCTCGCTTGGGTATCAATACCGTCTTTGTCCTTCAGTCAGTGAAATTCTCATCTACTCATTATTTATGCCTTTAATCCTCCATGTGTTTTATAAGAGAAAACGAGACTCTCCATTGTTCATGTTCACATCTGGTTGAGGCAGGCAGGTCTGCTGCCCAGCTTGTCCTTGTGTCCTGCCCTGTACAACCCCAGGGCTTTCACACCTCCTTTCTCACGGCAGGAGGGGCATGTGCAATCCAAATCTGTATTTCCTCCCTATCATTGCATGGAGCATGGATGACTCCTGACAACTGGTAGATCCTGCTCATCCCCTTTCTTATATGTAGCAGTTTTGAGTCTCCGCCTAAAGGTGGAGATAGTTTTTGACTGAGTGAGCAAAATCTGACTCATGAGCATGTTCTCCAGCTATCCAAGCCTGGTGGAAACAGAGCACAGTGTCTACTCTGTGTTCTCACCACTGGTACCTATATCTTCTCTAATTCTATGTTACCGTACTTTCAAGGGTGTAATAAGGTGGAACACGAATGGCCTTTCAGGTGGGACTGCCACTCATGTTGATGATAGCCTGCTTGCTACTACTATGTTTTTGCGAAGTCGTGTGGTATTTTTGGGATTGCAGAAGACAGTAATAACAAATCTTCCCTGAGGATTCACCATGTTCCTACTGAAGGTTTTCAAGTTATTTCATGTAACAATTTCATCTACCGTCTTCTAAAATGACATTTACCAAAAGCTGAGTCATTCCCACACATAGATAGTATTTCAGATTTCCACTGTGCCTCTTCTCCCAATTCTGCTCACTTGCTCTCCCAACAGGTGATCTCTGTGGAAGCTGCTGGTGCAAGAACTGCTGGGCACCTGCACCCAGTGTAGGTACTGCTTGGATTATAAAAAGCCTTTGTGGTTAAATTCTGCAACATACCTGTTCCCCTGTAGCATGATATGTACGAGAGGCATTTGCAGAACTCAAGTTCTGCAAGCAATTTTTTTTCTGTTAGCAAGAGCTTTCTAGCTAACCTTTTATTATACTTTCCAATGGACAACGTGTGTGGCCTGGTGTTTAATTTGGCATCTGTTTGATTTATCTATTTGAGCAAGCCAGGTTATGGAGTTGGCTTTAAATTACATGCGCGTTTGCATGTGCACACACATGCACATACACATGTATATAAATTGTGATAAGGGAAAACTGAGTTTGTACAGTCAAGGAGGGAAAAACTGAGAAGATACTGAAGCTGAAGTTGCACGTACAGCTGCAAGTTGAACAGCTTTTTATTTCTCTCACTGTAATTTGTACTTACTTGATTTTATGATCACCTACTACCTCCACCCCGCAACATAATGTGTTGTGCTTTCAGCTACAAATGGCTGCATCTTACATAGTTCCCAGAAAATAAATGTTGGTGTGAATTCGGTCATAAGATATGTCACTGAAAGGAGCGTAAATAAAGAAATAATACACAGAACTTATTGTTCCTCACAACTCAGCTGTGTTTCTTGCATCTTAGTTACTATGTGATGTACTGCTGATTTTAGCCTTTGGAATTTTCTCTTTCAGGCAGTCAAATAAAAAGAGAGCCTGGAATTTGTTTACTTCTAGTATTAAAAGCAAACAGTTCAGGGAGCAGGCAACTTTTATTTGACCTGTAAAGGCGTAATATAGGTGGTAGAGATTTCAGGCTGTATTCTTTATCGTGAGTTTCAGTTTTTTGGGGGGTACTGAGCTGTTGGCATGAGGAGGGTTGGCAGCTTTCACTGATGTTAGGCAGTCTGTGAGAGCAAACCATTGCATTAATGCAGCAAAAAGACTGAATGGAAACATAAATATGTTGTAGTGAAAAGACTTCAGTTTTTATGCAGTTCTGTTTTTTCTGCCATGTAAAGTGTAATGTTATGAGGAGGAAAAGTCTTCGGCCAGAACCAAGAGGAATAAAATCATTATGTAGAGAACTGTTTTAATGTTACTACAGATGGGTACAATAGAAATAAACTTCAAGTTAAGAAAACGTAACTACTGGTCTTGCGATACCTTGGCCTGGAACAGGGTATTTGGAAGAAAAGATACTTCACTCATTGTTCACTCTCCCTTCGTCAGCCAGGATCTGTACCCCCGACAGGCAGTGGAAACCTGTCCGTGCCACATATGCCACCAGTGCCCTACAAAACGAGATGCTTTTAGTATTGAAAGAAGGATGGGGGGGAGTCTGCAGCTCAAATCTTGATATTGAAAGGATATTACTAGGTGATGTGGCTAAACCATAAATATGTGTTTGTAAGGATTTCTCCTATGGAATATTTGCCTTGTAACTGCATCAGAACGAGTCACATGCGTGCATTTCATAATGAGATGTGTCTGGCATGTCTGAGGTGTAACCAACCCACAAAAGCAAACAAGTTCAGAGTTAACAGACTGATACTTCTGGGTCTGCTCTCCCGCATGAGTGTTGATGGGAGCTGTGTCAGCAAATTGTAAGAGGAAGGACTTGTCCTTAAGGAACCCCTTTGTGTCTTCCTGCGGCAGCTGGTCTGACCCTCTTTCAGGAGGCCTCAGAAAACATTTACATTCTTTGGCAGAGCATGCTAAAATTAAGGCATAAAAATGACAGATTCAATATTGGAGTCTTAAATAATATTTAAGTAGTCTTGCGTCGTGTAATCTGAGCAGAAGCCAACTGTCATTTGATTAATGCAGTTGTATGCGTGATAGTCGAGTTTCACAATTACTTCCTCAATAAATACAATTGTAACTATAGTAATAAGATAGTATTTTAAAAGTAAAAATTTTCAAACATTTCTGAATACTTCCCCAATACCTATGCTAATAAATTTAAGTAGTTTATCTTTTATAGTTAAAATCCTTTGTTCTCTCCTGTAAAAATCACTTTAATCTGCCTTTTATTTACTTTAGAAGGGTTTTGCCTTAAATGCTGTTTTCTTATTGGTATTGCTGTAAATTCACAGGTGTTTCACTGAAAGACAGGACGTGTCCTTTGTAACAGAATATAGCTTATGCTTTGATAACAGAAGTGGCTCTGAAGCAACTTGCCATTTCTGTCAGCTTTTAAAATGCAGCTGTTTAGAGAACTAGTTCACAGTGAAATTACAATTTAAATACTCTCCCAAATAATAATTTAAAGGTTCAAGTTACTTTTTGAATCATCAACATTATCTCCTTCTACTGCTGTGTATTTCTAAGAAATAATTTAATTTGAAGTCACCCACTCATTTCCTGTTATGTCCAGACCGTGTTAGACATTTATTACTAGTTTCACTGCTCTCTAGTACCTTAACTGTCACGTATTTAGATGATCTGCGCTCCCTTCCCTCCAAAAAAAAAAATATGAAGGTTTGAAGTATAAAATAACCTTGTGCTCATTCTTCCTCCAAGTGTTCCTTTATTCAAATATCTGCATATCTAATCAATATTTGTAATTCTGATAAAATTGTATCTAATTAAGATAGAACTGACTATAACTTTAAATTGGTAGAACTGATGGGATACTAGATTATCTAGTACTAGATTAAAAAATGAAAAAATTAGTAAATGTATAATCTGCTGTGTAAGAATAGCTAAGGAGAATTAACCATAATTAAAAAGTATAGAAATACTAGAAAACTTGATTAAGTCAGGAATTGTTACTACAGTATAAATGTTGCTGTTTAATTTTGCTTTTATAGTAAAGGAAAAAGTGTTTTGTTTTTACAGTATAGATAATGTTGTGAAATAACTACAACTTAAAAATAAACCAGCCCCAATAAAAATTTCAGCCTATTTATCACTTTGCTTTGGGAGCAATAACATTTGAACCCCACCAATTTTGTTAGATATTCTTATATTATTTTTGTGTGCGTGGTGACTTTGATTTTAGTAAACAAATACTCTAACCAGTATTTCATTTTTGTGTTTCAATTATCTATTAGCATTTAAAATAAATAGCAAATGTAGGTTCTGACCTCGAAATGATTTAGCAGTGTTGGTGTATTGCCTGTTGATAAACTGTGCCTTCTTGTATCATTTGTGCAGGACCTTGCACAGTGCAACATGAGTCCTCGGTGGGAACCAATCACACCTGTACCATAAAAGTAAAAAGAGTATTTTCCCAAAAGCTTGAGAATAGTTCGAGAGAGGTTCTTGTTTACAAGATAATGGATTTTTATCTTGGGATTGCTTAGGGCATAGTTACTCCCAGTTGGCTAAGTATCATCCATACTCTCTTACTCCCTCGTTCCCTGGCTTGCAGTAGCTTTCAAGCAGACAGCTTTCTTCTCTCTGAAGAATTAGAAGAGGTCATTGAAGCATTGAGGGGCTTTGCACTAATGCAGCTGATGGTAGTTTTCAGAAAGCATCCTCCACAGCAGGGATCTCAGATTTCTGAGGCGAGGACTCGTGAGGTTGCAGTTGTGGCACTCTGCTGGGCTGGCAGGCTCCGTTTTTCAGCCCAGGGTGTGGTGGTGGTGTGAGGACAGTTCTTCGGGCTCCAGCCTATGGGTGGCTGGGACCAACCAGAGGAGAAGGAGAAAGACAAGGAGGTAGTGGCAGGGGTGGACTGCTAGCACAGTTCAAGTCAGGATTGGGCTGTAAACGCCTATTCTGCTTCTGGGTCTTGAGCTGCTCCTGTACCTTTGCAGCCTGGGAAGAGAGGGGTTCTTCTGTGGATTTGAGAGCCTGTAGCCACTGTAACTGTCGGCCATTTCTTTTCCACGGGTCAGTTTTAGCTTGAATAGTCAGCTAGGTCATTGCCCCAGCTTGTAGGCTACCACCCCTGGTCTTTCGGCATGGCCCAACCCTCTTACCACCCTGTCCCCTGCCCCTTGAAAAAGTCAAGTTGCTAAGTTCCAGCATGATCCAACCACTGTCCTCTTTCTTACCTCCATCCTTCCCATCCCACAGTCCTACCTCAACTTACTGCTCACGAGTAAGATCCTTTCTGTCCTGGGTATGTATTAGCCTGTATCTACCAACACAACCCAGCTACTCTCCCCAACCTGCTTTTTCCCCTGTTGGTCCGCAGAGCTGTTGGTAGCTACCTGTTACAACATGCTTCAGGAAGAAAGAGGCAGGTCAGTATAATCGGGATATATTTTGCCATGACAATAGGTGAGCTGAAACTGTCTTAACAGGTTCAGAACTCCCTCTGTACTGCTGACTTGCTGAATCATTTGTATGAAATGCCTCTTTTCAGTGTCAGCCTGTGGCTTCTGTAGTTGCCCGCAGTGTTAGCCATTCTTCTGTTTACTGGTGAGACATAAACCACTTGATTTTCTCATGTAAAGCTGGCGTGCAAAAAGGTGGATGAACAGCTTTCTTGGTGTTTTCCTGGTACTATTTTTTTCTACTAGTATCCAATTTAAAGGTTAAGGACAGCTTCCCAGAGAGGGATGTTAAGGGTCTGCAGTAAGAAAACATGACTCTTTCTCAGGCCAGTTTTATGCAGGGGAAGGGAGAGGTGCATGTGCAGAGAGGGATCCTGCTACACCTGAATTAGCAGAGCACAATCTGGGCCTAATTTCTTTTTAATTATATGCAGTCTCTTGGGGTAGTAGGAGGTGGTAAGGGAGGTGGATAGGAAAGCTTCATGTAGCTAAAACATCTCCTGGCATAGGGGATTGTCTTTCCCATGCATGGGGATGTATAGAGGAGCACAGAAACAAAGCTTACAAACATCGTAGGGCAGGCGTGGAAAATAGATGTGCTGCAGTTGTTTCTGAAAATGCGGTTAACGACACCAGCGACGTGTAGTAAATCTGGAGGAAATTGTGGTTTCGTTTTAGGTGAAATAACTCTACCATTGAGTCTGTGCTTTCTACGGAGTACATTTTCAGTACTTGAAAAATGCAGCAAACTGTGTGGGTTGTACATTATGCCTTCCTGTGCTCTTGTGCTTCCACGTGTGTTTATGGGACAATCTACATTAAAATTGGCTGATTTTTAGATTTGTTAGGGGAGAACTGTGTTCTAGTATATTCAGTCTGTTTTTCAGAATGAGTGAATCGGAGCCACGCTGTGTTCCATCCTCACCATTAAACACATGGCGGAGATGCCAGGTTTCAGTGCGTTTATACCCCTTGTGGAGGAAATGAGAGAAGCAGACTTGATGGCATTCATGCATTTTCTGGTGGCCCACACTTTTTTATTTTTTTTTAATTTTTTATATTTGTTTTTCCCCCTCTCCCATTTTTCCCCCCTCTCCTGTTTTATTTTCTTTTTTTTTTTCTTTTTTTGCCAGAAGAGGGGGTGGGGGTGAAAGGTCTAGGGCTCTGTGTGGCATCTTTTTCCAGGTAACAGAAGAGCTGCAAGAACACCTTGTTTTGACTGCTGCCTGGGAGGTTTGGGGTTTTAACAGAAAGGAAGCTTGAAAAATACTCTGCCTAGGTGGACACTACAAAAGTACGAAGCTTGCCGTTGTCATGAATTTTTCAGTGGAAGAGGTACACCATGCCCACAGCCTAGCCATGCTGGTTTTCTCTCCCAGTGGGAAGTTTTGCGCTTGACACTTCACTAAAATGAACTGAATGTTGAGGTGCCTTGGAGAACCTGTTTAGCTGCACCTCAGACCCTTGTTTCATGAAAGAAGAAAAAAGGAAAAAAAATAGTGCCTCCTCCCAGTGATAATAGAAGGAGGATAATCTTCCTTATTTAATGATTGCATAAAAGGTCATGTCCGTTTGTTCCCAATTTTTGTAGAAAGAGCTTTCAGATTTCTGCAAAACCTGCCTTACAGCAGGCAAGAGTGTTTGTAACAGAAAAGCTTCAGCTGCATAAAGTGACTGTGCTCGCCTGAGAGTGGAATAGCTCATCAGTGAGTGAAGGAAGGGAAGGGCCTCCATCCAGGGGGACAGCTGTGGGGTTCCCAAAGGCAGTGTGGTCAGCCAGTAGCGAGGGGGCAGTTGTGAGGAGGGAACTTCGAGGTGTTCAACCATTGGGAGAAAAGAAGATGATGCTTCTCAAACGGGTGGACTTCAGAGGGTATTATAAACTGTCTGGGATTAACGGCGTGGTTTCAGGAGATCACTGAGGCAATGTAAGTTGGCAAGGTGCTGCACAGGACAGCCTTACCTACCATGACCGCACACTCACGTGGCTTTTTTTGAGGCGTGCTGGTGGTTTTTTGACTGTATAGAACTGATTCAGAGAGCAGAAACATAGTAGAAAACTTGACATTACCAAGAAGAGGTAAACGGTTTTCTTCCTGAGTCAATGTGAGACTGAGGTGGGGGAAGAGGAACCGTCTCCTTGAATTGACTGAACTGAGTCCTAAAACTCTTAACTTGTGGCTAGCATGACTGATGAGAAAATACTTAAACTGAGAAATGGGAGAAGAGGTTGGCTTGATTTTCATGCCTGGTATTAAAGCACAGAAGAAGGAAAATTGGGTAAATGAGAATTGCACATGCAGTAACATAAATAGTCTATGCAAAGGGCAAAAACTAGTAGTAGAAGACTAGTTGTGTAGGTGCTACACTAACAAAAAAAAATATACTTACTATAGTGAGAAAAGAGGGTGAGGTCAGGGAGGAAAAACAAATGAGATGTTTATTATCCAGGCTCTTTTCATTAGTATACAAAACTAGAACAGCTGGTGCTGAACGTGTAACCAGATACAGAAGCAGCGGAAACACGGTCAAATAACTTTCATGGCCTGAACACAAATACTGAAAATCAAGCAGAAAATTAGTAAGGTGTCATGAATGAAGTGGCACCATGTAAAGAAACAAACAGTAGCATGGACACAACAGAATCTCTTTGGTCAAAATCACTTTGGGAAGGCATTATGAAAGACCTGTTGTAGACCTCTGGCTTAGGATTTATATATAGACAGTGTAATAACAAGATTATGAGAGGAATGCTAGTAGGAATAACATTATAGGTAGGCTAGGTCTATATTTAAGCACAGATGATTTTATAATGATGTGATATTTCTGTACATGACAGTCAATAGTTTTCTTACCGAAAGAGTAATTCAGAATAGAAGTTGTGTTATTTTGGACTTGGAAGGAATTGCTGACCTTATAGAAAACCTCGTTGTTTAAAAAATGAAGACAAAACATGAACTGGGTTAATTTGGTTTAAGTTAAATGGAATGATAAAAAGTCAGTAACAATGTTTTTTAAGGCAAACATTTGTTAGGAAAACTGGTTAGAGAACATAGGTAAGCTGAAGACTTACTGGAGGCTTGAATGGAGAACAGGCTGAACTTGAATCCCAAGGAAAGAAAAATTGTGGGAAATTACCTAGTTCTTCTAGCAGAGAACCTTCTCCAGGGAGGGATGTTGGTAGAGAAAAGGTAACGTGAAAGAAAGGAGTAGACAGTTATCGAAGGAAGTCACTTCTTGGAAGTTGTGATAGAACAAGAGCCGAAAGTATTAAGCTGAGTTAGAATTTACTTAAAGTTCTTAACAGTTAAAACAGTTTGTAAAAGTTTCTTTAGACCTATAAATAAATAGAGAAAGAATAAATTCTTCTGTTGTATAGGGAGGGTGATTTTGAATCAGAGATTTTTTTTTTTTCCAAAGGTAAAATCAATACTTTGGCACACTTCTCAGTAAGAAGAGTAACAGTGTGGGACAGCGACAGGATGATGAATGGAAACAAGCTTATGAACATGACTACAGTCAAGGTGGAAATTAAAGACAGAAAAAAATTCCAAGTAAATAAAGATGTCATATTGCAGTGTACCAGCTGCATTGCAGTAACTGCCTATGTACTTGTTCTTTCCCTACTGTAAAGTTACTTGCAATAACTCGCCCTATCTAATAAACCTTGTATACACGTAGTGTACATGGCTCTTCATTGGCTAAGAGCTGAAGTGCAAGTCTTTGAGAAATAAAGTGCTTTATAGCTTTATTTTTAAAGTAAATTTATAATATGCTGACCTTTAAAAAAATATTTGTAATAATGTAGATTTTTCTTTTTTACATAAAATATTAAGGAACACATCTCAGAAGTTGCTATTTCCACTGTGTATGCCCTGGAGCTCATTGAACTTTCCTGTGAACAGATTTAGCTCACTGGAAAAACAAAAATCTATCCCTGTTTCCTCTTCCTCTTATCCTCTCCCCTCCCCTGTTTTTAAACGGGGTTTGTTTCCTGGCAGATTAGTGAGTTAAATTGGCTTATGGGGAGGACCAAGAAGTGCCAGATTTGGTTCAAGATAAGCCTCTAGGAGCAGGCAAAAGCCCTTGAGGTCAGCGCAAGCAATGATGAGTTGTCTTATGGGTGCCTGGCCTTCAAGTTCTGCGTTAGTGCAGCAGTGCTACGTGTTGCTCTCAGAGGGGCTGTTGTTCAGTGTAGTGGCTTTCTTGTTTGTTTTAGCATTCTGCCTGCAAAAATACTTGATCTTCACAAACCTCCTAAAATGACCTTTTGGTGAACAGCAGAAGTCCTTGCAGCAAGACTTGTATCATGCAACTGATGTTATTTTGCAGTGCTTCCCCTAGCATTTGCAGTGTACAACAGTTGAATTCTGGTTTTGACCTAATGCAGGTAAGGACACTAGTAAAGATCCAGCGTAAATTGTTTAACTTCTGTGTCCTCTTACTCTGTACTCTTGCTTTACTCAAAGGTTGCTGGCTCTTGACAGAACTGTGCTAGGTTCTCTTGGAGAGAATTTCTTAACAATCTTCAGTGCCGTTGGGCTTCAGGATATGCTTTCCTTCATGTCTGGATTTAATTGTAGATAATTTTGGAGGTAAAAACGTTTTCTTACTTTGGGAAACCCAGCATACTGGTGGCATCTGGTCATTATCCTGAGCAATCAATCAATCACTAGATAAAAAGGGGCAGAAATGAGAGATACAGAGAACAAACAATCCTAAGCAGAATGCCACCGAATAATTCACCTCCCCAATCCCGCAAAGAAGTTAATGTCTGCAACAGCAGTTGTTCAGAGCCCTGACTAGAAATGGCAATGTTGTTGTGAGGAGGTGCTTACTGGGACCCTGTTCTCCCTTCGCTCCCCACACGTTAATAAAAGTAATGCACACGTGTCAGAGGCGATCGGGCCCCTGTAATGAGCCTTAATTCCAAACTTCCTTTCTTTTGTAGAGCCCGGTGAGAATTGTAAGCACTCCCTGACACTGCCAAGGAAACGGTGCTTTTCTTTGGGACCGTCTTGCTAATACAGTTTATATTTGTTATATTTTGATTTTTGTTTCGTAGTAAGAAATGCTCTCCAAGAACTTGTGGTCATGGATTTTTCCACTCATATTTTTTTGCTGTTGATAATACTCTGATGAAATTGCCAGCATTTTGGACCAAGCCATCGCTTGTGACAGAGATGTGTGAGACTTTGTTATAGGCTGAAATACCAAGAAATAATAGGGTACTTATTAAAAAAAATAGAAATAGCGCTGTCAAGTTGAAAAAGAAAAAAGCTCTAGTCTGAAATCACTGTGTAGACTGCTTGCAAAAGTAACAGCAAAGTCTGACAGCTGAAAGAGAGAGAAAAAAGGAAAAGCATGTTGATTTTAAGTTTTTCCCTTTGTTCATTGGCGGTGTGCCCATACACCCCATTCAGGGCTCTAGAAATGGTTCACTGACTTGAAAGTCTGGCTGCTTTTAATTGTGTGGGGTTTATTTGTTTAAGTAATGTGAGGAAAATACTGAGCTAGGTCTCTCAACATTGAATTATCAACTTTACAGACATTTTTTGTCCAACTCTTTAGGCAAGTTAAGAGGTATTCAGGTTTTAGATTTGTCTTGCTGGTTTCCAAATGCCATTTTTTCTACTATGGTTTTGAATTGTTATTGCACCCTCAGAGAATCTCACCATGAGCTGGCTGACTGCATAGTAGTGTACACAGTAAGTCAGACAGCACCAAATCCATCTCTAAAATTGAAAAGCTGTTGAGGTGTATTCAAGGAGAGTACTGTGCAAGTCATTTGGAGTGTTTTTTTCAACATTTTATGTTGTTAAAAGTGCTTGAAAAAACAAACATCCAAAAAAAAATACACTTGCATAATATGTGATTTATGAAAGTATACTTGTTCCATTACTTTGGCTTTTAAATTTATTAAAAAATCCCTCTTGTCAATATAGTGCTTTGTTTGGAAGTAAAAGTTCTGTTGCTAAAAGTGAAATGAGAAAAATAAAAACATTTTCGAGTACTAATAATGCCCTGTTTTAGGTTGCATTTTAAATAAGTAGTACTTTTTTTTTTTTAAGTAAACTAGAAGACATAATGTTATGGGCATATCAGATGTCAGCCTTTTGGCATTTGCGTTTATAACAGTGAAACTCAGAAAGGAAAAACACGTAAGTCTTGCTGAGACTTAACTATATCTTCATTAAGTTGTAATTAAACAAAAAGACAAAAGCATCCATGCCATGTTCAGTATTACTGAGAAATAAGGGCTTATGTTTATCTGCTTGAGATTCCACTTGTGATTAGCACCCATCTGTGTTGTCATGATTGTCTAGTTTTGGAACATTTAATTAGTATTTTAGTTTGGGACAAAATACATGTTGTTCAATTCTTTCCTTTTAACAAGATTTCCCCTGGTGGCTGCTGAAGACTGAAGAAGTGTGGATGGACCTAGGGATGGATTCACGCCACAGGCAGAGTCTGTTGTTTCAGTTGATAAGCGGTGGTGTCTTTTTTAGGCATATTCTGAACTTGAATGTTTCTTCATTGTGACGAAGATCCCTTTACTGCTGTACAGACATTTCAAAGTGGAGGACTTGCTTGAAATAATACTGCCTTCCTGGGTGGTTTGTTTCATTGGTTTATGTAGAATTACTGTCTTCCAGTTGTATTAGTGAGAAAATTTGTATATTTCCTTTTTCATACCTTATATTTTCATATCAAAAACCAGCCAAATTTATGACTCGGGGAACAGATGTTATATATTTCATGTACGACCCCTCCCCCTAC
>VFFE01007037.1:139351-301705 GCA_008921705.1 Burhinus oedicnemus | reverse complement strand
GCAAAACCCAAAAAGCTTGAGAGCCTTGCACTACTCTGTTACTTTAAGAAGGTTATCTCTTTGCTGGACTGCAATCATTAGGGACACAGTCTTCCCTACTTGGTCTTTTTTTCAGGCTTTTTGGAAGGTTTTGCAACAGTTCAGGTTTTTCCAAGAGTGGGATAAAACTTAGAAGGCTTTATTAATAGGGTTAAAAAATAGGTAACTTTTAAAAATAGCTGCCACTTGGGGCTGTGGATTGGAGGCTTGAAAGCTGGCTTGGAGATGGATCTCTAGGGTGATCTTTCCTCGTCTTTGTGCAGACCCATCCAAGTCTAAGTAAGAAGCCTCTGAAAAGTGTTACTGTGTATAGTCGTTAGACAGCCCTTGTTAAAATCTCTACATCATCCATCTGTGTTAAAGGGAGCTCAGCAACCGCAGCCTTCCTGCATACCAAACACACTGTGTGCTTCCAGGACTTGGTCCGTCCAGCCTGATGAGAACAGAATCAGATCTCCAAGACAGTGTATTTTCTTCACCAAAAGATGAAAGGAAAGTGGCTTAAGGGAGGAAAGACAAAACAACTGCCACTGACTTGTGTGTATAGCACCCAGTATCTGCGGACCATACATTTATTTAGCATGAGTTCATCTCCAGCCCAGGGTATACCTAAACTTCAGTCTTCTGAAAATGGAAGGTGTAGAGCTATGGTAGTGTAAGTGCCCCAGAATGAGAGCACAAGCAGGAAAACCTTGCCTCTCAGAAGACTGCAAGTCATGGCTAGTCTAGCTTATACCCCCATATCCAGCACACAGCATTGGGAGATGCCTTCCTTGGTAATGGATTTCTCTTCATGCCTATTTCCGTAGCTCAGACAGTCAGGATCTAGGATGCCAAGCTGAAGGATCAGTACTTGAATGTTGGAGCTAGATGTAAAAATGGTTAAAGTTGTGCATAACAATATGTGTCATATTAGAAAAAAAGATTTTTCTCTTTCAAAAGATGTGGAGGAAATCCAGTCCAAATTTTAAATGTAGAGAGCATTGTTTAATTTGCAAAGCCAGGTGCCCATAGTTAGATGCAGGCTGCAAAGCTTAATTTGATCCCTTACCAGCTTGTGCTGCTTCTGAGACAGAGGTCAGAGTATGTTGCGGTCCCCAGGCACATTGTAGTGTGCTGGGTGTGATACAGGCAATTCTTTGTTCATTTGAAAGGCTGTTTTCTGGTTACACACAATTTAACTACCAAATTCATCACAAGGCAACTTGAAAGTAAGGACTCATTTCAGATACCATGTTGCTGGTGAACTTGCACGACCATGCAGTGTTTCAGTCTGCTTGCTTGGGTGCGGGTGGGAATTGGGCTTTGCAGTTCGGTATACAAATCAACAAAACACACAAAAATATGTGCTTCCTTTCCTTCAGATGTGCGTTCTGATAGGGCTATTCACGTTCTTCAAGTGAATGCAAATTTCTGTGCTAAAGCAAGTGCTGGGAACCTGGTGGCAGTGATACCGCTAAGTGGTATCTAAGCCTAATTTTCTTCATTGCAAGCTTGTATTAAGAACAGAGTAGAGCCTAAATAAAGTTGTCTTTGGTATCCGTTTGTATGCATGTACAGTTAAGAAGAGATAGGCCCCAAATTTTTCATAGTGTTTATAATAACAAATCCAAATTTGATGCTGAAGTAAGTAGATACAATTCTGAAAATGTACAAGGAACAGATGAAGCGAGTAGGAAGGCGTTGTTTCTATGCAGCCTCACATAGAGTAAAGCTGTCCCTGCACAGCAGATGGGTTTCTTAAGTGCATACACTGTTTTCAGAATGTGGAATATTTTCCTTTAATCAGAAAATAAATTTTTCTTTAATCAGCCTCTTCTCAGGCCTCATGTTTTCTGAGTATTTCACCCTCTTTCATCCAGGGAAGAGCTCTATCTCATTTACAGTAAAGTACCAGCATATATTCGGGCCTTTACTATGGTGTACTGATATTCCTAATGATCATACTGGAGTCTTACCTGTAGTAATGATTCCCCGTATCTGAAGGAATTTAGAAGCAAGAAGGAATTGAGAACTTTGTTCAGTTTAACAGAGATTATGCGTAACTTAAGTAGAGTGTATGTTAAAAGTATTTTAGTAAATAATTTACAAAACATCATTTCTCTTTCTAAAAATCTTCCTAATATAACTAGCATCTTCTACCTTAATTCAAATTTCTCTCTCGCTGTTTAATTTCTTACTACTATACTAGTATACTGCTTTCAAGTAGACAAGAATAAACAAAATGTGCATATATTTTCAGGGCCCAACTCAGTAAATACTTAAGCCTGTGCTTTGAAAGTAGTAGGGAAGAGGGCATTACTTGAAAAGATTTCCCTGGTGGTGGAAATTTCTTTTTGTGTTGATGTTGACCCTGATTACAGACTGCTGCTTTTTGCTCACGTGATGTGCTATAGCTATCGATGAACTGGGAACAGAACTGCTTGCAGGACTTCTAAAAAGATGAACACAGTCTGTGCTATATTTTACTACAAAAATGTTCCGTGTAAATAGTTACACCCCAAATCCCTTTTATTTTGGGAAAACAGTTGCATTTCCTTGCTTTTCTTGATGTGTTGCACTTCAGCATCACGTAGCAAATGTGCTCAAAGCATGCAATAAATATGTAACACTACGGAAAGATTATAATGGTGATTCCAGATGATGGAAGCATTTACCATATATCTTGGCCTGTTGAAAAAGATACCAAAAACTTGAAAGTTGGAGAAAACTGAATTAAATCAGATATTCCCAAAATGTTGTCTTTGATTTACCACTGTTGATTAATCTGAAGCTCTTAGAAGGAATAAAAGTTCTGGAGCCCTTTAACTTCAAATTAATAAAGTCTGTGCAGTAATATAATTCCAGATTGCTACAGCTGTTTCTTTTATTAGCTGTGGCTTCATGTTTCTGTCCTTGACACTTAAAGATCAAACCTACTTAAATATGAATCATTTAAAAATGTGAATTTACTTCAATATCTTATTTTGTCAAGAAGCTCAGCAGCTCATTATATAAGAGGAATGTGTCATGGAGGTAGTCATCAGCTCTGTAGTGGTGGTGCAGGCACGCTACTCCTATCCCACTGTGCACACCCCCCACCCCCCCAAGTGCACCTACAGTCTGCTAGAGCACTTCTCAAGCAGGTAATAGGACATAGGCTATGTCCTGAAAGAAATCATGGGTTTAAGGGCATATTTACACAAGGAAAGGTAGGTTTATTTGGAGAAAAAAGTACCAGTTTAAGCCACCCCTGCAGAGCGAGGTGGCATGCTCCATCCAGAAGTAGCAGGACTGAGCGGGACTTTGCAGTTGCTTCTTCTGGTTATGGGAAGCTGTTCAGAGAAGAGACAGTGGAGGTCAAATAAAAATGCTCCTGTGATGTCTGTGGTCCCTCAAGCAGGGTGACAGGAAGATGTTGCAAGGACAACAGTTAAGGAGAAGATTAGGAACGAACAGGAACGTGTGAAATCAAGCACAGGCTTGGGGAAGATCAGGAAGGAGAGGGAAGAGAAGGGCTTGGCTAGGGGAGGACAGACCATTGAAAATGGTGTCAATATGAGAAGTACAAAGTTTTCCCAGTCTCCAAATTACCACCTCAAAGCTGGTAGTTCAGGCACTCTTCACGGGGGAGTGCCAAGAAGTCTGAATCCCCTCAGGCACAAACAGGGACTGAATCAAAGTTTCCTCCCTTTTGAAAGACTGCTGCAAGTCAAGAGCTCTAATGCACAAGGAGCTGACGTTTAGGTGGGATGTAAGCTCCTGCTTTGCAGCCCTGTGAAGACCCAGGTGATTCCAGTGGATGTGGGAGGGTTGATCTGAAATGGGACTTTTTTCAGTAGTCTACTTACTGTACGTTCCTCATTTACTGGGTGACAGACGTGACACATCTGGAGTTTGTTTTGCAGAACCACCAAATGCTCCCAGCTGTAACAGTTGCTCAGTTTGAGCTGAGCCCTAAACATACTGGGTGCTACAAAATAGTAAGTGCTCTACAGGGTCTGATATTTCAAATTGGGTGCCGAGCATAAGGCTCCTCTGGAAAGTTATTTTGGCTTTTTTTCTTGTGCTCCAGAATCCTGTGCATTTTGTTGAGACCAATTAAACCATGCAATTTGGTAGAGCCATTGCAAAGTAATTAATATTTGTAATGCATGAAGATATCTTAGTGAGAGCCCCAAAGTCAGTACTTCCATATTGTGTTCAAGATTTAGCTGGATTTAGCGGTGAGTCCAAGCACTGAATTGAGTAGGCCAAAGTAGTATACAATAACTATCCTATTTCATGTTGCAAATGAGAAAAGGCCATGTAGGAGAACTCACATGTCAGTTCACAGGCTGCTACTAGAGTGTAAATTGTTTCCTTCTCTTTTGAATGCTGAATTCATAGGTAATGGATAGAAATTAGCTTGAACACTCCTCTGGGTGACAGCTAGGCTTGGGGATTTGGACTGGTTTTTCTTTGAAACCATACTGTGACACTGTAGGACAGGGATGAAGGAGTGGTTTCACAGAAGAAATTGCACATACATGTGAAAGAGAGAACAAAGGTGGCCGTGGCCGAGCTGGAGGAATAGTGAGCTGAGGCCAGCATTATTGATGGAGCAGAGGGAGCTGGATTTGCTCAGTAACAGACCCGTGGAACAGTTAAGGAGGAAAGAGTTGTGAAAGGTCACTATGAAATATGGGAGGGAGCTAAACAATTTCTTTTCTTTGATCTCCGTTCATTTATAATCTTATTGGTGTTGAGTCTCCTGGCACTAGAGCTTTTACAATGAATAGCTGAAAGTACAAAAATTGATTTAAATTGCGCTGGTCTTGTGCTGAATGGCTTTCTTTAGCCTAGAAGTTACTTGGAGTTTTATTCTTTTAGCTGTTGGACAGTTTAAATGCTAAGCATTTAATTTACTTCAGACAGCTCTGAAAACAATAGCAAACCACAGACTGCTCTTATTTCATTGTCTGCAATTAATGTTGCAACAGCCTTTGCATCAAAGTTTAACCAGAATGCTTTGATTTCCTCAATGATAAATGGATATCTTTTGACCAATACAAAAAGCTGAAATAGTTCAATGTTTCAAATTCAGCTTCAGATTTGCTAGTGTTTAAAATCAGTAGCTCTGCCTTTTTGTTGTGCTAAACTAATAATGTAAAACAAAACAATAGAGTGTGTATGCGTCAGTCTGTGTCTGCATAATGAGACGAATTGTTCTATAAAATTACGCAGTATTGCTTCTTCATCAATGGGGGGGATCATCAGTAGTTGGCAATAGGATTAGAAATTGTATCTAGCTCAGATGTAAGGAAAAGCCTATTCATTTACCTTTTTAAAGGTTTGATTTTATTTGCATTCTTGAGTTAGTTGTTGTAAATCACTTCTTTCCAGTAAGTATATGAAAAATCATTAATTTCCTGTTGATCAGGCTGGCTGGTTTTTCCATGTTTTTGTGCTTTGATATATTTTTGGAGAGCTCCTTGTATAATTAATGCTAGGAATATATGCTTACATCTCCTCTTAATACTTACTTAAAATGTGCGAAGCACTTCAGTTTTCCAAGTCAAAAACCCCACAGTGTTTTTATTTACTTTTTGTTAAAGAGTTCAGTGGGATTTTATGTTATTAAATGTGGGAGTATCATTAGTCACGTCACTCTTAGAATTTTTGTCCTTACGTACATTGTGTAATGTACAAATTTTACTTGGAGCTCAGAAGTAATTTTATCAAATGGTTTGTTCTTGTTATCCCTGTGTTTCTAACTCACTGGAGCCTTATGAAATTCTCTTTCTCCTTTACAATCTATACATTTCATTTATGCATAGAAAAGAAACATCTGGCATTTTTTTTAATGAGCTGTATGCTCATTGACCAAACAAGCAGCAAGTAATCTGTTGTGTGGCTGATTATGGCAAGAAAATGAGGTAGTATTCTCATTAATAATCAGTAAAATTTATATAAACTGGTACTGTTTCATTTTCGGAGTTAGCTAATCTCATACTTCCACTCGTACAAGAAAACAAATCGTGTTTAAAAATGCTTGATGTGGCAAAATGCTACTTCTGAATGTGGAGACTGGAAACATTTAAATCATATGTATCTGTGGTTAAAGATGCTGACTTTTAATTCTCTTCTGTCTAGAGCTTTCCTTTTTTATCTTTGAGGGTCAGTCATTATTCCATGTTGATGCCATTGGTTTTATTTATTTTTATATCCTACAGAAATTAATTCATACTGTTTAGAGCCAATCTTTTTAGAATATTTATGAATGTAACATATCAACAAGTTTGTATTTTATGCAGCCTGTGGAACTGGATTTTGGAATTTGCTTTTTTAGTGGTTCTTTTGTGGAAGAGAAGTCTTTCAGGCATGAATTGGTAGTCCAGATCTTTTGAGTTCTGTCTGTGCTAACCTATGACCTCTGTTCTTAGGAGGTCAACATCTGAGGGCAGGAGATTAAGGCAGTTAAAAGATTGGAATGGGAACTGGAATGGAAAAATTAGCCAGCACATTTTGGGTGGAAAACATCAAAGTCATCAAACAATTTGCTTATTTTAAACTCAGTTTAAGGGTAACAAGCTAATTGTACTGTGTTTGTTGACGCAAGCAATTTATATTATTTGAGGACATTAACACTAAAGAAATTTTTTTTTTATTGGAGAAGCATGTCTGATCAGTATAAAAGGGCTATGTATTTTGTATACTAAATGCTTTTGTGCAACATTTTTTAGGATAGTAATTCAGGATCTGATCATTCAGCCTGTATGCACTTAATTAGCTGTACTTCTTACAAACAGCAATAGTAAGTGTTGTGGAACCTGAATCTTGCTTGTGGTCTGCTGAACACCCCTCACTCTTGTTGGAGAATACGAGTGCTCTCAGTACATGGGAAAAATTACTCCCATGTTAAAATTTCCTGACTGTGAGGCTTAAAAACATTTGTAAGCATCTCTTTTTGTTAAAGCTTTTCAAATGTGAATGCCTTTCCAATGCAAACTTTTCACCAAGGAATGTTCTTTCATAGATTATAAATTGATTTAAAAGAAAACAGCACTGTCTGTTTGTTCTTGTCTGTCATAGTTTGAAATTCATTAGCGTGTGTTTTTTAGAAGAATTAGGGACTTCATCTTTCATCTGCACAATCAATTTCAAAGGTGATATTATCTAGAAAAAGACACCTTTCCACATCTGAAAATTATGCAAGTTCAAGGATTTGTGTAAGCAATCACATTTTTGTCTTGCTTGTTTAAAGTGCAAATAACATGGTTTCAGTATCAAATGCCAAAGCCAGACTAGTGTTTCAGTGTGCAATCCCACCCAGCAGGAGAAAAAATTAGAAGACATGGATATCTCCCGGCTCAGGCTCTGACTAACAGTGTATGGATTCTGGTACTTCTATAGGTATGGCTACTAATTAAAGCACTGTAAAATACAGCTAAACTCAAGCGGACAGCTATCTGTAAGCCTCAGTCTAACCTCCACATAGCATTATTGTTCTTTTGATAGTGAAGGATGTGAGATTTAAACCCCTTTGCAAGCTTGTAACTTTCCTCACTACTCCTTTAAAGGCTAAACCCTTCCTTTTGTAGCCTTTAGCCCTGACTTGCACCTGAGGGGAAATTGAGCAAGATGATCACCATCATTTCTTCCTCCTTCACAGAAGGAAAACATGGGAAATCAGGAGGAGCTGTTGTGGACTGCAGCAGCCCATGGACCGTTCCCACAGACGCAGCTACCGGTCTGCTTCCTTCCTGCTGTTTCACTGGGGTGGCTGGAGAAGCTCTACCAGCTGTAAGGGCTGCTGTGGCCGGGTGTTCCCCGTGACCCCAGCTGTGCTGCCCTGGCCGGGTGCCCTGCATCCCTGGTGGTACTGCCACAACCAGCTGTGGCCCACATCTCCAGGAGTACCACAGGCACAGGGGAAACAGGGAGCATTTGAAGGGGCAGGACCAACCCCTTCAGACTGTTGTATTTTAGGGATCCGTTCCCCATTTGAATTCTTGGGATAAAATGGGGTAGCTTCTGATCAGCCATTTTGTAAGTCTTGCTTGTAAGCCCTCTCTGTGGTTAAATAAATCGGTAGGATTGGTGGATGGAGAGCTAATTCTGTTTTACAAAACAGCATTGGTTACCCACTTGTGAGAACACATGAATCATTGTGAAGCAAGAGAAGACTTGTAAATTAATAAAGGATAAAAGTTAAGCAACTACAAAGATAGTGTGCCTGACAGGACTTAAGATTTAACTTTCTTGTTTGCCTAAGCCCTTTCTAGACCGTCCCTCTGTTCTATCTGTTTAGATAGTAAACTCTTCAATGCAGAATTGGTTTCCATCTTAGTCCATACAGTACTTAAAATCACTGCTGATTTTAATTACAATAGTAATTGAATAGGCTACTTGAATTATTAGAGAGCAGTGATCCACACACGTATTTTAATCTGGAAGACCTGCTCCCTGGGATTTTTGTTGGATGTGTGTATCCTCTTGTTTCATGATGTTTGATGATTCAAACATCCTGCCCACAAGCCTACTTTTCTTAACTATCTTTTGCCCACCCTTTAAAAGTAGTCTATAGATACCTGAGATCTACCGATCAAAAACGGCTCTAGTGGAGAGTAGGGTGATGGAGGTTTTTCATCCTCTAATTATTGTTGCATTCGTTCTAAATGTACTAAGAACTGCCTCCAAGTTTTGTGTGCTGTAGTTTGCAGGGCAGACTGGACAGCTTGCTGAGTTTGAGGAAGGGGGAATTCAAAACTCAAAGAAGTAATAATACAATTTCTGAATTACTTAAAAATTATAATTGACTTTTTATTATGAAACCCTGCTTTGTTTTTGCTTGATCTGTGTGAGAAATAGGTGGATAATATATCCTCAGTTCCCTCACATGTTCTTTTCATAACAAAAAATTGCTGCAGAGCTGGACAAAACTGATCAGAATTACTGCAAATAGTATTTTCAGGCTTATGTGCTTGTGAAGGTTGAAATTTCTGGCAGTGCAGCTGTGCAAGATTTCCAACTGCAGCCTCCAGTGCTCTTGGAATCAGTGTCTCCAAATGGACTCTGTAATTTGCCTCAGCTGAGTCACTTCCTTACCATGAACTGCCATAAAAAGATGATTTCTTCTGCTTTGCTTTCTAGGGTTTAGCCTGTACTGCCCCCCTCCTTTTCAAAGTAAGAACTCGTCAGAAAATACCTTTTGTAGTAATGCAGTCAAGTTCAGAGGGCTTCAGAAATCTGGATTATTGGTGGCCTTTTTTGTTGAAAGGACTATTGGGTTTTGTGTTCCTGCTCTGTTTCTAGCTGCTAATTTGAATGAGAAGTCATCAGAGAAGCATAGTGGTTTTCTTTGTGAGTAGTGGTTATAGTTGTTCCCAACCGCCAGGTGAATGTGAATGTTTATGAGATACTCCAGGTGACAGCCATCCATAAAATCTTTAGAAGTATATCGTAATATATCTGAGCTGTTATATATCATTTTCTTCTTAATGACCCACATTTCTTGCTTAATTCTTGCATGAAATACAAATGAGTCAAATTTGAAAGCTTTTGAATTTGGCAGAATAATAATAGTCTTTACACTAGAGTAACATTAAGATGCTTTTTATAGAAGACTGACTTCAATTGTGAAGAGCCAAAAAATATTATTAAACGTGTTGTATAGACATATACAGTATGCACATAAATGTATACACAGTAGACTTATGAAAGGTTGCCTCAGCTGCATTGAAGAAAGTGGATATCAAAAGGAAGATGACTTAATAAGAAATCAGTTCAGAATGAGATGTACATGTTGATGACATCAATTAAAAAAAACAAGCAAATGAATGTTGTTTTTATAGTTGCAGGGTAAAGTTGACAGGAACTGATTAGTACTTCTTTCTTATGCTGACAGTGATACTCCATTTCTCTTCCAAAATTCCACCAGGTGAGCTTGGTACAGGTAGTCATGTAACAAAGCAATGTTGTGGAACGTGGCGAATCATTGCTTTGTAACCCAGTTTAGTTTATTGCAGTTGCTGGTAGGTAAGACTCTGCATGACTGGTTTCTTCTAAAAATGCTGCATGTGTTGCATTAGTAGGACTTCTTTGCCTAACCAGCCAACCGTCCCCCGTCTACGTCTGTGTAGTCAGCATAGCCATAATGTATGCTCCTTTCCCCTGGTGCATCCTAGAATGCGTTGTTTTACATTGTTCCCCTTTTGCAGTATGAGGTGTTATGAAGCTGTACCAAAATAGCTGTGTTAGCTTGCTCTCAATAGGCCAGGCAACAACAGAAGTAACCATGGCGTGACATGCGCCTTTTACATCTATGGTCTTGCCCCTGTAAGAAGGTCAGTTGGAGTTTTCACAAACCTGCAAAAAATTCTTGATTACAGATTATGGTTGAGACTGTAAGTGAAAAAGTATATTAATTGTAAGGTGGTATTAGTACTGGAAGTTAATTGTGACACTGTATGCACACTAATCAATATAGTGGAAACATCCGGCTGCTATAATGAGATGCTGTGTTGGGAACAGGATACCACCATGTTCCCCTTCTATGGTAGCAGGTGGTAAATTTGCTTAAGCTTGCATATTTTGTTACGGTGTGGAGGACTACAGTTTGTGTGTAGCATATAAATCCATTTTCATTTAACTTGGAATTGTTTTCTTAAAGCAGATTCTCATTTAGTTAAAGAAAAAATAAAAGATTCCACAGAGACAGGTTTGTGTGTAAAGACTTGAAACAAATCTGGTTTTATTTAAAAAAAGGGGGGGGGGGGGCAGCGCTGCTTTATTCAACGATAGTTCATCAGTTTAAAAACCCTTATTCGCTTGAAGTAGCCAGCTGTGACCTCTAACATGGTTCATGCATATTAGTATGTAAAAGCCTAATGTGATGATTAGGAGCAGAATTAGGATGGAAGTGTGAAGGTGGGGGTGTGAAGAACTGGAGATGGTGAGGAAATGTAGTAAAAGGGATTGCTGGATATGGTTGTGAGACTGGGGCTCACTGGGTTAAAGAGAAGTGGTGGATGGGCAGTGCTCATCTCTCCACAGCTGATGGAGGTAGGGCTGCTTCCAACCTGATGCTTTCTGTGGACTGGTGACTTCCAGTGCCTGTGGATGGGTCTTCAGCATACTTCTGCCCCAAATCAGGCAAGCTGTACTGTTCACCTTCCTTTTGCCCCTATTTCCTCCCCCAGAAAAAGTGAGGAATAGTTAGGGAAGCTTCTTTAACGTGTATATTTCACATGATTCAGAGGAAGTGGAGTACCAACCACGGGTCAGCCATGAGCTAAGAGACAGAAAACAGCACAGGTTGTAGCTGTGCGCTTTGCACTCGTGGACCAGGGTGTATGGCTGGCCAGCTCTCTGCCCGGCTGGGATACAGCTCTCTACTGAGGCAGGCTGGGTGCTCACGTGGTTGTAGCTGCCCAGAGGCCCCAGGCACTCTGTGTGCATGGGGGGTGCATTATCTGTGAAGGCCAGCACAAATGAAGATGTGTGCTGCAGCTGTGGTTGTGCTGAAGTCTGGTGGGGGAATGGCTTGGCACCAAGCGCCAGGCTCCCTGTAGGTGTGCTGTGGCTGGTGTGTAGCCCTGGGGAGCACGAGGGCTGGTTTTCCTGGCTGTGCAAGGCTGTTTGAGGAAGGATGCCACACGTGTGGCCTGAAGGTAGGGGTTCTGCTGCTGTGTGGGATGTGGATGAGCAGACTCAGGTGTCCCAGGGTGGCCCCTCTTGGGATAGGATGGGCTGCACAGCACTCGCTGTAAAAAGACAGGTGCTTGTAAAATTCCCCTCCTGGTATTTTGGACAGGCAGCTTTCATGACACTGCCAGACACACCCACAGGGTGAGACTGCCGAGATGGTCAAGCGACATGGCCAGGAGAGTTCTGAGGATGCCGTAATAGATGCAACCCTAGAGACCTGTTTGGCAGAGCATGCCAGTAACTTAATTTCGCCTATGCTGCAGTCTCTTTCTACAGAGGAAAAGAGTTGCTCTGGAAGAAAGATGAAGTCTGCAGTCTGGTCAGGTCAGCGTTCCCCTACCAAGTGCAATTGCATTGGTATGTACCACTCAGCATATGGGGAAGGCACAGAGATGGCCTTGGCCCAACCCCAGGCCATACCCTTTCTTTGGGGGACTTCAAGACAGGTTCCTTCAGATTTGGGGGTTATCTTAAGATTTCTTGTGTCAATAAGGATGTACTTAAATATGCAGTAAACGTGCACATTTAGGTTATTGTCAATGTAGGCATTGAACATCCTGAGATTTTTTTTTTTTTCCTTTGTATGTGCTTGTAAATCATACATACTAAACATCAAGAGCATTAATTTCCAGTGGCTGGTTCTGTATCTCATGCCTGTGTCCATTAATACATAGCTGGGCCTTGGGACTCTTCTTATCACACACTGACATCCCCTGAGGACACACAGCTAGTGTTCAACTACATCTGGTCCAGGCTTGCCAAAACTCTCCCCAACAATCGCTCCAAAACTCTTCAGACAAAGACTCAGACAGCTGTGCTTCACAAGCCAATTGATTTTTGGGTTTTTTTTGTGGCTGACAAATGATGCCTTTCAGGTTGTTTTTCCTTGTTAGAGAGACACTGTTAAGTTGAAAATACTGTAAATTTTAGAAAGCAATTCTGTACTAGTTTTAAGCATAAAGCATACTAGGTTTTTTTTGCTGTTGATTTTTCTGTACTGTGCTGTACAGGCTGAAGAAACTGGAATCTCCCAAGTACTGGACAGTATTAACAGATTGAATCCCCATTTGTTATTTTTTCCTATAGGGGAACTGTGACTTTAAAAGAAATGGATGCTGCCCCTAACTCTGTGAGCCAGGTCTCTCTGCCAGGGTGCAGTTTCACATTACCTCGAGCTGGCCTGCTGCCGTGTCACCCCTGCACCCCCAGCCAGTGTTGTGGTCCTCTCCCCGCAGGGTCGCTGGTGCTGATCTAATCCCACAGAGAGCCAGTTCAGGGAGCATAACAGGGAAACTAATCCTTAAAAAAAAAAAAAAAGGTACCAAGGATCAAATGGATAGGGGGGTTGGAGCAAGGGGATGCCTCCTGGTAGCAGCTTTGCATTTGGTGGGTTTATCTGAAGCATGAAACCCTGCAGGTGGCGTGGCATGAAACATGTTGTGCTTTCTGCTCAGCATGGCAGAGATGTTCCCCGCAACATGGCAGTGTCTTTATGGTCCCTGTAGTAGGAGCGATGCGAGATCCGCCCTCGTTGATAGCATGCGGTGATTTAAGAGCCAGCGGGGTTCACTGGAGGAAAGCGTCAGGAGCACAAAACCCAGCAGGGAGTTGGGTTTGGCCTCCAAAAGGCCAGAGGTGTAAATAGGCATCAGCAAGACCTTGCAGAAGGTTTGGGGAGCGTCCCAGGCAAGGCCTTTTCTATTCGAGCTTCCCCTGTCAGACTGCTGTGCAGATCTGAAGTACCAGATCCCACTGCACACTAGTTCCCCACAAGAGCAATAGTCTGTGCTTTTAGCAGGGCTGCAGCTTGTGATTTTCCTGGCCAGAGAAAGAAAACAGGATGAGAAAAGCAAATCCTGCCTATTTTAGATGCTTTGGTGCCACCACACCATTAACTTGTGTATTGAACTGTACTGTACGAGGAAGTGGGCAACTGACTGGGAAGGTGAGCAGCGTTCCTCAGCTCTGTGCCCAACATCCCTGCGGGACTGAAGAGCAACCTTTAAAAGCTGCAGTGATCAGGCTTAATTCCCTGTTAACTTCTCGTCTGGCGTTTTAGGATGGCAGAGCAGCATGTATGCAGCGGTCATTTCTCAGTTCCCTTCCAGCCTTTCAGCAGCTGCTCCTCAAAACTTGCAAAATGTGAGTGGTAGGCTTGGAGGAGTGCAGCGAGTGGTGTAATCACAGCTCTTCCTTCCCTGCCAACTTCCTCTAAAGCAATCTGTTTCATTTTTTTTTCTGCTTCTGTTGCCTTAGTTTGAACTGTTGCGAATGATGTGAAGACAATTGGAGATATGTACTAAAACTTGCGTTTCCTATTGTAGTGTTCTGCTATTTCACACAATCATATTATCTTAAGTGTGTTACTGCCTTCTTTGTTACAAGGAAAAAAATAACATACATTTCACACACAGTAGCAGAAACCATATTCTTTCCATGTGATTTTACTATATGCATCAGTTATAGAGTGTTTGTGTATAATACAGAAGTAGTTAATGTTTCAAGTTTCTTAATGACAGTTCTTCAAAAGAAATTTTCTCACTGAATGGAAAGAAAGGATTGTATGAAGTCAGCACTTAAAGCTAGTAATACTGTAATGCTGAAAAGTACACGTAAGTGTCAGTAACCTTGTGAAACTCAGTATATAATCCATTCAATGTTGTGTTTTTCAGGCTTCCAAAAAAAGGAAAGCATATATTCCCTGATATTTCCAGACATGCATATTTTCCTAGTCTTTGTTAGGAAACAGTGAGTTTTCAAAGCATTCATAAATACTGATCAAGTATAAAAGTGTGTTATAAAATGCTAATTTACTATGTTGAGACAGCAAACTAGTTTTATTGCACATTCTTCAATTACCCTCAGTTACCAAGAAAGCAAAACACATACTTTAAAAAAAAAAAGTTCATTTTAAAAAAAATAATTTATGATAAAGCTCTACAGTGATATTAATGTTATTCAGAGTTCCTTTTGTACAAAGAGTGTGATATTGGCAATTAAAGTCCTGATTTATTTTTTATTTTTCTGTAAGACAGCTTAAGGTTCTCTTGTTGTTACCATAATCAGAGGAAAGTTACCAGCTAAACTAATTCATTCTACAAGACTTCATAGGAAAAAAAATTTTGCAGCTATTTTTTCTAACTGATACACACATGTGATTTTAACTCTGGTGGCAAGAGGCAGGGTAAGGTATGGAAATGCAGGCAGCTGCCTCTGAAAGAAACAAAGCTTCGAGGAAGCTTAACACGCTGAAATCAAGAGAGGCATATAATCTCCATCCTAGGGTGCTAAAATACCAAGTGTCACATCAGTCCAGGGTTATTAACATCTTTTGCTTTGGGATATGGACTTAAGGCTAAAGAGTGCTTATGAAAGAAGGACATAAAAAATGCAGGCACCAGCAATCAAGCCAGTCTGATCTCAAAATATGTATGACAGCCTTGCATGCTACTAATTAGAGAAGACATGGAAAAATGAGGAAAAAGTGGGTGAAGTGTAATGTTAGTTTATCAATTGCAAATCGTGCCTTACCTTTATTATTATACCTTACCTAGCATTTGTATTTTGTTAGCTAGATTATTTTCTTAGACAATGGAAATGTACTAAAGGTAATCTGGCCTTCAAGGATCTGTTACAGTGCGCAAGGGAAAATTATCAGTTAAAATAAGGTTTATCTCATGAACTCTGAAATGGATAAAAAATAGCTTACTGAGCCCAAGATCTTCACTCGATTTTGAACCTCCCATGCTCCCCTGTGATTTATGATTTGGAATTAGAGATGTTTTTAACAATATAGTATAAAACTGCCATGCCTTGTGCAGCGTATCCCACTGAGCCGCCCCATAGCATCTAGGCAGCCTTTAAGGACAACTGTATTAAAGAACTATTCAGGTTAAAAATAACTTTCCTAAGTTGCACTCTACTATTTATGTAAAAGATAAAGCAGTGAGGGACAGGATTTAAACTTCTTAGTGTGGGGAGAAAGTAGAGGTTACCATGTCCTGCCTTTCCTGCCGGTGTGTCTTTCCTGTGGTTCCCCAGTTCATTGGCAGCCAGCCATGCTTGGCCAGAGCTTTTATGTCAGGTTATAGGAACCCCAGGAGGGAGTTTGGCTAGCATTTTTCTACTTTTGGGGAGCATGTAGGAAAGGGGACGTGTCTCTTCCCGACAGTGTCTAGAGCAGCTTGGAGAAAGAAAAGAAGATAAATGATCAGGTCCTTGATTCTCTACTCCAGTTCACGCTACAGCAGGCTCAGCACTGCTGAGCTTCAGGCGGCTCCTCTTCCCAATGGCATGTTAGGCCAGCTGGGAATGGCAGGAATATAATATAATATATAATATATTTCAATGAGTATGAAATGAGGCACTGATGCCAGATGAGGCACTGACCTGAGGATCTGGTAGGGGGATTTCCTTCCTTACTCTGCAAGTGTAGTGCAAAAGCCAGTCACTTTGAACAGGTCAGGGAATTTGCTCTGAAGTATTGATTATGGTTTCTCAGCCCTTTCAATAACCTGATCAGCCCCAGTGTTGCAAAAGCCTCTGTGTATTTTGTGTAACAACAGATAATTGTCTACAGCATCCCTCTAATATAATTCGCAAGTTATGTTAACTGCATTGTCTTCAGGAATCAGTATGTTAAAGTCCTCTTGCAAAGACACAGACACATTGTTTGGTGCTTGGTGGTGCAATTCGGTCATTTCTGGCTGCAGTCTCCTTTTTGTGAGGTGCAGTTTGCTTTTCTGACTGCAGGCACATTGGGGAGGAAGGGCTGGGGGGATGGCTTTGTGCTTTTCTCATCCTGTTCAGAACACCATGCACCACAGCTGGAGTAAGTGGGGAGAACAGTACTCCCCTTTCCCAGTCACCTGATTCCTTCTGGTATCTCACACCACAGCTGGAAGCCTGCTAGGCAGCCAGCCATAGTCTTGTGGGTTTTTCCACTACCTCTGTTACGTCGTGTATTGCAGCTTTTCATCAGCAAATGTCTGACGTTGCTGCATCATGGCACATCATTGTGAGATGTTACCTTCTACGTCACAAGCACTGCGCAGATGTGTCTTGGCATGTAACAATTTGCAAACTTCCCCTTATTTCTCAGACTGAGGAGTCTGCTGTGGGCTATCTACTCAAAACTCCTCTTGCTTCCATTTTCATCTTAAAGGCACAAACCAGGTCAAGACAGGGAATTCAGAAAGCGATGATGTGTAACAAAAATTAGGCAGGCACAGGTTACCTGGGTTTGGTAGGAAAGAAATTATGACCTGACTGTTGATGAAGTCAGTGATGATTACTCAGGTGACTAAGGGCAGAGTCTGAGGCTGCAAGGGAGGGAGAATCTGAGACTTTTTGATGAATATTTGGGGGAATGAACCTGAGATAATGTATGATGTGCTGCATAGGACAGAGTTAGGGCTTGGTTTCACTCAAGAACCGACAGATCAGGATTTTAAGAAGGGCAGTGGGAGAATGGGGGAGTAGAATGGACCTGCTGCTGCTAACAACCATTAAAAAAATACAAAGCCAGCTGCTCTTAGAGCAGAGCTTGATCCTTTCAGTGCCTTTAACAGCACGGTATATATTCAGAGGAGGGGAATTCATGAGGCCCTATGGACCTACACCATGGCATTACACAAAAATGCAAACCCGAACAATGGGTGGCCTCAGCAGTTCCATCTGGCTCACCATTAACAAGGTTAAAGTAAAGTGGGTTTCCTTGGCTGTGTCACACACAATTTACACTTCAGATGCTTTAACTTTGGAGCCAGACCAGAGGGAGCACCGCTCTAAACACACGTGGCAAGGGTCTTCTAACATGTGTGGTAAATGCATTTGGTATTGATGCTCTTTGAAAGATACAGAGTAGTAGCATTTAGATAATTTTTAAGTACTATTTGGAAAGTGCAGGGTTTTTTTGGCTAAATCATTTAAAAAAAAAAAATCCTGTCAGCAAATTAGAATTATAGTCAAATAGTGTTTACTCAGAATATTTTAAGGACATTATAATGTTAGTGGCTGGATTCAGCTAATAGCAGAAATTATTAGAGGCCTAAGAAATGTTACCACCAGCATTTCTGGTATGGTAACCTGAAAACTCCAATGCACTTTTAAGCTAAAGGGAGTATTGATGCGCAGAAACGTAGTGTGTGGTAAAGCATTCTGCTTTCAGAGCCACCAAAATACTTAGGTAATAGCATAGTTAACCATGGCAAATAATGACATTTTAGATGTAGCGAGTCAGTGGTGTATCAACAGGTATACTGGCCTGTTTATTTCTATGCCATTGACTGTAATAAAGCATTGGAACTATCACAGCATTTTGCAGAAACCATGCTCTTTGTCTCAGCTTTGAGATGCTTCAAGGGAACCCTACTGTTCTATAGGCTGTCCCTTTCTTGGAAAAAAAATTCAGTTATTATTGAATGAGTATCAAAGTTGATAATTTAGTTGTGAAGCTGTTTTGTGATCTCTAAGACAACCATTTTAGCAGTTAACTCTGTGTTAAAGATCTAAGGTAATTTCCAGAGAGAGAATACATCTGTTGTTGCTGCAGAGGTGCTCAAGGCAATCCACAGAGCAGGGCCAAGTGTTACACTGAGTAACAAATACAAGAATACAAATACGAGCCATCTCGCCTGCCTTCGACCCCAAATCATGAGTTCAGTAACAGAGCAGAACTTTGTACTCCTCCTGAAGTTAAACAGTTAAGCTTGTACGCCATAAAACCAGCAAATGTTGACTAACAGTTATCCTAGTGATGTCAGTAGTCTCGCATAGGAAGGCCCCATGCAAGCAGTCTGCCATGCTGAGCTTCCTCCTTGGCGAGCTATGCAGTACCGCTGTGACAACAGCACGCTTCCTCTCGAGCACGCTGCCGAAAGATTGGCTTCGGCCTCGCCAGTGTTGAACAGCCGTTGCAGTTGCTTTGCACCTTCCAGGCTTTGCCAGCAGGTGAGTTAGTGTCACAATGTTGAACGGCGTCAGCCTCAGCTACATGCCATTAACAGAGGGGTTGGTGTGGATGGCCCTGTGCTTGTTTATCCCTCTCCCTCCTCTGTTGTCCAACTCTCTGACCCACCCTTACAGGCCCTCTCTGCTGCCCTTTCATATCTCATACAAAGACAGGAATATCCTTAAACATTACACTTTAGTTTCTGACTGTATGCAGCAGTCCTGTAATCATAGCCATCATTGTTGTAAGAAGCCATTTGAATGGCATGTCAAAGTTGCCAAGCTCCTCTCAAGAGCTTCCTGCACACTGCATGTGAGGTAACTACAGGCAAAGTAAATGGAGCTGAGAAGTCATCTTATGACTAATTGGTCACACACCGTTGACATTCCCTTCTCCCTTTTTAGCTAGCAGACAGCTCTCTGTCCATGAACAGCAGCTTTTGACTCAAGCCCTATCTTCACAATAGCTTCAGAAAGAAAATAGTCAGAGAGTTATCCTTGCCGAGTCTTGACAGGTGCAGTGATTCCACACCAAGCATTGCAGTGGAAGGAAGATGAAGAAAGAATAACGCAGCAAGGCAGAACCTGTCAAGGGGGTAGAAGGGAAATTGTCCAGGTGCAAGTAGCACTTGCATGAGCATAAGGTGGGAGGTGCCCCAGCTATGCTATGCTATGCTATGCATGAGTGGAGGGAGAGTTCACAAAAAAAGGATTAGTGAAGCTGAAATAGGGATGGTTGATTTTATGTGGAATATGAATACAGGTAAAAGAATGGTGTAAAAACATATTTACTTAGAGGACGGAAAATACGCATCTCCGTGTGCTGTATTTATCATGTATTTAACTCAAAGCACATTTTGCAGCCAACTCAGCTACTTTTTTGTTTACAAAACTAAGTTCAACATCTGCATCTTATGCCTGGACTTCCAATGGCTGATTTTTTCATTCATCCTTCACATACACACTCCTACTGGTGCAGATTAGATAAATGAAATGTTATGATTGACGTATTCATGAACCCAGGTAGAAATCCAGTATAGATTTGTGTAAAGGCCGTGTGTGTGTGCTATGACCAGGGGTGAGTCCCAGACACAGGGAGCAGTTCCTCATTGCAGTTCCTCTGGCAAGTGTTTGATGATGATGGGGAATCTTACTGCTTAGTCTACTCCCTCTCGCCTCCTGCCAGTGTTTATCACACCCGCGTTTGTGCCAATGCAACGATTTACGATTTTGCCTCAAAACTGGAGGTGTGATGTGAACCAAACTAAACAAACACTACAAACTGAAAAAAGTAGATGAATTAACTGAAAACTTCTGCTGTTGAGAACTGGCTAGCAGTTTTAGTTACTGCATGGATCATCCTCAGGAGTTTTTGAAAGCAGATCATATGTATTTTGAAGTATTCTTATTGAAAAGAGGGCTGTTTACTGGATGATTATCTTCCATTTATTTTCACATTACCAAAGAAAAGCTATGAATTAAATGCAAAGTCGTTGAGTCCTGGTCACTGCTTACAGTTCTGGATGGGTTGCAGCACTTGAGCAGGATCCCTGGCAGTTCCCTGCATCCTGCCTGGAACAGCATACTGTTGCTGGCTTGTTTCATAGTGCGGAGTGTGAAAACAGAAGGGCACCCCAGGAGCTGTCACTGATGCTGCCAAGACAGCAAGCAGTGGTGGCACTCACTGTGCAAAGCTTTGCAGGAAACTGGGATGAAAGCTAAGCACAGTAGTTTGTTGAAGACATTCTGGTTGAGGCTTTTGCCCCATGTAGAAAGTGTGTGTTTTCTACATCCGATTCTCATTTTTGTGCTTCCTGCCAACAGAGAATGAAAAAGACGTGGAGGGGTTTTCTACATTTGTGTGAAGCCTGATTAAGCTCTTGATAGTCCTCATTTTCTGGGTTGGGTTGTAGACATAAGTGAAATGACTTTTCACAAGTTGTCTGACTTTTCATCACAGTAGTTGGACAGCAGTGAAATAGACATAACAAAGATGACAGTTTCAAAATCAGGTACTTTATGCATTGTCCAGGATGTGCTTGATTCCTGCTCTGGTTCAGTGAATGCCAATTAATTTGTAGCATGATCACTGTATGGTTGCACTCTGTTGTACCATAACTTTTTTTTTTTCTTGCTTTACCAGATAAAATTCCAAGGGCTACAGACTCAGATCCCCAAAGCTATGAGGATCTTGCTTGCCTCTGAAGTCAGTGGGACTTAGGCATTTAAATACCTGTAAATGTTTGATTATACACGACAGGGTCACACAGGCTGCCTGTGGCAGAGAAAGAAGGTGATGCCATGCTCTCTATCACCAGCTTCTGAGCCTGAGAAGGACGAGACTTTCCATGAGGGAAATTTGTGGGCTCTGGTTGAGATCCAGAGTCCTGGGTGGCAGACACAGTCCCTCTACACTCTGTGGTTACTTGAAATCTAAGTATTTCTAAGTATTTTGGATATTTAGAATTAGAAGGTTTGTAAGGAGGAGGGCCAAAGGGTTCTTGATTTCGGAGCAAGATTTTGTAGCCTTCCAGGTTTTCAAGAGTGAGGCTGGTTTAATAAACAATTAGTTTGTTCCTGGAAGTATCCAGGAACAGTGTGGGAAGTGTCAGACTTTTAAAGGTCTGGTCCCTTTTCTTCTATGGCTAAAACTGTTCAGGTATTACTATTTTCAACCACACAGAAGGCATTGGGTTCCTAGATTTGATGTTTGGGTCCTGCCAAGAACCTCAAAACCCAAATTTACTTGGTTTCTGCATCTTGCATCACTTGGGGTTTCTACTGGACAGCCAGCAACTTGGTGCTCTAGCTTACACCTAAGCCCCACAAAATTATCAAGTTGGCTCCCAAGTCCTCCCCTTCACCTGTGTGGCCCTAGCCAGTGAGCACACTTTAACGTACAGAAAAGGTCCCTGAGGGTTCACCGCATACCTCAGTGTGAAAGACACGTTTGGATGCAAGTCTTCCCTCAGTCAGGAGGTTGCTGTGATCTCCAGATGGTGGTTGTTCAGCCTTTTGAAGAAGGATTAGTAGTAAGAGACGGGTTTCTCATCTTCACTCTGGGGAACAGAGGCCACTGACCATTTCCAGGAGGATTACACCCAGTGATGGAAGCAGCACCATGAGGTGTGGTTGGAGGCTGGGCCTGAAGAGGGCAGGCAGGAATGGAGGCTCTGGACAGTGCAGAGGGAAGAGTTCAGCTACAAAGCGTATGGGCAGCTCCTAAGACCAGTTTTTACAATGGTGCAGTAATACAGATACCCAACACTGACACCTGATAAAATTTGTTGTTGCACAGATTGAAGGTTGTGACACCCGTATGCCACCTCTCAAGAGTAGCTGTGAGGAGGACGCATTCGCCAAATGGAGGACACTGACTGGAGGACAGGGGCCCTGCTCCAGCTTGGTGCTGAGCAGCCAGGCTCCCTCACTCTGCCTGCCAGTGAACTCCCTATTCCCTCTACGAAGCAATGGGCATTTATCCAGAATAGAAAAAAAAATAGATCCAGTTCTCTGTCTAGCTGAGAGTTCAAATCTACTGCCCCAGATGGTTCAGCTGTGATATTTTAAGGTCTTGTGGCAGAATACTCTTCTCAGTTTTTCCTGTGGAAGCTCTATCGCTGG
The DNA here is from genome assembly GCA_008921705.1 of Burhinus oedicnemus. Taxonomy (NCBI): domain Eukaryota; kingdom Metazoa; phylum Chordata; class Aves; order Charadriiformes; family Burhinidae; genus Burhinus; species Burhinus oedicnemus. Next base: position 279,421 of record VFFE01007037.1, on the reverse strand, counting down.
AATAATCAACTGCTCAATGAGTAGTAAGAGTTGTCTCCATAACCTCATAGTGGTATGGCCAAAAATCACTAAAACAGGAAGAAACTGGGTTTCAGTCAGGGCTAATGAAATCCTATGGATTCAACACGATATATGTTCCATTCCTAGCCACTGCAGTATGTCCCAGTCACCTTTCCGTGTCTTGTAACCTGCCCCCAGAGCCTGGGATTGGAAGAGAGCAGACAGGCTACCAGCATAACCAAGTAATCCTTTATTTTGCCAGAAGTTGGGATTTGCACTCCAAAACGGAAAAACTTGTAACCATTCCCCCTACAGAAATTCAGTGCCTCGCTGGCCTGTGCATACTTTGCAGAAGTGGTTGCGGAGACATACATGCCTTCTTCCACCCCAACCAGAGGTCTGATTCATCACTAGCAACTTCAGGGCTTGCATTAAAAATGCGTTGCCCTTTCTGCCTCCATGCACTTCCAGGCATTAAGTACAGTTTTCCTGCCTTGCACAGTGAGTGCTACTGGATAACTGGAAGATTGTTTGGTTTAGAGTATAGATAAATTGTTAAGGCGCAGACATGATGCTGGCATTAATCACTCTTCTGGTTTGTGACTGCTTTCAAAATTATAAATTCAGGGCTTCCATAATTGAAATTGTGGCTTGGGTATGAATTTCTGATCAAAACTACAGATAGCTGGTTGTACTCTGCTCGGTGAGCATATCCCTTGCGTTTTCTTTGGCCAGTGCACTCAGTGTCCAACTTGTAATCTGCTGTCCCCTGCATTGATCATGACTAGGGTGCCCTTATCTGAATTGTTCTTTGCTTTCAAATATTTTATATAAGTCTAGGATTCCTGTTTTATCTAAATCTCCTGATGCAGAGTTTATCAGTCATGCCAGGAAAATTGATCCTTGGCCTATAAACATCCTTACTTTTGAAATCATTCATTCTTTCTTAACCTGAAAGGCTGAGCATAAATGGGCAGAAGAATCAAACACATCACTCTACTTTGGCCACAACTCTTTGGTTTTCTCTTTTCAACTTTGTGATTTATGCTGCGTTATGCTTTCAAGCATTACATCAACCAACAAACACAGATTTACAGGTGGAACTGAGGGGCTTCAGCCTGCATTGCTGCATTGCCTCACAGCTATTATCAGCCTGACCTCTGCAACCAGCCTTGACGACTGCAATGTGACTTTTCAGTATTCGTACACAAGGGGAAATTCTTTTCTCAGTTACACTATTAAAGTTAATGGAGAATAAGCTCAGTGAAGTCATCAAAATTGTTCTGGATTTACACCCATGTGACTGAGAGCAGAATTAAGAACATTAAGATGCTCTGTTTCTGGGAAGATACAATATTTTTAAAAAGTTTTATTAACTTTGTTATCATTTTACTGGAGTGATATCACTTAATCTACGTAATCACAACCAAGAGGGATAAAGTGATCTAGTTTACCACATACAGTGAAATTATTTCAGTTATGTTTCATTATTTTTAACTGTACACAGAATTAACAGAATTCAGAGAAAGAAGTATTAAACTCAAACCTGTGCATGAGATTTGTCATCCAGAGGCCAAACTAAGGAAAAGGAAACACCAAATTTTGAATTAACAACGTTGTTTTATGTGCACAAATGTGGTTTTTATTTTTGTGTACACAATTATAGAGAGAATTAACAATGAAGATAAATCTGGTGGTAAGATAGTAGAAAATGGCATTATTTCACTTTTAATTCTCAGGGATCAGGCAGTGTGGGACAACAGAAATACCCGCTTCAGGTGGGAATTAAAAGCTTTAACATACGAAGCTTAATCCTGTTGCAGCTGAAATCCTCTTTTCACGCTTTACTGTTGCTTTTGCATTTTGATGTGAAAAGTTTCAAAATTATTTTTTTTCTTTAAGATGTTGAAAGCCTCTTAAAAATGTATTACAGAAAATGCTGAACACAGCCATTTAGTAATAATGTTAATACATGGAATTAGTCCATTTTAGACATCTTAAGATGTGAGTTTGGAAAAATGAATGAGGAACTGTTTTCTCTCGGTGCATCAGAGTGATACAGATTGCCCTTAACCAGTAAAACGTGGTTATAGAGCATGTGAATTGTTCTTGCAGGTATTGAACGTGTGAACTTATAGGTCCTGTTTCAAGGAAAACCAACCACCATGTTTGATGTCCTTTTGTTACACAGTTGGGAAAGGAAGCCCTGTATGTGACACAACTTACTCTATCAATTCCATGAGCTCTGAAAGGAACCCCTATAGAGATAGCTGGCATGGCCTCCTCATAGTGAGTGTGTCAGACAGTAACCATCCCTTTATTTCTGAAGAATGAAATGAAGATGTGAGTTGCTGGTCAAATCCTGCAATTCTTAACACTTGTGAAGCCTGCATTCATGCAAGTCATCTAATTCAGCGAATGTAATAGGAGAATCCATTTCAAGGCTAGGATCTAAGTTAGTCTGTACTCCTGTGACCAGATATTTCTGACAACTTGCACATGATACCAATTTATAAGGGATACCTAAAGTCATATGACTCTAAACCGGTATTTGGGGAAGAATAGGTTATGAACTTCCAGACCAGCCTTCCTCCTCTTCCTCTGCTGCTACTTGCTTCAGTGGTCCAACCTATTGCCAGGATGCCATTTGCTGTTTCCTGCTGTTGTGAGGAGCTGGTGTTGCTTGTATTTGCTGCTAACATTAGTGATAAAATAAGGAACAAAAGGGAAATGGCAGTTTTTAACAACTAATTCCCAGTTACCTGCTACCCTTTTATCTCATCTGTGGATTAGCTGATCAGTGGACGTAGAAACCCTGGAACTGGCTCTGCTGAGATGCAGATAAGGTCAGGCATGCCTCTTAGCTCGTGAACAGCACTTCACTGACCCAGAAAGAGCTGAGCCGGTTTTATGCAGTGTGCATCCTTATCCACATGGCCAGGAGGCTCAAGCCACCTCTGTGAAGACTTCTGGCGTTACTGAACTATGCTTCTGTAAACAGTGGAGTGGTTTCAAACACAACCAGCCAAAGTCTACTTAGTTCTGGCCACCTCAACCCCTGCCCAGCGCTACACTCCAACTAACTTTGGCAATAGGCTGCAAATGTGGGTACACACTGCAGCGATACCCAGAGCAAATCTTCATGGCCTTTCCACCAACATGAACTATGGAAAACACTTACTGTTTTAAAAGTACTGCATACAGAACTGTTTTAATTTAAAATCCCTTTTTTTAATTTTTGTGGGAATAATAAAAATTTAAAGGGTTACAAGGGAAAATTGTGGTTGAGAATATCTGCATGTGTGGTTTCATAATGCAAAAAGATTAACAGTAGTAGACTTATTTGAAATCATGGTATAACATTTCATGTTTGAAATGTGTGATATACGACTGTTTAAAACATAACTTACTTAAACCGTCACTGATCTTGTATCTGCTTTATCTGGATGGGCTAAAGACATTAAAATATACACATTCTTTCCACGCTCTATTGATACTATTGGAGCAAGCTCATCTTTCATGTTATTTAGAAAAAAGACCTGGCTTTGTAAATTGTTATTTCAGGCCTTCTTGACTCTCGATATAAAGAAAACCCTTTTGTTGTAACAAATGAAAGTACATCCAAAGCATTCCTCTGTGAGGAAGCATTTCATAAGGATTTTTATGTGATCACGTGAAAAATAATTTTCTTCCGTGCCTGTAAAGAGGGCTGAGTGGATAGCAGCGATAAGGTTTCATGGAAAGGAAGAAAGAATGGAAACAACATCATGGAGGTTATTTTTTAAGAGCTGCTGTCCGTGTAGTCCTTTCCATTTTTGTGGAGAAAAACACTGCATTTTGTGCATTTTGAACCACCTTTCCGTTTCATTGTTGTTCGTGGTTCTCAAAAAAAAAAAAAAAAATCCACCTTCCAGTAAAATCGTATTAGCAGATTTTAAACAAATTCATTTCCTCCCGAACCTAAGCTAAATTGTATCCCGACAGGCCTGATTTATCAGGCAAATGCCCCACGTTGTTCGTCAGCTTCTTTGTTGGGGGGTGAGGGGGAGGGGAAACCCAAGCAACAAAAGACCGTAACCTATTGATATTACTTCTGTGATACACCAGGGAAAATAGATTGATTTAGAACTAACCACAGAAAACTAGTCGATCTGATGAGCTTACAACAGAGCATTTTTATTTATTTATTTGTAACAAGAATAAACATCATCAGTATTCGACCCTGTGTTATTGGAAGCCTTGCAGACAGTGGGTTTGTGTCAGCGTGCTGGGGCTATCTGTAAGATGAAAGAAGGCAAGCTTAAAAAAATTGAGGGGCCTTGTTTTTCCTCACGAAATTGAAAGTCTCCAATCTCTGATACGTTATCATGTGTTGCAGGATTTGGAGGAGAAATAGATAGATGAGCATTTTTATTTTATCTTATTTCTTTAGGAGGTTATCTCTTTTTAGATGACATTTCTGTTAATCTCAAAAAGCTAGTAAAGCACAGGAAATTTTCAAACTGAATTTTACTGAAGAACAACAGCCTGCAATTAACTTTCCCAGCATGTCACTTCTGCGCAGTGTTTTGTGTGAACGAGGGGTTCAGGGTAGCAAATACTCACAGGATCAGCACAAATCTAAATGTGGCCCCAGTGCTGCTTTCTGAATTGATAATACAGCATTTTCCAACATACTTGGCTAAAAAGAATTACAGTTTTAAAATTAAACTTTTTTTTTTTTTTTTTCATGGATTGATAAATGAGGATGCTAGTGAAGTTTTCTGCCTTAGTGTGACCCTGCTTGCTGGACACACCATAAATACTCCGATGAAGATGCTAAATGCTCTTTTCTGTAGTTTATTTAACAAGGTAATTTCATTTGACCTTAACTGATCTTTTTCAGTATTATTTCAGTATTCAGTATTTTGAATACTAATACCTTAATAGACTATTTTCAGAGTTACCTGTATTCTCTCCTGTACTCACCTACTGCTTAAGAATTAAAGGTTAATAAACAAAATGGCATAAAACCCAGCAAAATGCATGTGAGAAGAAACATTCCAGCAATTTCCTTCTCGGAGGGCGTGGGCAAGCGTGTAGGTTCAGTGGATCTTGTGTATGTCTCGTTGACTCAATGGTGGGTTTTCATCCTTTAAAAACAAAAAGCCGGGCCGCGTTTCTGTGGGGCAATTCCCTGCTGGGTGCAGGGAGCTGGGCAGCTGCGGGACACGGTTGGCAGCAAGGGAGTGCAGCCATGCACTGCAGGGTGGCTCCCTCCTGTGCCCCATGATTTTTTAAAAAACACAGGCTGGCTTTATTTCTCCTGGGATTTAATGCTGCTTAAAAGGTTGGGGGGGGGGAAATCTCCCGAAACAATGCCTGCAAGGTAATCCTCCAGTAAAAGCGACAGAGGAAGGAGTGAAATGCTAGAGGAGCTGTTGCCCAGTGTGGGGCTGCCAGTGGGCGCTGGCCACTGCTCAGGGTGCACGGGGGTCCCCACCACCTCCCGCTCCTCCTCTGGCACCCGCTGCCGTTGCTATTGCTCCTCCTGATGTCCTGCTCTCCTGCAGCTTGTTGCCCTGGCAGCTGACCGAACTTGTTTATTTTCCAGGGACAGTTGCTGACTGTTTTTAAGTTGCATCCAGTGCAGCCTCATACTTAGTTTCAGCGTTTCTTGCTCAGAAAGGATGAGATCTGCATGTGCTATCTGTTTTAAGGCATAAGGGTAACGGCTTGTTTCAAAAAATACTCAAACCGGTTCTTTAAGTGTAGGCTTCTCAGCAAGAAGGGTTTTCGTATTATACCTGTATTAAGTAAAAGCGATTAGTCCTTTTATAATACAGTAACATACAAGAGGTGCCTGTTTAGCAGCAATCGCCTGTGATCCTGTCAGTCTTTGGAGTGCTGCTGTGACAGATTTGATATCCAGGATTTGGTTACTGGAATGTTTAAGTAATCCATTAAAATATACTTGTATTTATCTCAAAGGCAATTTGAAATTAGCCGATCCTTGACAGTCCAGAAGCCTCTTTCATTACTGTGGAGGTGTTGGTGGTGTTTCTCACTCGTCCCAGGCAGTGCCTGAGCAAGCACAGGCCTCCCAGAGCTTTTTTAAGTGTTCACATCCACCAGACAGAAGTGTTCCCTTGCACTGCCCCACAGCCTGATTTTAAAGACAAGTCACTGAAGCCCTTGAAGACTAAGACATCTTAGTTTGGTCTAAGATCCATATTTCTGTTGGATCATGGATAGTTTAACCTCCTTTACAGCAAAATAGGGTAGTTAAGCGATCTGCTGCGAGTTCTGTCTGCAAGAGCTGGCCTTTCTTTAGGTATGTTGTGGAAGTAATTACTAAAAAAGCCAGCACATTTGGGTACAATTTTAAACATTTCCTTTATGCTTTAACTGCTTAGCTGGCATTCAGTGTATTGTAAAAACATCTCATTTGCACATGCTGTTAGAATACCATGCTATTTTTCAAGGCATTTATATTGCTAGATTGAGCATTGTTAGCCAAGATGCAGTTTTTTGTTGTCTGGTAGCATTCAAAAAGGAAAAACAAAAGAGTTGGTGTAGGGAATATCCTGGTGAATTATTTTAGTCTTCCTCTGACTATACCTCCTTTCTTCCCTTTGCTATCCCTGTTAGATGTTAAACACCCCAACCCCCCAAGAAAAAGTCAGTCATCAGGGTAATTTTAAAGCTTTTTCTCTCAACAGATAATAGTGTGGAGCCACACAAATGATTCTCTACTTGTCATATATATTGGATTATCATCTAAATCGTATTACAAAGCAGCATGAAGAAGCAAGCAGTTGTGCTTACCCTCCTTACTGCTTAGCTCAGCTGAGCTGTTATTGTGGCGAAGGGGTATTGTAATTGTAAAAGGGATAGGGCTAGGGTGTGCTTCCTAAGTAGGAGCTGACTGCTGGGACAAGGAAAAAAGCTGAAGACTAGAGAGTATTTTATTTTGCATTTGCATTTGGTTGTGAATTGAGTACTTCTAATGAATTTCAGTCATAAGCTTATTGCAGTTAATACAACATAGTTTATGTTGGAATCTGAACGCTTTTTGCTTGTTCATATTTCCTTTAATATGTATAGTTCTGTGCAATTACAAATCTCTAGTGAAGGAGAATTTAGAAGTGTTTTTTAACCTTGCTATATGCTCTCTTGCTTCATTTGTAGGTATTAATGGTACTGTTTTCTTGAGAATATTGAAATGCAATGCTATACAAGTTCCTCGAGGTGTTCCTTTATTAAAACATTCATTGTTTTTATATCAAAAAATCACCCTGATTTCACCTTCCTGTCAGTGCTGTACTGAAGAAAGGATTCCCTGTTAGGATAATTTCCATCTCTTTATTTACTCTGTTGCATTATTTTTTGAGCCTGAAGCTACCTAGTAAATCATGGGAGCCTACTGTGAGAAAGCCAGTCCTATTTTAGCAAATCCTTCTTGCTCTTGCTTCTTTGTAAGGGTTACTTCTCCTTTAATTGCACTTTTAAGGGGTTTTTGTGGTTTATTCATCCCATGGTATAATTTACATATAAACTTTTATGTTGTGTTTAAGCTAACATACATTATTTCCCTGGTGCTTCTGAAGTGAAGAAATACTTGGTATAGTTGTACTAATCTATAGTTTCTGACAACATACTCATAGGAGAATTTGCTAATTTTCTTAGCAGGAGCCACCTTGTATATTTATGTATATAGAGATGTGGATGTATAAGCTTGTGTGCGCATAGCATATGCTATCAGGTTGTAATGTAAGTATATACAACAGAGAAGAGCAAAGAGTTGAAGCATTTTGAACAAAAGGGTTAATACCATACCTTAATGCACGTGGATGATGCCGTGTGGTATCATTTGTGAGCTCTGAGGTGGCTGTCCATTTCCATTTTGGTGTAAAGCCCTTGAGAGGGAAGGCATTTCAGAGCGAGGTGTGATCTGTTCTCCTGGTAAGAGTGATTGACAAGGAATGAATAAATAGTTAAAAGAACTGAATAAATACCACCCTCCTGTTTAAGTCCAGGCACACCCCGGCTGGCACATATATATTCTAGTGCGACACTTCAGACAGATGCTTGAGTAGCTTGGTAACAAAAAATGTTCCTGAAAAGCCAAATCATAGTTTAATCACAACTGCTTCTGATAGAGTTTTCTCTTACAGTGACATTTTAGAGGCGATTTGAATGAATACACGGTATTACAATATTTTGCAAATGGCATGTGTTGATAAATATATATGCAAAAAGTGACGGAGGCCTCTTGAGTGGAAGCAGGGGCCCTGACAGCAGGTTCTTGGTCAATTGGTGAGGTGAAATGGTTCACTGAATTGGATAACACAGTGCATACCATAGTGACTGATTAAATTGATTTGTCCATGGCTACCGCCTACCCTGCAACTGAGGCCCTTTAACCTATTTTCAAACTTTTTTCTTTTTTAAGCCAGTCTAAATAAACGGGATATTAAGGGAAGAAAGTAAGTGCAAATGCATTCACAGCTATAAAATTCTGTATTCTGAATTAAGATAAAATGCATGATTTCCAGAATATCTGCACACTCCCATGTTATACTCTATTATACTATACTTAGCCCAGGAACAAGTACACTGCTAGAAACCAATGAAGAAGATAATAATAAACATCATTCTTTACTATAACTTGAATTATAATAAATACCATATTTGTGAATTCTTAGATATATTTATTGGAGGGGGAGAAAGTAAAACACTTAAAGGTTTCTGTTGTTGCTGTTCTTTTGTTTTTCTAATGGCAAGTTTTACTTCCTTATTATTTTATCCAGAAGATGTTTGAAAGCTTGTTGGGGAAGCATAGCTGGATGCCAGTTAAGAAGACTGAAGGCCACTGTTAAGTGAGGGTCACTAACTTGAAAATATCTGCAATGATTTGCGAAAAAGTAGTCAGATGGATATTGTTTAATAACTTAAAACTTTTTTTAATTATAGGGGAAAAAAGTTTGATGTTTTGGTCTTAGATCAGGATGTTTGTGTTTTACAACATATTTAGTATGTCCTTGCTAGGGAAATCAATACGAAATGACAATGGGGCTTGTACATGTTATTTTCTTCTTGATTCAAGGGAAGCTTTATATTCTGTCTCTCTTCATGTGTTATTCTGTAGTATATGCAGACAGACTAGTGTAAGCATACTCTTCAAATTCCACTGAAAAATCACATAAAAATTCAGTGCAGTGGTGACATACAAATGGAATGAGTTCACCTAAAATATGTTATTGCAGTTGTCATAGAAGTACAGGGTTCAGTATAGTGGGTTTGCTTTCTTGTTTCTCTTTCATTTTTAGAGAAGATAGAACAATTTAATTACAATGTTTTCTGAAAGGATAATGAAGTTCTGTTCATCAGTTAACTTCTCTAAATTATAGGTCAGTCTTGTAGGACATGACAGCATGCCATGGGCAAGTTACACGGTTATTTCATTTGTCTGTTAAAGATATGGTTAGTATCTTGTTAATAGTGAAGAAGAGGTGTGAAAAGAGAGGTGCTGAGGGATTGTTTCTTGGACTGAATTTGCAAATGTTTACAGCCATTTTGCAATCTTTTAAAAAATTATGCGGGTTTTATCAATTGTCTTTCTTTGGAAGGTAAATTCTGTCGGTGAGATTCCAGCTGTACATACAGCTTTGCATGGACTAAACTTTGCAGTTTTGTATAGACTGGTAGTGACCACTAAATACTAGCTGAAACGGTGCCTTCCAGGAATCTGAAAATAGAAAATATTTTGATGTGGGCTCAAGCCAGAACACATTGCACTGTCTTGTACATATAGTTAGTTATAGTTACAGTCTTTTTTAATCCTTCAGTTGACTCCACCAGGCCTAAGTAATTGTGCAAGTGTTTTTTTAAATTAGTTCATGATGGTTAAGACAAAGCAAAAAAAAAAATCATCCTTATTGGTTTAGTTCTCTCCAGTAGCGTGTTAGATTATCATAAATTAAATTTCTATGCGTTGAGTACAAGTTTTATTTAACAAAGAAACAGAAACCACAGAAAAATACACAAAACAGACCGCTCCGTGGTGAACATGACTGGGGTAGGGTAACCGTGCCAAAGGCATATAATTATTTTTTCGTGTCATGGGTTAGAATAATGTGATCCACTGGTGTTCCTGGCATGTGTTACAGAGCAAAAGGATTCAGTGAGCAATTGCTGGAGGTCTCTTCAGGGCTCCCCTGGCTAGCAAGGCTAATGGAAGAGTATTTGTGGATTGTGGCCGTTCGTGAGAACCGGGGAGGGAGGAGGCCTTGCCGGCGGGGTGTGGAGGAGCCACTCTGCGCCCCGCGGCTCCTGGGCAGCCATGTCCTGGCACCCCGGGGCACCACCACTTGCAGGCGGTTTGGGAATTTCGAGAGAAAACAAACCAGCCCTGTTTTATGACTCTTGCCGGGGCTTTATTTATTTTCTTTTGAATCGGAACTGTAAATGCTATTATGAGCCCTGTGCAACATAAGCATTGTAAAAGTGTGCCCCCCACCCCCGCGCTGCTCGCCGTGCCTTAGCTGAGCAGGAGGAGGCAAGCTGCCGGGCCCTGGGCGAGAGCCTGGCTAGTGACAGGGCACCGCATCCCTCCTCCACGTTTGGGTTTCCCTGGCTGAAAGCAGCATGTCCATTAGGACACGGTTACATCTGAAGCCGACTGTCTCCTCTCTGTACGTGTCTTTATGGCCCCGACCCAGCCACGGGCAGAGTGAAGCCGCCTCAGGGTGAGGAGGCCGGCGCTGGCGACTGCCTCCTCCGCTCTCCTCAGCCCGCTTCGCGATGGTCGTCTCTCCAGGCGTTAGACACTAGTACTCGCAGGCGTTTAATGCTGTAAATACCTGCGTAAACAGAGATGTTCGCGGCGGCGGGATGCTTGAATATCGGGTGCCCTCTAGTGGGGCCGGGGCCGGGGCCCTGCCCGGGAGGCGGCGGCCCTGTGGGGAGAGGCGAGCCGGCAGGCTGGGATCCCCGGTAAAAGGTTCCCGGTCCCAAGCACGAGGTGTTTTTTGGGACCGGTGCGGCAAAGGGACACCTTCCCAGTGATTTAAAAAGCAGAACTCAAATGTACCTCCGCCTGCGGCGGTGGGATATCGGTGCAGAAGCCCCCACTGTTTCACCAGCAGACCTTGTGCACGCTCACGCTGAGCTTTACTGACGTAGAAAATCTTACCGCTTGACGCTGCATTTTATAACTAACTGTCTTTCTCTGCTTCTAGATGCTACAACTGTGGTGGCCTTGACCACCATGCTAAAGAATGTAGTCTACCTCCGCAGCCAAAGAAGTGCCATTACTGTCAGAGCATCATGCATATGGTGGCTAACTGCCCACATAAAACTGTCTCGCAGCAGCCCACTAGTTCTCAGGGAAGACACGAAGCTGAACCGCAGCCTTCCACTTCTGCTTTCCCAAGAGAAGGGGGAGGAACACACGGCTACTCATCTCCATCGTACTCTCAGGAAGGCAGGTTGGAGATCTTGGAGCGCTCGGGCAGGTCACCACAGGAAGCTTCGTCGAGTAAGTTGTCTGCATCGCCCGAAGAACCGAGCAGAAAGGGGCCTTCTGTTCAGAAAAGGAAAAAAACTTAAAGCATTTGTCATAACTTTCCATTTTCTTTATCCTCTTGGGATGTCTACCTCATGCAAGTACAGGGGAAATAATTTCATTATCAGTAGCTGACCTGGAATTTTAACTACTGTTGAGGAACTGTGAATTTTTTTTCTTTGATAGACAAATCACTCCAAGCAACATACATTTGAGCAGGGTGCATTATGTTTTACCTTCTGTATGTGTGTGTATGAGTGTGCACGCGCGCGTGTGTGTATGTGTACATATCTATAAATTTTTTTTTTTTTCCATCAGACCACTCTCCAGCTCCCACAAGACATTACTGTGAAGCAATAGGCACAGTATCCACAAACGTTCCTGAACTCAGGAACGTATTTCCAAACACATTAAAAAAAAACAAACAAGAAAACCCAAGAAAATCAAAAAAACCCAACCCAAACCTGAAAAACCACACACAGAACTGAGATCAAGACTGTTACTTCTCTTGTGAACCAAAGGATACTTTCATATTTTAAAGCTGCCATATGGTACTAAAGGTACTAAGACATCCCCCATGCTATCAATTTGAGTTACTTTCTCGTCTCCACAAAGTATCAAAACCCCTCCCCTCCCCGTGCCCGTGCAGGGCAGTGTCATGACTCAACATGGCTCTCATTGCCACCATCCTTTGTTGGTGAGGAGTTTAAAGCTCCAGAAAAGACAATGAATGTGTAGTTTCTGTGCTGGTTTCTCAGAATGTTTTGTTAAATTAATATGGTTGTAACTGTAATTTAGATGACTTGTGTAGGGGAGAATGTGTAAGTTGTTAGCCAAGAGACCTTTTTGAGTGGTATCAGGATATCATCCTGTTTAACCCTGTGTATTCTGTGAGCATTTAGGGGACCTTGGTGGCAGTAGTAGCAGCAGCAGCAGCAACTTCTCTTGGTCCCGAGTAGTGCCCCTCAATTTGAAGGGACTTCTGCCTTGTTTTCTGTTGAAATGCCATGGAGAGAACTCCCTAGGGATTTTTGTTGTTGTTGTCTGTTTTGGTTTTAAAGAAAACGAAATGCAAAGCTAATGAGATCCTGGGATAAATAGTTTCTTAAGAATAAAGGTAGATGAGTACTTGGGGTTGCTCAGCCAGCCTCCCGTGCTGATGATACAGCATGTATACAGTCAAGAAGGACAGGTGTCTGCTGCAGAAAAGCCTGAGTGAAGGGACCTGCAAATTTGCCAGAAGCCCTGGGCATCATCTGCTTCTTGTGATTTGGAGACTGTTGCTGACCAGCCTTGGTCCAGAGTGCGCTGGGACCACACACTTCTGCATTAAAGAGGAGAGAGATTGGTGGCCTCAGAGTGAGACTCCCTGGGCTGCAGCCCTTGCTCGGGGTTAATAGAGTTGGAGCCTATCAAAACTTCAAGTCGCTTTTCATTTGTAACTTCTGAATTACCAAGTCATACGTAAGATAACGTACTTTGACAAATCCCATTGCGGATGTAAGTTAATTAGAGAAACCTGTATAATCCTTAACATTGGCAATAAACACAGGCTGTTAAAGATTGAAAGAGTCAGGTAGGTTTAAGCTCGGATAATCAAACTAAAGAAACAGCCTGCATGAAAGGCTACAGCGAGCCGAAGTCCTACCCGTGGTAACTCTTTTGCAGCTGATAGTTACAACAGGTATGCAGCTGGCTCATTACGTGGCCTTCCCCTTCCCACTTGTCCTGCCAGATGAGACTTTTACTGTTGTTGCTGCTGCTTCAGTAAACAGGTAGTAATCAACCGCCTCGATGAAGGGCACAATTTCAAGAAAATTATTTTGTGTGAATTCCTTGCCAGTGTTTGCGAGACTCTCAATGGTTTATACTGAAGTTCTCAGTATACTAATGCAAAGCTTACCTTTGACGATATTGAATGTGATATATCTATAGAGAGAACTTCCTTGCCTTACGTAAGGATAGTAAACTTATTTAAGTTATGTAGACAAATCAAAGTGGCATTGCTTAACCTTCTAGCCGGTGTGAAAACCAGGTTAAACAGCAAAGATGCAAAACTTAGGTCACTTTGAAAATTTAAACCAAAGTTCCTTATAGAAATAGGCAATTGTGGATTTGAAAACTGGTCATTCCCTGTTTATATGTAAGAAGTTCAGAGCTGAGATAAGGAAATATTTTCAACATGCAGGTTTTAATTGGTGCTGTTTGAAATCACCATGTGCACCAAAGTCAGACTGAACTGCTAAGAGCACATACCAAACCCTATCTTATTGTTGAAAGCTTAAGGTTTTATTTTTATATATTAGAATGTTTTCACTATTACATAACATACTCAGGACAAAGAACTTTGCTCAGGGAATATACCATGTAATGTTTTTTCTTTACAGAATAGTCTACAGACCTGCTTACTCAGAACAAACCAAATAGTCTTAGACCTTTTAATCTCTACATAAGTATTATGTACTGATATTAGTAACTACCTCTGAGTTGACATAGACCTACATTTCTGATAATCAGATCTCGGCATTTTGTATTTTAAGTTCCTGTGAAATGATAAAGTGGTATTCTGTAGTGGTTGCTTATGTGAGCATTTGTGTCTTTACATTCACAGGGTCTGAGTTTTCAGAGATGCTGGGCAACCACAGCTCCCACTGACTTCCAGTCGGAGTTACTGGTGCTTAGCTTTTCTAGGAGGGGAGGGATGGGGGACGGGGGGTGGAAGGGGAAGAATAAAAACACAAAAGCATCAAGTCCACTTTGTTTACATAGGTAACAATAAAATTATTATTCTGTTTACAGCAAAATGCTACCTCATATTTACTGCATAAACACACCTTTGTGCTGCTCTGGCCTTAAAGGTGGCTGTTGATCTATGGTACATACTTTTTATCTGTACTAAATATGTAACTGATAGTTCACCACTGCATACATTATGGCAAATACTTGTTTAAGATGAAGCATCCATTTGAAATTATGAGAAGTTTCCAAACATTTCTTTGAAAGTTTTTTATTTTTCTGTCTAAAGGATGTGGGCACTGTTCACAAAAATAAATAAATCTCCAGAAGAGACAAAAATGTACATGCCTGAGTTAAACATATAGCAGCACAAGCTGCGGCAGGTAACTACTTAGCACTGGGCTGCAGTAGAAAAAAATCTAGTTATCCTCCTTCAACAGGCTGCTCCAAATAAGCAAAGAACCCTTTAAAGAAAGAGGCACAGACTGGTTTAGGATTATTCCTTCATGTCTAAGGACAAAATTAATATTCTGCAGCATTGGCTCAGCCTAGATTTTCCCCTGTTCACTAACCTGTCCTTGCCAGAATGCTTCACAATAGAACTCGTTTGAGTAGAAATAGTTCAAATATATGCTTAGAGAGATGTATTTTTCTCCTAACAATACTGGAGATAAGGTTAAACCTGGAACAAGAATCTCTCTCCCTCCTATTACCCCACCCCAGAATACTCAATTTGATTTAATCCTAAGGGACATTGTGAGGTATTTTTTACTCTCCCCCAAGGAGAGGTCATGGTATTCATTTACATGCCACAAAAGTTAGGCCATGAGCCAAATAACTTTTTGCTGCAGTTGATGGTAAATCTGGCATTGTAATACCATTTGCAGTATTTTGCTTCTAGCCAGCTTTCAGGGAGTGCCAGACGCCACATTTGGATCGTACCTCTTCCCTATGCAGGCCACCTTTTTCAGCCCAGTTTTACTTTGCACCAGTGTTATCCTGGAGTTCCTGCTTAGTCATACTTAGTTTTGTGAATAGAGCCCCATAAAAAGTGTTTATAGATCTTGTAACATTCTTTGTAAGAAGAATTATAAAAGAACATGGGAAATCTCATCGAGTCTTAAATTTAATTTAATTAATTTATCTGTAAGAAATGTTTATCATAAAAAATATATATGTATTCCCCTGTGCTAGATATAAAAGTAATTGGGAAGATATGTACATGTGCAGATGCACTGATTTTGATTTTCTAGAAGTCTTAATGAGATTTGAGTATTGTTGTAGAAACGAGCAGAGCCTTGTTAAATGCATCGCTCTTATTTTGCTTAGTATATCAACAGCCTCTTCTTTAAGATCCGTTGATTGTGTTACCCCTGTTACAACTGTTGACTGATGACAAGAGGTTGATCTATGAACACACACTTCTTTTTTTATAATAAACCTGAGCTGTGTATTAGCAGCTTCGGGAATGTTTTTATGAGAATGTTGAAAAATACCAAGGTATTTGCTACCACTGTCATTGAACCAAATGTAAGAGCAACCATCTTGACAAAAGATAATGGTTTTGACTACCTCTTGGATTACTAAGTTAAGCAACAACTGGCTGACAAACATCACCAGACTGGCTTAAACTAGTATGTGTTGCTTGTGGTAATAATAACAATAACCATACTAGAGACCAAAGTGAACACTGATTTCTATATGTCTTTAATACTGTGTCTTATCTAGTGTTTTTAAATTATCTTCTGTAGTATAGATTACCTCATTGTCCATTTTGACTTGTATGTTGTTTACAAGGTGAAATAAAAGAAAAATCACTTGAATTTTATGTTTTAAGAAAAAAAACTGAGTTGAAGTTTTGAAGGTCATTTCACCTGTTTACTGTCTTGAGGGACTAAAGCACTGATTGCCTTTCTACATATCATGTATTTTATATTCTCATTTCATGCCTAATGTCTTTTTTTCCTGTCAGTCATGGATATTGTGAGGTTTAAAAGAATTACTTGATTAAAAATAAAACATATAACGTTGGCATTTACAGTGGGCCTTCGAGATTTTCTTTATTTGCATGATAAAAAAGCACCATACAGTCACTGGGCAGACTTTTCATATGCACCTATGTTCACTTAGTTTTAGGCTATTATCTTCAGAAAAGATAATTTTAGTTATATAAGCTGTTGTTGGGAGGAGGGAGAAATAAATGATTAATGCATACCTGGATCATAGTAGCAATGCTGCTGAAATTGCACCCCAAACCCTATTCAGCCATCAAAATTAAACTGCAAGATTATAGCTTTTGGTACTTAGTCTCTGTGAGAATACACTGGTCATTAAAGTTATCAGACATTTGGGTTATACTCCAGGATGAAAAGCTTTCAGTATTTAAGTCTCATCCCATCTTTATTGCTTCTTCCATAATCTGTAAGCTTGTACATATCTATTACATGCTAATTTAAAATTATTTGAAAAGTTGTTTCTTTTTTTAGAAATGAAAGTGCTGTCATCTACCGTCACCTGGAAATTCTACCTCTGAATTACATAGTGTATTCGTGAATCGGATAGCATTAGCTCATCATTCTGTATTAAAATATTTGAGGGCTTGTATACGCTAGCTCCAGTGCCTCTGTTTCAATACAGGGCTCTACATACAGGTGATTAATAGCAAAATTTAACATTCTCTACGAGGCAGAAAAGGGTTTTTTTCTATTTGTACAAACGTCTACATGAAGGGTTACCATCTACTCACTCCATCATCTACTCTTCTAGTCACATAAAACTTCATTTACTTCCACCCCAGACCCTACCCCTCTAATTCATGGCCTCAGAAAAGAGCAAGCTACTGACATGCGTCCCAGACACGTGTACCATTACATCCAGTCCTATCCCCACCCCACTCCCAACCTGTAGCCAAATGGTTTCATCATTTTGTGGAAAGGGGAAGAGGTGACTCTGAATCCCCTTGGCTAAGATCTCCCACGTCTCGCTTCTTGGGTCAGTCACAAGGAACAAGGCTTTCTTTAAAACCTCTTACAAGAGTGTTGTTTGAAGAACGCATTTCACACGAGTTCATTACATGTGCCCCTCGCCTGCCTGACCCAAGTGTTTTGGGGAACATCAGGGCACACCTTGGGCATGCCACCATCCAACTTCTGCACCACCCCTCAAGATGACACAAGCAGGAGCAAGCCACCTCGGGGAGCTGTGAGCAGCTCTGGATGTGCACGGGTGTAAGCAGCCTTTGGAACAAGTGAAATGAAGAAACCTCCCCTCCAGCGATGCCTAATAGTGGCTGAAACCAAAGCACCTGGAAGAGCAGCAACACCTAATTCTTCCCATCTAATCTCTGATATGTGCATGCCTCCCTGCCAGAGCCTCTGGAGGTCGATGGTCTTCATCCTTTCAGCAGCTCCCCAAGACAGTTAAGAACTATTATCTTCACGTTAAAGTCTTGTGCGCTAAGCAAAGACAGATCATGAGGAGTACCTAAATCCACTGCTGCAAGCCAAGCCCCCCCCAACTGTGCAGAGAAGCGGTAACTGCCACGTGGCGTTAACAACATGGATTCACACCAACAAGAAGAAATTCTTGGATTGAAGCTTCTGAATTAGTCAACAGGGTAACATGAAAATCACATCAGCTCTTTCAAGCAGCGTGTTCCTTTGCTTCCCTGCTCTTAGGATGCATACTTCCAAGCTATTTCCAGCATTTCTGTAACCCTAAGTGCCGAAACAAATTTAGGCTTGTTTGAAAGACTTGTATTCTTTCCTGCAATCTGCTGGGACCAGGAGCTGTTTACACAGCCAAGTAATTTCAAAATTTCTCTTAAGTCATGAAAGGCTCCATACCTAGCTCCTTCCCACCACAGACATCATCTTTTGCCTGGTAATAAAAATATCCCAGATGCAAGTAATTTCATGTACTTTCAAGTTGCTTACGTACTTAACCCTCCCCTGTGTACTTGCGCAGGAAGAAACTCTGTAGTGGAGAGGAGGGGGTTCATTCCGTGGATGTCCTGCTCCTGTATAGTAGTATCATTTAGGTGATGCCCTGATTAATTAATTTAAAGACCTTTTCAGCAAAGCACTGCTGTGCCCAGTGGCATCTGCTACCTGCGATGCTGTTGACCTCCAAGACGACCGGTCCCCTTGGGAGCCAGGTTACTCTGCACCCGGTATTTTTTTTGCAAGTGTTTCCCACTGCATGATGGCAGAGTAGTTGCTATCAAGCCCCAGGCACGTTTTGAGGCTGCTGATGCTCAGTTGACATGCAGCTGGTCACTTTTTGTTCCCTGGCCATTCAATATTTGGGCCTGGGCATTACTTGCTGCTCAGCATTTAGCCTAGGTATTCAGGGCCGGAGCAGCCAAGCAGTTGATAAACCAACACAGGTGAACGGGTGCCATTGCTCCCATTTTACCAGCCAGGAGAAGGTGAACTAGGCAGAAAGAGTAATGAGTTCTCAGCTCAGGTGTTGTCGTGGTTTGGGCCGGACTGGCCACTGAGACAAACGACAGGTGCTGTACCCCATGTCTCTCTCCAAGGAGAGGGGGGAGAGAGAGGAAAAAGACTTACGGGTTTAGAAGAAACTAAACTACTTTAATGAAATATTAATAAAATTTTAAAAATGAAAATAATGAAATATATACAATGTATACAAAACCAGTATCAAGCTCCCAGGATGACAATCACATCACCGGCAGGCACTGGGGAAGTCCCAGACTTGACTCAGCAACAGGCGGGAACTGGATTCTGGATGTGGATTCAGGAATGCACGGATCGGCATCAAAGACAGATGAACAGAGTCCTCCTCGGACGCCGGCCATTGAAGCAAGAGGGCTGACCCTTTGATCCCTCAGCTTTTATACTGAGCATGAGGCAGATGGGATGGAATACCCTGTTGGTCAGGTTTGGGTCACCTGTCCTGTCCGCTCCTCCCCACAGGTGTGACCCCTCTACGCTTTTCCGCTTCCAACCCTCCAATGGGGCAAGTAACAAAGTTGTCTGGCCTTGGCTGTTATAGCAATAAGTGTAAGCAAGAGCCTCTCTGCATCCCATTCCTTGGCATCAGCTGTAAACATGGGTCTTGTCACTCTGAGAGCGAACAGTTTTCTGCACAACGTGCTGTTAATTTCAGCGGTTAGAAGAGGCCTAGCTGCAAAGTAGAATTACTGAACAGAAAATTGGTTCTGTTTTACCTCAAACCAGGACAGGCATCCATCCAGCTTTAGATGTTTACAACCCATTTTTTTCCAAATAATCCAAAATTCAAGGCCAGAAAGTGTCAGTAGTTTATCTAGTTTGACCTGCTGCATGACACAGGCTATTACATTCAGGGCAGTTACTATCGTATTGAATTTCAGCACTCGGCTTTAACTGGAGCCTTGTTTGCTTGGCTGCTTTAAGCATATTTTTCCAGTTGGACTTCAGATCAGGCCTGAATGCTCTTGAGAAAAAAGGAGATGCTCTGCTCTGTGACAGCTTGTTTTAATCATCTGCTGCTAAAAAGTCGTGCCTCATTTCCAGTTCCTCCAGCCTCAACTTCCAGCTCTTTGTCCACTGGAGTAAAAAGTCCCTTTGTGCATCAGTAAGAAAATGCAACCCACTTTTTTTTTCTTTTTTTTTTTTTTTTAAATGATAGACAAGACCCAGTATCTTTTTTTTTTTAATGAGGAGTCACATCCTCCTTTATCGTCATTTTGAGAAACTTGCTATTGTCCTCCTCCAGAGTCCTTCAGCTTTGATGCTGGAACAGTGTATCCAGCTCTGGCTTCAAAACCAGCCTCCTGTCTTTAGTCAGGCACACTATGGTTTAAAGGCTGCCTTACCCAAAACAGACACTAGCCAAACAACGTAGTCCTACTAGCCATGGCAATACGGCATTTACTGGGCTGCTGCTGGAAGTTGAACACTGAAGGAGAAAAGGCAAAAAGCCTGGGCCAGAGGTACGTGGACATTTCCATTAGTGAAGATAATTAACCAGCAGCACAATCCCCCAGCCAAGGCACAGAGTCGGACTGTGATTTCTTTCCTTCAACATCTTCAAGACTAAATGTTGAGAGATGGTTTGTAGCTGGGAAAGAATTGATGGACTCATCTAGGCCATTGCTGAGTAAACCTGTTAGGGGCAGTACTGCCACCGAAGTCAGGTTTTTCAGTCATTCTGGCTTTTACTACACAGAGTCACATAGCAGGTGGTTGCACTGCCACACTCTTGGTCTTCAATATTCTAGAAAACTAGTTCTTTTGTCTTCTTTCCCTTTTAGAAATGTGCTGAATTATCATGCCCTAGGTTCTTTAAAGCAATTAGCTAAACCCTCCCACACACCAAAACCAAACAAAACAAAATTTAAAAAAAAAGTCCTTTGGTTGGAGCATTCAAAATATTTGAGGCAATCAGACTGAATAGACATTTTGGGAAATACTAGCTGAAAGTTACTGGAGTAACTTAAAATAAATTAAACTTGGAAGTGTTTTGGAAGCTGCCTATGAAAGAAAGCAGAAATGCTCCTTCTTTCCTGAGGCAGCACAGCCAGAGCGGGGGCTCGAGGCACAGCAAGTTCCTTTCCATCCAGCCCCCGTTTCTTTCATCTCTCCTTGACCTACACTGACAGCTGTGACAAAAAGTCACAGTCAAGCCTGCTGAACCGTAACTTTCTGTGGAGTTTCTGAAAAGCACTTGTCTGGCACAAAGCTGGGCAGACAGGAGCAGAGGCCGCCCTCACGGAGACCTTCTGCTTGGCAGCCGCAGCGTGCCAGGGTAAAGGGGGCAGGCACAAGCGCCACCCCAGCGTTCCCCGAGCCCTTAGGATGTGTTTCTGTGTTAGTGAAAGCCAAGGGCAACTAAAGCAAAAGATCTGCAGGAACAGGCATATGGCTGGTCACCAGTTGATTTTATTTTTTTTAAATAAAAAAAGGGAAAGAAAAAGAAGGGTAAGGTTTTCTAGCCCTTCTGACCAAAGAATCTGGAAAAATTGGGATTACGGCAGCTCCTGGGGTTTAGGGACAGCCTATGAGGGGTTTCAAGGAGCAGCAGTGGGCTCAGCTCCCCTTCCACCCGCTGTGCTAAGGCTCCATTTCCAGACCAGGAATTGGAGTTGCTTTTGCCAATGACTCATGAGGAAGAGATGGCCCTGAATTGGCCCTTCTACTAAAAGCTACAGCCTCCTTCCCCTGAAGTCATTGAATCATAGTTGAGCTCTTAGTCCTCCTCAGCCAACACCAGAGAGTGCCATTAGCCATATTGGCATATCTGGAAGTGATTTTACATACACACTCACATGCTAAAGAGGGCACATGTGTGAGGAGGAAAGCTTGGACCATCTCCCTTGGGCATTTCACCCTGGTCTCCTGAGACCCCTGGACAGGACAGTTAGGCTGCAGGGACTTTGCTGTGGGCAGATACATTTTCCAGAGCAATACAAATGTTTTGGCTAATTTGGGAAGGGGAAGGCTGAGATTCTCCTTTCTACCAGCTTGACAGTGCAACATCCTCCTCTCCCCCCCCCTTTTTTTTTTTTGCTAGAATTTCTTGGGATTGCACTGTTGGATGAAACAGCAAAAAAACCCTGAAATGAGTAACAAATTTGAAGAAGAATTTGTCAGGCAATTAAGAAAATTGCATACAGATGTTAAAGCAAGCTACAAACTACATTAGAACCATTACGTACATCGTTACTGGACAAATCTCACTGTTTTTATTGAACGAGTCACCTCACTGTTCTGAGTGAAAACAAGACATAGGCACTTATGGCTGAAAATATTTTTCCCAGCTGGGGCCAGCCCTGTGGATTCAGGCCAGGCTCACACCAGGCAGCAGCACCTACAAAGCAGGACACGTGCTGCTATTTCTCTCAACACCTCGGTTTCAAAGACGCCCACTCCCTTCGGTGGACATTTAAGTACCACGCATACCACCACTCCCTTCAGTGGACATTTAAGTACCACGCATACCCCCACATGCAATTTCCTTCCTCACTTCCCTGTATTCTGTTTAACTGTTTCCTTGGGTGCTTGAATGCTTTTCACATCACGCCTGCCCTGGAGCACATGCTGTAGCTGTTCCCTAGAGCACTTCACGTGGCTACGTTTTATTTTGCACCTTTGATGTCTATGTATGTGTTGGACCCGTACCACAAGTACGTGCACTGCCTCAGTGAAGGACACGTGTCCTCTGTGTGCTGTATTTGCAGACCGTGAACTGGAGTGGCTCCCAACCCAGGGAACATCATTGCCCAGACTTTCTCCTGCAGTGCTGTGCAGTTACTGCCTACAAGGACAGGAGGGTGCCTACAGCTGAACTCAGACCAGACTAACCCACCTTGGCACAAAGAACAGACCCCATCATCGCCTGTGTGAACCTCTGCTGTGGTCATGAAAGCATCAAACTCATTAAAGTCTCCCTCCTTTCCCAGTGGAGCCACCAGCATCTCTTCCTGACTTCAGGCTTTGGTGAGAACATCTAAGACAAGAGCATCTGTAAGATGCATGTTTGGTAAGAGCTGTGTCAGGTTGGGGCTATGGGGCAGCTGAAGGGCAGCTTAAAGCATATGAGCTTTTAGCACCAAAGCAGCAGGTGGGTTCTGTGCACCATCTGGTTTTGTTTCAAAAGTTTCCCCAGCATGTGCAGCTTCCAAATGGATGAGCACAGCATCACGTGCCGGCTGGTACCACGTGCTTTAACACCAATAATTGATCCCTGCCCAAAGTCAAGAGAGGCTAAGAGCATTTCACCTTGAGCCAGTACTACCCATCAGCAGCCACCTCTGCATAATACCCTTCTTCTGGGTCCTGCACTCTGCATTAGAGCTCACCAGTATTCCAGCTGGATAAAGGCCATGCATTGCAAAGAGGAAAGTAAAAACGTCATCCTAGAAACCTCCGCTGATCCACAGATCCTCCCACAGATCCCAGAAAGCAACAAGGGAAGGGGTGAAATTCCAGTTCCTGCCTCCAGCTGTTAGAGCAGACAGCAGCATCTCTACAGGCAATGACATAAAAACTCCTGTATTTTGTTTATGTACAATTTCCTGCTGTTCAGCTTGACAAGGTGGCAAAGCTGGGCCTAAGGTTCTTCCCAACAAGGCTGTAAAATAAACATTTTCTGAGCACTCAGGCAACGGGTAAGTTTTTGGGGCTGGGAATGACTATGGACTGATCTGTCTTGGAGGCTTAAACAGATATTTTTCTCTACAAGCACAAGAAGTTCCTCAAATCAGAGGCACTGACAGTGCTTTCCACAGAACAGGGACTTAAACTGATTACCAGGTGAAATTTTCCAGAGAAAAAAGCCTACCTGCCTGTTTTTACATGGGTACGTAGATATGAGGAGCTACAGCTAGACAGGGGAACACAACAGGTACAGGGAAGGTAATGGAAGAAAATACACTCATGAGCACAGATCTTGAGCCCCTAAGTAACACAAGGTGTTTATTAGCTTGCAGCTAGGAGCCACGAGTAGTTACCAGAAAAACCTTGTCACCGCTGTGAGTCACACAGGGACATGCTATACTCGCTCAAAATAAAAACAAAATCATCCATTTCCTGGAACACTACCACCACAAAGTGTAAGACAGAAAGTGAAGCGACAGGATACAAGAAGAAAGGCCTGGTGAGAGAATAAAGAAGGTCAAGAGTCTCCTTCAATTGGTTTCCTCTGGCTGCAGAGAGACGCCGGCAGGTCGCAAGGGCCACGGGGCTCCTGGGGTCACCCGAAGCCCCCACCAGATCTTCCCAGGCCCGTGCCGGCACCACCAAGATCCACCCGCACTCATCACTCGGCGCCTCTTATGTGTCCATCTAACCTCTTCCAGAGGGGCTTCTGAGCCTGGTCAAAGGCGGAAGGATTTGGGTCACTGTGAGCTTTTGTCAGAAAGGTTCCCTAAATTAGCTCCTCTATTTGAGATAAAAGGAAGAAAGAGGTCCATCTTTATTTTCCCCATTCACCCGCCATAATTACTCCGTCTCATCCCTGTCTGCTATTCACTGGCTCTCAGCAAGGCCCCAGCAGCCAGGTCACAGGTCAGTGTGGAGGATCAGCCTCTGCTTCCCTGAAAAGGATTGAAACGTCTTAAGTGCAGCTTCCAGAAAATGCCCATCCCTTCTGTAAAAACGGGCTTGGTGAACACAGTACCGGCAGTAACACAGTGAGGAGACCAGGGGCTGGAAATCACCGCCTCTGCACTTCATTCTCTGGACATAACTTGTTTGTTCCAGGTCTCAGGACAGTTAATGTACCCCAAATCTCTTTATTGTGCACTGCTTTATTCCTCCAGATTATATAGCAAGGTATTTGCCTTGCAAATTTTCAGATCTACTCATCTGCCTCCTCTGTATCTTTAACTATTTTTAATTTAATGCATAATTTTGCTGTTGTTGTTATGTTATTAATGGTCATTGGGTAATTGTCCTTTTCCTCTAAAGCCTGAGAGAAGGTTTTACCTATACATTTCCTATTACAGCTAGTGCTGGACATGCGTACAGAGGTCTAACAGCTCCTCTAATTTCTTACAATACGTGGTTTTCTATTTCAGAGTCTTTTACACAGAAAGGGTTTCCTTCTACAACTATAAAAATACTCAGTCTTGAATTCCTGTGTATTAGTAGCTGCCCTAGAAGCCACATCCCCAGATCACACTCAGCCAGCCAAAAGGAACGTGTTTTAGTGTTCCTGCATTGAGTCACCACCTCCTGGTTCAGATACCTGCTATGAAGAACCAGGAAAACCAGACTATCCTCAGAAAGTGTTTGTAACAGGCTTTTGCCAGTAGCCAATGAGTTTGCACACATCAAAACCAGCCTGTAAGGCTTGAGCCAGAATTCATGGAAGCAAAGAAAGCTCCTGGCAGTGTTACTGGACAGCACAGATAAGGCCATGTGAGAAAAGCATGATTTTGAACTATACATGACTGAAGCACTCAGAAATACCTGGGTGTATTCATGTCCTGATTTTTTTCCAGTGCAGATCAGCAGCTTGTACAGGTACATATTACTTACACAAGGAATTGTCCCCAAAACGTAGCGCAATCCCTGTATCCAATGGATGTTCCTGGGAAAGTATAAAGACTCATAACTTTCAACTCAAGTAGAACAAATGGGACCATAGAGGTTATATGTTGCAAAATAATGCCCCATCTATGATTTCGAACAACCCCTCCCCAGCCTGTGGGCCGATCTTATGATTCCCAGGGGCTCAAGTCATTTTTTCTCTGCCCGCACCGGCAGGATTATCCCCCTCCTTCACCTGCTCGGCTCGCTCCTGCCAGACGGGAGGAACTTGCGTCTGACACCCTGAAACCCCTGCTGTTACTCTCGTTGCCAGCTGAGACAAGACAAGCCCAGCCGCCTCAAGGCACCGCTCCATGAACAGGCATAGAGGGGATGTGCCTGTGTGTAAGCAACTTTCCCGGCTATCCCTGGCTGAGACCGCGGTACTCTGGTGCCAGAGCAAGTGCCCGGCCACTGCTCGCAGCCCTGTGCTCGCCAAGGCACTGCAGAGTCGCAGCTAAAGTCCCCGTAAGATAAGCTCTTATTTTTCACTCCCACAGTTTTCCTACATGCCGACACGTGTTGTATTATTTTTCTCTTCTTTCTGCAGTGCTGTCAGCCTTATCCTGGCTGGAAATGAGCAATAGATGAAAGAGGAAAATTGCTATTTCCCCCTCATGTTTTCATGTAATTACTAATATTACAAGCCCCATATATATATTTGTATCACTCTTCCAGATAGCTCCTCTCTTGAACCATGTCCAGATAGAATCATAGAATCGTCTAGGTTGGAAGAGACCTTTTAAGATCATTGAGCCCAACCATCAACCTAACACTGCCAAAACCACCCCTAAACCATGTCCCTCAGCACCACGTCTACCTGTCTTTTAAATACCTCCAGGGATGGCAATTCCACCACTTCCCTGGGCAGCCTGTTCCAGTGCTTGATAACCCTTTTAGTGGAGAAATTTTTCCTAATACTCAATCTAAAGCTCCCCTGGCACAATTTGAGACCATTTCTCCACTTCAGCTGAAGTTCAGGGGTTTGCATTCAGCAGTGAAAATGCCCTAACGGGGCCAAGTCTCACCTGCTGCAGTTACACCAGTGACCTTCCTCCTCTGAAAGGGAATCTGAAGCCCCGGTCACGGCTCCAGCCCTGCTCAATGCTCTCAGCACCAATGTGGGGATGGAAGGTGCCCTCAGATGGCGTGAAGCTAAAAGGGATGACTGCAGGCACTTTAGAGGATGGGGTTAGAGGAAGGACATACACATTCAGTGGAGTGGATTTCCACAGTGCCAAGCAGGGTGCGGTATCTCACCAGAGGACACTGAGTATCCGCAAAATATTTGGCAGCACTAGAGGAAAAAAAAAATAGGAAAATTGTGATGAGCCAGCTACTGAACATGTGTCAACAACATGTAATTGTTGCTGAAAAAAGTTTGTTTGAGAAGATACGCATTGAAACGTCATATAAGCAAATATCTGAGGGAATTTGTTCTGTTCTGGCATCAGTGCCGAGGACCCAGCTGGAGTAGCTTTTCTAGTTGAAGGTACCACACCATAAGGTGACAGCTTTTGGTACAAGCAATAAATGCAAAAATATGCCAACTACGAGGGTAGGCTGGAAGAAGCAGATGTTGACGTCTCTCTCTTAGCAGCCTCCTTTTACAGGGAAGTCTGGCTCAAGCAGACTAACAAACAGTTTTTCTCCAAGTCCAAAGGAGAGAGGAAAAATCCCCACTAAACCCCGTTTCCTTTTGTGGCAGTTTTAAGCAGGTCAGCAGTAGGCAAGTCCTGAACACCCACCTATCTGACCTTGCGAGGCGAGGATTCCCAGGTCAGGCCAGAGAAGCCCAGGAGAATTGGGTTCATCTTTCCTTCCCCTGCCCCGTTCTAAAGGGCCAGGGGCCATTAGGGAAAAGTCAGAGTAGCTAGCTGGGATCTTGGATGCCTTAGGACTGCCACAGCATTAGCTGCCAAAATTAATCTGCTGCTTCCCCTCTATGCTGCACAATGTAATGAAATTGTAACAAGGCAAGCTTTGATGAGAAATATCCCATTTACCTGGCCATGAGGGCAACATTCACTCTGCAAGAGCCATACTACAGATGCCAAAAATTCCTTTAATAACAGCTCAGTAGATGTTACTTTTTTGTCTTCATAGTACAAGCCAGAGCTGTTCTTGAATATTATTAGTGCATTAAGGTTAATATACATAGTATTCAGTCAACAGAGCTGGTGAGGAAAACAAAAAGAGTGTAAGAAAGCACAGAAGAGGGTTTGATTTTCAAAACTGAGGTTTAGTTTAGTACTGGCAAGTGCTAGATGGCAGTGGAAATTCTCCAGAAACATTTCCGTCTTTGGAAAAGAAAAATCATTTTTTCCCCACTCCAGAAGCCATTAAAATATTTCCCGTACTGTTTACATACATCGTCTCCTTTTTCAACGTGACTCCATTGGGGATTTCCATTACTTTCAGCAGTCAGCATTTTTTAGTAATTCTACATGCACGGTATAGTGTGATAAATCTGATGCTGGACAAGGGCAGAACTCAGCTCAACCGCTGCAAGACACAAATAGCTTAGTGATTGTTCTTTCCATGACACGATTAAGTTACTCACTGCACAATTGATTTTTCCCTCATCTTTCTTCAGCAGGCTCTATAGCCTCTAACTCAGAGAGGTGGAGAAAGTGTCTCTAAGAGGAAGACAGGAATTGGGAAGAGAGTTGGGAGATTGAAGGTGCACCATCGCCTGTGGTACACTGTTGTAGCTGCGTGCTTCTTTAATGGGAATAGCTATCTGGTGAAGTTGTGCAGGGGCTGCTTACAGATCCACCAATTATCAAAGCAATTCTGTTCATTTTAGTAGTTTCTCCCAAGAGTTTCTGATCATAACTGTACTTACTCAGCCCAGCCTAGAGAAATGTTACCTCCACCACTTTGGTCACCGTATGACGTACTCTAAGCTCATCTGGCTTGATCACCAAGCCTGAAGCTTGCAGTGCTTCCACAGTCTTTGCCAAATCAACATCTTTCCAATTAACTGAATGTTTTTGGCTTCCCCACTGATATTGGCAGTGTTTGCAAAAAGCATGGGAGGTTTCTCCCCAGTAGAGGCTGCTGTTTGTCTGCATTCTTGTCTTCCAACATGAGCAGTTTTTAGATTTCTCCTCTGCTGAGCAAAACAGCACAAATTCCAGGGTGCTGTCATACATAGCTCGTTTCTGTTACAGCATCTGACAGTCGATCAGAGCTCAGCTGCGATCAGGCCATCAAGCTGTGCTGGAAGAAATGCTTGGCTGAGTGCAATCTAGAAGCAGTTTAGGAACCAGCTTGGCCATAACATTGCCTCCCAGGTCCACCTTCCCTGGCCCTGACAAGGCACCTGCAGCAGAGAAGAGTTGCCGCTGCAGTTCTCTTCGCTGCTTCTGTTTTTAAGGTAACATTCAGAAAGCAATCGGTCTTCTGAGATGCTTATGAAGAGTGGAGATAAAAGATTTAAAATTTAGCAGAGTCCCCATCCATTAAGACAGTCAATGTAAAAATAAACTGGTTTGAGCTGAATGTAAGCAACTTCTAGACAAACTGTAATTAGCTCCAACTGACTGATTTAAATGAATATAACCGAAAAATTCCATGAATTCCATGGAAATATCCCATGGATACATACCACTTGTGCATTCATGTGCCATTTAGGACAAAAACTAAATATGCTGAATCCAAACTGTTGTCTGTTCTGTGAAGAAAACCAGGGTTCTCAGCCCGTTAAAACAAAATGCAAAAATTAAGCCCCACTCATCTTGTTACAGATTTACTTTAAAAGGTTATGTAGGGGTCTTTATTTGTCTGTTGGCTTTTCACCTGCAAAGGCTCAGCACCCCCATTTCTAGGTCGGGGCAGCAGAGGGAGCAGGCATTTGCTGAAGAGTGTTGAGAAGAATTCAAGTTCTCCAGGAATCACACACTAAAAATACATTTTCTTGGTCTTTTACTTCTCCTGCCCTCCTCATAAGGAGATCATAGTAATGAATTATGCAATTTATGCAGTTTATGCAGTTAAAGGATGTCTGAGACACACCAGAAGAGGGTTTTTTTCCCCCCAAAAACCCAAAACTTTTTAACAAATTCCACTTTTTTCTATTTAAGTAATATCATTTTCCCTTGGACATTTAAAATTGACATTTTGTAAGGTGTTTTACAACACACCCTGTGCATGTAAAAAACATTTTCTATTCAATACATTCTAAGTCAAAAGAAGCAGTAATCTATCAGACAGTTATTCCTCCAAATATAATGCTAACTGATAGCAACGCAAGGTTTTTTTTGCTGCTGCTAATGATACAGTTTAGTGGTGAGCACATAAAAACCTACAAATGAACATAATAAAGGTTCCTTTGATAACTGTCCCTACTGCCAGACTTGGTTAGAAGAAGGAAAGAGAGAAGGGAGCAGGAAAGAGACAGGCAGCCAGACAAGCCCCACAATGCTGGTGGTGAGCTTCATTTCTCTACAGGGTTTCCAGAAGAGCAACTCAAATTTCCCATCCTCACCACCAAGTGTCTTTTGTTTTTAGACAAAATCCTATCATTGCAATTCCTCCTTATGCTTGCAAAGATGAAATACCAGCTGGAACACGGGACTAAATCTGACCTTATTTCTAAGAAGGACAAACCCCTGCGGAGGTGTAAGCTGCAGGGACTATGCAGATCATTTGCCCTGCGCTCAGGATCACTTACCTGTCCCCAGCCCACAGGCAACAACCACCACAGACGTACACCACAGCAGCAGCGGTGTAAGTACGGCCCACAAACTCATCTTCAGTGGATTTTCCCAAGCACAGAGGATGATCTAGCCCAACTCCAAGAAGACAGAGATCACCTCTGCCACATCCAGGTGCTGATTTGCTCCTGCTGGCTCGGCTCACTCCCCTCTCCTCACACCCAGCCAAATGAATCAGCCATCTCCACCTGGGTTTCCCCATTGCCACTGCTCCTAGTGACGTCCCCATGCCTAGATAAAAACCCCGTTTCCCCCAGTTCAGCTCACATGTCAGTCCTGGCTGTGCTTCAGCACCAGCCAACGGTTGTGTGCACCAGGAAAGGGAAATGGTGGTGGAGGTGTGATGGGAAAATGTCAATGGAACAATAATGCTGTGATTTTAAGTTTAACTAATGGTTTAAAAGATCTTTTTAAAGTCCCGCTTCTGAGCAGTACAAAGGGTTTCTGTCTCGCTCCCCGGGAAGTGACGGCATACCTCATGCTTCCACACTCATCCCAAAGCCCTTAGAAATCAGGAAAATACCACCTTCGTATCCCATTTAGCCAGGAGCAGATGTGCTATGTGTCCTCTCTAAGTCTACACCAGCAACCCAGCCAAAGAGCAGTGTCACCTGCCAGCTCTCCTGAGTGCCCCTGCATGGAGAAACAGCCTAAGTGACCAGGTTGGGGACTTGACGTGAAAATTAAATTTGTGGCCTTTTGACAGGGATTCCCTCCTCCCCTAGCCCCTCTTTGTAGTCCTATGACAGCTTTTGAAAAATTATATGAGGAGGAGAAGGTGGAGAGATAAACACAGATCGGTGCTTGGTTTTCTAAGTCAGCTTTCAGTGAGCAGTAGTCCTCAGAAAGTGTTCCTTGAAAGCCAAAGTATTTGCAGACACGAGTGACCAAACCCTGGGAATTTTTAGCCAAGAAAAGTTTTTATAGAAAAAGCTTTTCATAAAGATTTTTCTTGAAAAGCTTTTTATAAAAATATTTCTCATGAAACCAAGCTGGAAAAGGAGTACAGAAAAGGTCTGACTAAATGGTGAAAACAGGTGAAAAGGAGGAAAGGAATGAGATTACAGGAAAACCAATAAAAAAAGCACTGAAAAGAGTCTGGCTCCATCTTCTCTATTCCCTCCCATCAGGTATTTATACATATCAATAATATCCCCCGGAGGCTTTTCTTTTCCAGGCTGAACAGTAGCTCTCTCAGCCTCTCTCCCTCCAGTCCCCTCATCATCTTTGTGACCCTTCGCCAGAGTTGGTCTAATATGTACATGTCTCTATTGTACTGGGGAGCCCACAACTGGATCCAGCACTCCAGATGTGTCTCACCGGTGCTGAGTAGAGGGCAAGGATCACCCCCACCTTGATCTGCTGGCAATGCTCGTCCTAAAGCAGCCCAGGATACTGTTGCCCCTCTGCTGCATGGGCACATTGCTGGCTCATGTTCAACTCAGTGTCCACCAGGACCCTCAGGTTCTTTTCTGCAAAGCTCCTTTCCAGCTGGTTGGCTCCCAGCATATAGCTGGTGCATGGGGCTTTTTCCTCCCCAGGTGAAGGACTTTGCAATTCTCTTTGTCGAACTTAGAAGTTCCCTCTCAGCCCATTTCTCCAGCCTGTGCAGGTCTCTCTGAAGAGCAGCACAACCATCATCTGGTCTATCAGCTACTCCTTGCAATTTTGTATTGTCTGAAGGATTGTTGAGGGTACACACTGTACCATCATCGAGGTCCTTAATGAAGATGTTAAACAGTATCAACTCTGGCATTGACTCTAGGGATACTCCACTAGTGACTGGCCACCATCACAACCCTTCTGAGCCTGACAGTTCAGACAGTTCTCAGTCCACCACTGTCCGCTCATGTAGCCCCTATTTCATCAGGTTTTTTGTGATGATGTTATGGCAGACAAGGTCAAAGGTCTTGCTAAAATCAAGATAAACAACATCCACTGCTCTCCCCTCAGTCACCAAGGCAGTCCACTGTAGGCCATGAGGTTGGCCAACACAGGTTTCCTTTTCATAAATCCATATTGATCACTCCCAATCACATTCTTGTCCTTAATGTTTGGAAATTGTTTCCAGGATTATCCACTCCATCCTCTTCCCAGGAATTAAGATGAGGCTGACGAGCCTGGAGTTCCCCAGATCCTCCTTCTTGCCCTTCTTGTAGGTAGGACTGACATTTGCTTTCTTCCAGTCCTCAGGAACCTGTTGCCAGCAGGTTGAGGGAGGTGATCCTTCCCCTCCATTCAGCACTGGTGAGGCTGCACCTGGAGTACTGTGTCCAGGTCTGGGCTCCTCAGTACAAGAGAGACATGGACCTGTCTGCATTGGCAGACTCTCCACAATGTCCTAGATCTGAGCCCCCAGCAAGCAGATCAGGTTGGCAGCTGAAGGTCTACTAGAAAGAGAAATCCACGTTCTCAAACCATAGTGACTTGCTTGTGTGGCAAGCACAAGTTAGTAAAGTGAAAAAAAAAATAAAAATGGAGGATTGGTTTGTGTTTAGCATCAGCTGCATTAGGGCTGGTTCTTTTGCTGTTTACATGAAGCTCTGCAGTATATGAAACTTCCCAGTCTGAGCAACTGCAGATAGCTGCCCAGGTTTTCTTTTAATTCTATCTAGACAAACCTGTCATCTTAAGTCACCTCCACATGAATGGAATAAGAACAGGCATGTGTTTTCATTGCGTAAGAGCATTTTATATACTATCAGTTTTGCCTCTTCCCTTCACCATAAGCCATTTTGCTTGCTGCTGTGTGTTTTATTTGGAGAGAAGCCCAAGTACACTGAACAATAAAAAACCCCCACAATGTAAAACTCCAGAGGGTAGTGTGATCAGGGAAATTATTTTTAAAACAATTGAAGGACAGCACGCTTTCTTCAGCATTTAAAAGCGTAGAAGATTCATATTTCTTCACGGTATTTTGGCAGACAACGTCTATACTACTATTAAATTCCTTAGTTTTCCGAAACAGAATAGAGCACTGAGTAGCAGTGAACACAACAGTATCGATGCAGTAGCATGCAAGTGGATGCATGTCAAGGGGCACTGCTTTTGATCTGTTCTTTGCTACAAAGGATGACAGGGAATTGTTATCCCAAAAGCACTTTGCACAGGAAATCAGGATGTGGCCGTAACAGATATTAATCCCCCAGGAGCGAGTTAAGGAGGACTTAAAATACGGTAAATTGCAGTGGCCGGACAGTATTCATTTGAGGCATCCGATAGCTAAAGTAGGTGTCTGGAGGCTGTAACACAACTTACGTCCATCCCTGTGCAAAGCTCCAATTTCTACTCGAGCTCTGACTTACGGGTCTTAAAGAGGTTTCTGGAAATGAAAGCGCACAGGCTTGTAAGGGTATTTATTTAGCAAACACACAGGCTGTATACTTGG
Source organism: Burhinus oedicnemus (assembly GCA_008921705.1). Lineage (NCBI taxonomy): Eukaryota > Metazoa > Chordata > Aves > Charadriiformes > Burhinidae > Burhinus > Burhinus oedicnemus. Next base: position 245,986 of record VFFE01007037.1, on the reverse strand, counting down.
CATGGTATGGCTGTATACTTGGATTTGTACCTTATTTTGTGTTCATTAAGTGCTAAGTACATGTTCTTGTGAACTAAAATTCAGCTGATATTTAAGCTCACCGAAAATGCTTTGTTCTACCTGTAGGCAGAATAAGTTTATCAACTGAAAAGCAATTTGTTCTGTTAAACGGCCCAACGAGAGTCCACCAACTTCTGTCTCTTTGTCGAGCCACTCTGCAGCACTCGCCTTTTTGAAAAAAAGTAGAGAGACTGTATTGCAATCAATACTGAGCAATCCTGCAACTTTTGCTTTCATATTGCCTCTCTGCACTCTCTAATGACTCTCATATCATCATCATCATGCTCTCAGGAAGTTTAAATGTCAGGGCTAATTAATTAAGGTGGTTTGTCTTCTCTTATTAATCTCTTAAGTACTGAGAACCCATTCCCCTTTAATCAGAAGCAGCTGTGACCAACATGGCACAAGAGACAGAAAAACAACATTTTACTCCAAGGCACTTCCTATGACCACATTTCTGAAACAATAATTAAAGCAACTGTTGCTGTGATTCCAGTAATAATGCTAAAATTTCACTACAATTTCACTTCCCGAACTCCATCCAAATGATTTGTGAATGTATCTGTGACAGTCTGTCATGCACAATGTTGCTCAAGAAATTACTGCCTTCCGCACGTGAAGATACTTTCCAAGTCTTTACTTTTGCAATAGGCTCTCCTAGATGCTGGAAATTTGCTGAAGCACTGAGCCCTTGCCTTTTAACTATATCAGCATTGCTACTCTCTTTTTTATTTTTTTTTACTGAAGCATCTCTTTTGTTAGATCTTTGTTTTGCTTTCTAATGCATATATCAAATGAAGTAGCCTATTTGCCATAAGGAGATTATAATTCAGTTGCACTTATTTCTTAAAGGGAAATAGTATAGGAAAATTAATAAAGCATTTAGTATTTGCATACCAGTTCAACACTTTTTTTTTTTTTTTAAATTTAAATACATTGGGCTTGTTTATAAAATGACCATTTAAAAAAAACAGGGTTATCTACACTACATTCATATTATTGAAATAGTTTTGATCATAGAATTGACCTGTTCTAAGCTTGCTATTTACTGCAAATATCCATCATGGACTAGAACCTGAGAGTTGGTTTTCAGCCTGTAGAAACATGCTGTGGGTAGTGACTAGCACCTTTCTTTACGTTAACCAAGGTCTGGAGGTTCACCAGCTCTGCAGCTGGAGCATTTTTTACATGCCTGACTTCCTGAGCGCTGGGCTACAGCTAACTTTCTGAATGCTCTCTAAGTGCCCAGATTAATTTTTGCAATCTTCGGACAACTTCTTCAAAGGGGATTTACCTCCTGGGGGAGGAGGAGTACACAAGCTCCTGAGCTATGGCTGAAGAGATGCTGGGTCAGCTCCACGTGAAGTTCATTCCACACGATTTAAGAGCGAGACAAACAGCTCTTTGCTAATGAGAACAGGACAGAGCCCGAAACGGCTCTCTAAGACAATTCTTGATACAGCTGATTAACACCTTTTAGTTCAGTCTCCCCGACAAATATGGTACTCAGTATGTGTTCTGCTGTATCTATATAAATGGACCAAAATCACAGACTTCTTGAAAAAAAGATATAAAAAATACATTTTGATGAAATACCTTCCTTTTTTACCCCCCCCAGGCATTCTGGTTAGTAAAAAGAACTACTTGCTAGTATAATTCACATCTGCTGCATACTAACAGTTATGACCAACAGAACATGATATTATGGCTTAAAAGTGTATGTTGGTTTGTTTGATTTACTAGTCCCATCTTGAAATGAGCTAACAACGGCTTTTCAGCCCATCCTCTACCTATGCACACAAACACTCCTTTAAATCTGAATTATTACAGGATGCTTTTACTTGCCTTCTGCAACAGCCATGGAAAGGGGCGCCTCATTCAATACAGAAAAGCAGGCTACTGTCTATTTTAACTTCTGTTGTCTCTGTAACAAATCTACTTGAAACAACAGAAGCAGAGGTAAATAGACTTTGCAAGTTGTGTTTATCAAGTAAACTTACTTGCTATTAATTTTACCCATTCGTCAAGAATTTTAAAATTTCCAGTTACATATTTTTAGGTAATGTAATATATTGCTTCTGGTAGACTATCACAGTAATTTATCATTATTTGCAGTGTTATTGCTGTAGTATCCATAGCACGCGTGACGATTTGCAGGCTCAAAGATGACTTGGTTCTCGTTCCCAGCAGACAAGAGTTTATGGTCCTGAAGCTGGGATACCCAACAGGTACGCAGAGCTCTGCTCCTGCTGGGCCCCCCTGATTTTTAAGAGAAATTCTGTTCAGGAGATGCAATCTCTCCAGGCATTGAATTTTGCTTGAATTCACAACAATACATAAGAAATTATTGTGCTGGAGACAGAAGGAGAAGAAAGGAAACTGCTATTTTTACTTCAGCCACTCTGGGTTTTCTGGTTATCGCTAAGCTATATGAGCTCTATTCCACCAGCTTGGCTTGCCTCTTTAAAGGAGTTTGAAAACAGCAGAAGCTTGGGAAAATTACATCAGGACAAGGACATGGCTTGCTGTATCTCCTCATAAGTAAAATAATAAAATAATTCCCATTTCCTCTCTCACCTTCCCGGTAGCCAAGAGGCAACCTCAGAGATATAGCTGCTGTCCTTGAGACACCGAACCAATGATGCACTTGCTTCCGATATGTAAAAGATCTTTTGTTTGTAATCCAGGAAGGATAAAAGGGTTTTTGCATGTTTTCAGCATGGCCAAATGAGTTTGTTATGTGATTTTTTAAATCCTAATCACTAAAAGTCATGTGGCAGCATCTTTCTTCCGACTGGCATGTTTTATCCAGAGGGACCATTTTATCTGGAATGGGAGTAAAACGTCACTTCTTACACAGAGCTTGAAACTGCTGCCAGGAGCAAGGAAGCCTTCACCCACCGATCTGCGAGTCTCTCACCATCGCGTGACTTACACGGCTTGACAATCAACTACTTGGAACAGCTTTTGTTAAACCTGCAACAACATACAGAACTGTTTTATTTACAAAGTCTGGCGATGCTGTAATCCAAAAGGAAGGTACGCATTTTCGACATGATCCTCACATGTAGCCATGTTCCTATAACAGCACTTCTTAATATTTTTTTCTCCACGACATTTCCAGTCATTTGGAAGTTGACCCTGCTTTTAGCAGGCAGCTGAATCAGATGACCTGCAGAGGTCTCAACCTAAATAAGCCTGTACTTCTACAATTTATTCTATTGAAATGTTCAGCAATTATTCTTTTTATTAAAAGAAACAGGACATCAGAAAACTCAAACATGTCTACAAGTTTACCCCAAACAGTTGCTGGAGTTATAAGGATACATTTCTCCTTTGGTATGCATTTTAGTGCATGGAGAATGTTTCATATTTTTTCTAATATATTTTGTTTTCTTGTTGTCTACTGTATTTTTGTTCATGGTGTAATCTGTTCAGTTGCTAGTGTTTGACAGTCAGCTACTAAAAATGTGGTATCATTTTAAATATGCATTTATGTTTTAATTGCTGAATCCCAGTTGTACCCCAGTAGACTCGCAACTGATCCTACCTATCATTTTGGTTTATCAAACCAGTGGTTTTGAAAACTGTTCCAACTAACGCTTGTGCCTAAGTTATAACAGCTGCAAGAGGACTTCCTATTTTCTACCTACTTTCATCCCATTAAATCAGATTTAGATGATAATCCACAACTCCAACAGAAGCCAATGTACTCTCTTTTGCATGTGTGGCATGAAGAGATTTTACATCTATTTACAAAAATTGGTAAGTATGTCTCACCTCCGTGCGACATTTTTAATAATGCAAAACTGACTGAATCACAAGACATATTGATGTAATATTAAACACTGGATTTAAATTCACAGAAGCAGGACTGCTTACAATGCAGGTCAAACTTCCAATCATTTATCGGCACATTTTGATATTGCACAAGCTTTTAAGGAAGAAATAAATGGATTATAGAAGTCAGATGCAGGCTGATTCAAAGATGCTTTGTCAGGATAAATTTTAGAATTAAAATGGAGTGACAGAAAACAGAGCAAAACCGGACTCTGACACCTCTAACTGCTTGAGAGTTTATGCCAAACTTCTATTATTTTATGTATTGGAGTTTTGTGCAATTCAATGAATGGAATAGTATCTATTGTCTGTTATATTTAGTTAAAATATACTATTTGTTGCATAACAAATTTCAAGAATTGTCAAAGCACAGGACAGCTACCATCTACGTGTCTCCACGTACCACAGACAGGACTGCTACAAGTGACTCTTATAGAGGCTTCCCAGTGCCTCCCGTTATGAGTCTGTGTTTTACTGTACTTGCAGCTACCCAGTTTTGAGGTTTGAACTGAATGTCTCAGTGTAATACAGTCACCTAAAGAAAAAAAAAGTTGTTTGGAAAGGCAATATTTGTCCAAAAAAAAAAAAAGTAATTATTATATCTACCATTGTAGAGTCAAGCAGTCAGGCTGGGAAATGCCAGAATTAGAGGCAAATACCTCCCAATAGGCGCAGAAGAGTGTGTGTACTATTTCCCACAAGACTCTAACAAAAATAATGGTAGATAACAGCAACACGGCTTTGGAAATACAGTTTCAAAATCTCCCACTGAAAAACAGTAAGATACAGGGTTCTAAGAAACTTATGGAAATGAAACTGGGGATATTCTGCACTCAATAAGTCTTCAGAAATTTCAAGCTAGTCAGCCAGTTAATATAAATTTATGATGGCAAAAGTCAAAGTAAAAATAAAGCAAATACTCATGTCCAGAAAACAAAAATAAAACCCATACAAGTTGGTTTGTTTGTTTGTTTGTTTGTTTTTTATTTAGAAGTAAAATAAAATGTGACATTTCCATCTAGAAGCCACTGACATACACTGTGGTAAATTCAAACGTGGAGAGGTGGTTTTAGCTTTCAGATTCCTCCCAAATTCAACTGCTTCCTCTTGCACTGGAGCTTTGTACAAGCTCTGACACCCAAGGACACATCTGTTTAAGGCAGCCGCTGGAGTTCAAGCTTATCAGCAGATGGTGCTTCAAAGACATCATCTTCAACACTTTCTTCTATTGGCTTCATTTTTGCCGAAGTTCTCAGGTAGGGAGACGTCCGGCCTGGGCCTGCCACGGTTACAAAGAAATTACCAATTAATTTAACAGCACATACCTGCTTCCTACACCCGTTTGTGACAAAGTGTACACAATCTGATGCTCCTGTCCCAGCTCCCTCATGAGAGGATTTTGTAAGTGAAGGTTTCTTTGGTGTTTGGCCACAGGCATCAGAGAATCCTAGACGTGGGGCAGCCATGCTGCTAAGAACTGACAAAGCCTCCGAGGTTCAAACCCTGCAGCTGGTCACAGGCACGGCATTCTCCACAAATTCAGTGCAAATCCTGACTGCGTGATGTGTCCAACGTTGTGTCCCTGGCAATAGTTTTCTCACTGTTACACTCACCCACTAACTCTTCTCCACGAACGACGACATGAATGGCTGCCTTAAGTACATTTGCACACTTGCCTTGGCTGTGAAAAAAATTCCTTGGTGTACTAGGCAAACCTCAGGTGGGTATATGATCACAGCCCTAACTGCCTTAAAAGCATGATAACGTAAAACTTATGGAAAATATAATATCCCCATAAACAACCATAGAGAAAATGCGATTGACAGGTGAAGGCCATGTAACTTTTGACTGACAGTGATTTCATTGCTCTAAGAAAATCTTTTAGAAAAGCAGCAACTCATAGAGCTTGCCGGAGCGGAGCACACACCACAGCTATTGCTGGTGAGACACTAAATGGAGTTTTTGTGCAAGTAACCCTTGCAAGTTACCTCTATCACAGTTAAATTTTCAGCATGAGGGTTAAACCACAGACTCCTTTGACATCAGCCAAACAGGTTTATTTTCCATTGTTCGCTCTGAAATTGCATCTGCACTTGGACTTTTTTTTTCCTCTCAGTACCCTCTTCTAGAGTTTAAACCACCACAACGGTACGAGGTTGTAAACAGCTAGCATTTGATGACCAAAAAGATTAGGGAAATCTTTGAAATACCATTTGAGAAGAAAAAAGCAAGAGGCAGCGGTCCTATCTGACAGATCATCTGTACACAAGCTAAAATTTCAAATTTTCTTGAAAAAAATACTGATAGCCATAACATACTCTTATTGTAGGGCTATTCTTACTACTTTAAAAGAAGTTTATCAGACACACAGTGAAGTGCTGTGCTAAGGAAGCCTATTTATGAAGGAGGACTCCTTTGTGCTGCACGTGTTACACACAGAGAACAAAATACAGCTACAGGCAAGACCAGCAGGTTATCGTATTACGGCATTTTTAAGTCACGTTCACACAAACACTGTTTGGAATTAGGTTTTTGGAACTTTTCATGTTAAAAATGTATTAGTATTTTCTCTTGACATTCAAAAACCACTTTAACTGCCACGCTAAAGGGTTACTCAAACACATTTTTAAATACTGGAATCGTTAAGCACTTCTTTTCACACAGATGGGTCTTTATGGCCTAAGCAAGTGATGACTAGATCATTTAATTGTCTAAATCCAAGGTTTGTGGGTACACTTGGGTATAAAATTGGCTTTATTGGGAGACACCAACAAATTACACTCAGAGACATGAAAGGATGCCTGAAAATGCTGGGTTACAGTTTCAGCTTTCTTATTTTTTAGATTTTTGTACTAGTATAGTTTATTGCCACTTTTAGACTGGTTCTCTTTTGTTTAAAAGTGCTTAGTTCTCTCCAGAAATCACAAGTAAGAAGCTCTAAGTCTGTTTAACAGGATCCAATATAAGGTCTAATATCGGCAAGTTGCTTGGTTCAAAGACATGCCCTTATTTTCTCCAAATACCAAAAAACTTGTCTACTGATGCCCCTGTCCAGTGTCGGACAGCTGTTCAAGACACTGAGTCAGACCTAGAACCCAGGCCTTCCATACGCTTCTCTGTTGCGCTCTCTTGAGGACCTAAGCCCAAATGCCTATTAAAATGGCATTTCCCATGAAATCCAATCCTGCTTTTAACCACAAGCTGGGTACAACGTAAGGAGCACACGTAATAAGATAATCCCAATAAAAGCATTACCAAAACGAAACCTTTCTACATTCCTGCTTAGCTTAGAAGTTTGCAAATACAGATTCATAGCCCAGCAAATCTGAGTGATCTAAACCAAGCAACATAGAAAAAGAGACTGTATCACTAAGAATTATACGAATGACTATCAAGCAATAGAACTATTGACTAGAAACTAATACCAAAATGTTTTTTAAAGGACAGCAAGTTACGTGAAGCTACCCTTGTAATCAGGTTGAACCATTTCTGCTTAACTCAAATTTTGCAAAAAGAGAAGCATCAATTTCATTTAGTAATAAATTACATACAGATGGATCATGGATGTCAAGCACAAGTACCACATGAAAAACAAATCCCACTTTAATACCTTTTTGAGGATGCCTGCTGAGTTAATGTGATGTTATCAACAGAAAACATCATGCTGCAAACGACTCACTCCATAAGCATTATAGAACTCTTGTTGGTTATTTCCTTAATATAAAAGCAAACAGTTAGTTGAGTTTCTTGGTTAATTAAATTCAAAACACAGTTTTGTTAGTACTTGTAGTTTGGGACCTAAGAATTAGTATTTTTCACTGTTTCATTACTAAACACTTTGACAAAAGCTTTATATCAATTTCTTGAGAAAATGAGTCAAAGCTGATTGTTTGATGCACAGATAAAAGCATAATTTAAAAAGTTTGGATTACACAAAAATATAAACGCTCGATCTTTCAAGAATATGGAAATTATGAGAATAAAATTTATTTGTGTTGTAGTAGTCAAAGATCATATTTGTAATGGGAAGCTGTTGTCCACACAACAATCGATCACCTCGCAATGACAAGACAGTATTCCTGTAGAGCTCCTCTGCAGATAAGTTTTCCTTATTAGTATCTTATTCTAATTAAAAAAAAAAAGTTTGTTATTTCCATATATTCCTCACTAAATCTTCTGGGCTTGGTTTTGGGGTTTTGTTTTGTGTGTTTTGTTTTGTTTTAACAAACAAATGTATGGTTGCAGAAGGAGGATGCAGGGGAACAGCACTGGGACAGTAAGCCTCAGCATGTACCTCATATTGAATCTTAAAAGCCAGACCAATAAAAAAAGACTGACTGCTGCACTGAGGGCACCCAGGAGAAGGTTTTTGAAAACACAGCAGTGGGAAAGCAAATGATAGCTTTTCTGTTGAGTTTTCCCTGTGATCTGAGAAAAAGTACATAGATGGCCACAATCCACATTGAATACAAATCTTTAAGCAGAGCTCACCTTGGCAGCAAACCCCTCACTGGCAATGACAGTACCCAGGAATAACTAACAAGCTATTTTGGCAAAAAGAAAGATTGAAGCATTACAGTTTAGTGAGTTAAATAATCTTTCATGAAGAATGTTTTAATCAAACTTCTACAGGAAGTCTGAAATTTTGCATAGTGAAAATGCAAAGGCAAAATAAGGACAGCATTTCCCCAGGTGTATGATGCACTGCTGTACGGGGAAGCCCCCTGCCTCCCCAGAAGGGAAGTACTGGGCTCGGGAGGCTGCCGCCACACCTACTGTTGCCAGCGGGGTGCTGGCAGTGGCAGTATCAGCTACACCAACCGCTGTTGGACTCAGCAATTTTGGAACATAGAAGACATTTAAACCCCTCTTTTGGGGAAAGTGCACCCCATACACCAGAAAATATGGTACACAAACCAAGGAAAAGTACAACAGAGGAAAGTGTATTTATCAAGTATGTGCTAAGCACAGATGCATCTTAGGGATTAATGTAATTACAGCTGAACATGTCATGCATTTAGATTACTTTCTCCCAAAGCCAAAATACTGGTTCAGGTGTTTTGCTGCTAAGCCTGAAAGAGAATTTTAATTCTAGCTAATTGCACAAACACAGCTTTACAATTTCTTTCAGGCTTCTGAGTGTGCAAATTTGTCCAAGGGCGATCTATGCAGTAGAGTGGCTTCAATTTCATGGAGCTTTGCCGTGGAACAGGTGAAAAGCCAGCTGAGAACTTATGGGTAAAGATCAGAGAACAGACCAACACGGGAGACTTCATGGCAGGTATCTGCTACAGGCCGCCCGATCAAGACCAAGTAGATGGAAGCCTTCTTTAGACAACTGGATGAAGCCTCATGATCGCAGGCCTTGGTACTCGTGGAGAACTTTAACTACCCCAATATCTGGTGGACAGTCAATAGGGCTGGGAGCAAGCAGACCAGGAGATTTCTGGAGAGTGCAGCAGACAATTTCTTCACATAAGTGATCGACGAGCTGACTAGGGAAGGTGCTCTGCTGGACCTGTCACTGACGAACAAGGAAGAACTCGTCAGGGAGCTGAAGGCTGATGGTAACCTTGGCTGCAGCGTCCAGGAGCTGGTGGAGTTTAAGATACTGAGAAGTGTGCAAGACAAACAGTAGAGTTACAACCCTGGACCTGAGGACAGGGGACTGTGGCTTGTGTAGGGATCTACTTGGCAGGAACCCATGGGACACGGCCTGCAAGGGCAACGGGACCCGATGACAGATGGTTGTTCTTCAAGGACACCTTCCTCAAAACACAATGACAGTCCATCCCAGTGTACAGAAAGTTGAGCAAGCGTGGTAGAAGGCTGGCATAGATGAATGGGAAAGTCCTGACAGAGCTCAAACACACACACACACGAAGTGGAAGCAGGGATGAGCTGCTTGGGGGGAAATACAGAAACATGGCCAAAGCATGCAGGGATGGAATTAGGAAAGCCAAAGCTCTAGTGGACCTGGATCTAGTGAAGGGCAACAAGAAGGGCTTCTACAAATACATCGGCAACAAAAGAAAGACCCTGGAAACTGTGAGGCCATGGCTCAGTGGGGCATGGGACCTAGGGATATGGACAAGGCTGGGAACAACAGCTTTTTTGCTTTGGTTTTTACTTTACAGGTTTGTCTTGAGGCCTCCCAGGACTCCGAGCCTAGTGGCAGAGAGAGTGAGACTTGACTTACAGGAAAGCCAGACTGAGTTAGGGACCACTGAAGTCAACAGGGCAAACACAAGACTGTGGAATCACATGGGCTGCATCCAAGTGTGCAGAGGGCTGGCTGATGCAATTGCAAGACCCCTCTCTATCATCTTGGAAAGGCCACGGCAGTCAGGGGAGAGAAAAAAAGGCCAATATCATGGCCATTTTCAAGAATGGCAAGGAGAAGCACCCAGGGAACTATTGGCCTATCAGCCTAACCTCAGTCCCCAGGAAGATTATGGAGCCATGTCCAAGCACATGAAGGACAAGAAGGTGACTGGGAACAGCCAACATGGATGTACCATGGGCAGATTGTGCCTGACCAGTCTGACCACCTTCTGTGGTGAGCAGAGGGCTCTGTGGATGAAGGGAGTACAGTGGATGTTGTTTACTTGGACTGTAGCATGGCCCTCCACAGGCTGCCATAGAATCCTTCTAGCCGAATGGGCGAGAAATGGACTGGATATATGGACTACAGCTTGGGTGAAAAATTCGCTGGACTGCTGACTTCACAGGGTGGTGAACAGCAGTACAAAACTCAGCTGGCAGTTGGTTACCAGCAGTGTCCCTAGAGGGTCAATACCGAGGCCTGTAATGTTCAATATATTAATGAACTGGATGATGGGATGGAGTGCACTCCTGCCAAGGTCACAGACACCAGCCAAGTAGTGAGGGAAACTGTTGATAGGCCAGAAGGTAGGGCTGCTAGTCAGAATGGGACTTCTGACAGAGGCTGAAGAACTTACAGAAAACACATGAAGTTCAACAAAGGCAAATTCCTGCACCTGGGACATGACAAACCTATACAGCAGTACAGCCTGGGCACCAACTGGTTGGAAAGCAGCTTTGCAGAAACAGACCTGGGGGTGCTGGTGGACACAAAATGGAATATGAGTCAGCAGAGTGTTGCTGCAGTGAAGAAGGCCATCCATATATTGAGCCACATTAGCAAGAGCATAGCCAGCGGGTCAGTGAAACCCCTCTATTTAGCACTTGTGAGACAGGATCTGGAGTGCTGTGTCCAGTTTTGGGCTTCCCTGTACAAGAACGACATGGACATACTGGAGGCGAGTGCAGTGGAGAGCAACCAAGATGGTCAGACGCTGGAGCACATGATGTACATGGAGAAGCTGCAAGAACTGTGTGTGTTCAGCCTTATGAACAGATGGCTCTCAGGGGATCTTAGTGTTGTCTTCGGCTACCTAATGGAAGGGTGTAAAGAAGACAGAACCAGACTCTTCTTGGAGGCATGCACTAAAGAACAAAGGACAACAGTCATGAGTTGCAATAAGGGAAATCTTTTTCACCATGAGGGTGGTAAGGCCCTGGAACAGGTTGCCCAAGGAGGCTGTGAAGTCTTCCATCTTAGAAATATTCAAAGCTTGACTGGACATGGCCCTGAGCAACCTGCTCTAGCTGACCCTGCTTTGAACATGGGGTTGGAGTAGATGATCTCCAGAGGTTCCTTCCAACCTCAGCTGTTCTGTGATTCTAAATGTCCTTTCAGGGAAGAGAGGAGAAATAAATAAAGAAAATAACACTGGAATTTTCATCAAGCTATATCCCAGGTGTCACCCTTGACATTCTAGTCGGGTGGAACACTAGCAGGGCTTTTGCTTCCATCTATTTGGGCATGCAGACTATACCAATGTTAAGGAGTGAAAACAGATAGGCCCTCCAAGTCTGAAGGAGTTCCTGGATGAGAACTGTGAGGAACACAATGGAAAACAGATAGTTAAATGGGAAAGTGCAAATACTTTAAAATATGTTTTCTTCTTAGCAGAGAGTTTAACCATAATAAATAACTGGCAGTGATTTTTTCTCCTCATATTTTTGAATTCTAATTACTAAAGGACAATATTTCCCAAATAAAAATAAATAATCCTATATGATCCTTTTAAATTCTGATAAACTAACAACTTATGCCAAAATTGAGCATCTTCTGGGGTTTTTTGTTCAGAAGCTGCTTTCAGAGTTCAGGCTACTGTTGAAGTTGAAATTCAGGAAAATTAATAGTAAAAAATAACAATAGCCTCAAAAAAAAATCATTTAGAAGGTTCCTGTAAAGGAATAAATTCCAAGAGTAGAAGCAAAAAGGTCAGACATGGTTTCTTCCCTCATTTCATCTGTTCTCTACTACTCCTGTCATACAAAGCACAAGGAAGGAGAGCCTGACAGGATATTTGGAGCTTTTCCAGGTAGTATCAAAATATTAATTGTACACCACATTTCTCCAGACCCTGCCAGGACAAACTATCTCAGGAGGAAATACAGAGCACCAACTTCTTGAGGGACAGTTTTGTTTGGGTTTTTAATTTCTACAAGCGTGAGTCACGGACCAGAGGAGATACTACCGTGACAGGCACTATACATTCACAGTTTTGCCCCATTGCTATAAACATTCCACATTACGTCTACACATTATGCCAAAAACGATTACAATACATGCTGGTTTTTTTGCCAGGACCTACACAAGGTAGCTTCAGTTAGCATCCAAAGCCTTATGCATCTTATGAATTCCCTACAGTTAGGTCCCTCCACTTAGTACAGCAGCATCCAAAAACCTACAGTCTGCTCCCACTGAAGGCAACAGGAACTCTGCAATCATCTCTAACGATCAATCAAGCTGTGTTCAAAACTGGCATGAACTATTTCGAGCACTCACGAAGGGAAGATGCAGAGGAAGTCCCGCGAAGAAACATCTGCAGGCCATCCTCGCTGTCACTGCTACTGGCCATACTGTTTCTCATCTGCATCACAGAGAGCTGCGAGCAAAGACTAGGCTGTCGATCAATCTTTTTTGAAGCCTGGAAAAAAAAAATCATTATTATTTTAAAAAAGGTATCAAGTAAATTAAAATAAAAATGGAAAATAACTATTTCCTCTGTAGTAGATGGTCTGGTCTCAGCAATGACTACTCATGAATCAAGAAACTGGTTTGAACAGAAGATTCTATGCAGTGTAAATTGGTTTAAATGAAAATAGAAGATGCCAGTAATATATTGGAATTAGAACACTGACAAGCATGAAACCTCAGATTAATTATTCAATTTTAATTCTGTTTTGCACTGGACTTTTCATGTATTTTCCTACAGAAAAGTTGATTTTTATTATTTGGTAATTCATTATTTAGGTATGATGTTCTGTAATTAAATACAGCATTTATGATGAGCCTGGTCCTGCTTGCTAAATGAAACAGCATGCTATATATGGAGTTTAGCAGTTTATATCTTAACGGAAATTTGTTCACTTTCCTGGCTTTTCATTTCATCGTGTTAGAAAATGGTGAACGTCATTCCTTCCTAGTAGATGATCATTTGGCTCTTGATTTTACTGAAGACAGATTAAACACATCACATGAACATTATCCTCTGCCTGTCAAATGGTCTTAGGAGCTTCCATTTGCTTTGAGTAGTCTTCCTGAGAAGACTTTGTACTATAACATTTATATGAAACCATACATTGTACCTTGTTAAGCGTTACTGCAAGTCAGAATGCTATTTTAGGTGTAAGTGAAAGGTCATAATCAATGACAAAAGCATAATGGATAACTCGACTTTACTGAATTTTAAAAGTCAGAAATTAGCATCCTATTTCATGTGGAGAGGAATAACTATTTTCCCAACGGTAGTGAAAATCTCCTTAGATAGGAGAAAATCACAGGGTTGTTTACAAATTAATGGACACTTTTCTGTTTTCCAACATACAATGAACGGATACTCTTATCTTCTTCCTACCGTCTTGATTATGAATAATCTATATACTGAATTTGTTTTAGTTGTTGCTTCTTTTATGTCCCCTGTGTACAGAAGTCAACTACAAAATTTTCTGTTGAGATTGTCACCAGTTAAAAAGCATTAAAGACACTAGTAATATGTATATTTGGCAATGAAGCCTCTGAGAAGTGACATGTGCATGGGGTACTGGCAATGGGGAAATGAAGGAGAATTTACTTGACAGTTCTTGTCCTATGTCATGTAGGAAGGGCTTGTGCAACAGGATTTTCATTTGAGAAAGAATAAAAAGGTACTACAAATTTCCCAAATGCACACTCTTAATTTTTACAACATACATTTTCAAAAGTTACTCTGATAAAATTACAATAATTTTAAATTCATGTGACTATTGTCACTAAAAATAAAGACTTGGTACAAACTGAAGTTGAAGTGTGCAGATATTAAGTCAAAGGAAGGGTGAAGTTTGGTGTTTTGATAAGAAGGCATAATAAGGACTTTTCACTTAAAAACAACCAATTACAACATTACAATGAGTACTTCATTATACTTCCATTTCAAGAAATATTTATACTAGTGCTGAAGCTCTCCAGTGCCAGAAGTCAGCAGCACAAGTGTGTTGCACCTGACTGTGTTATACTAGGCATGACATCCTAATGCTGTCATCCACGTGTGAAAAAAGAAAATCAGGGAAGGAAAAAGGAAAAAGAGGAAAATAAAATAGAGAATAGAAAAGAGAAAAAAAGGAAAACAGGAAAAAAAAGATAAAAAAGAAGAAAGAGGGGAAAAAAGAAAAAAAGGCAAGGTGAGAAGGAGTGTGGAGAACCGCATTCTCCTGGGAGAGGCAGTCTGAATGCAATCCTTAGCACGCACAGGAGGAACGTTGCTACATGTTCCTTTCAGATGCCATACTCCAGAAATGACTTACTGTCTATGCAGATGTGGATTTTATTAAGGAACATTCCCCTGTAATTCTTTTTATTAAAAAAAAAACAAAAAAGAAGCTTTAACCACATACTTTATAAGGTGTATTTTATAGAGGGCACGTTCCTGCTAGATCACTTTTATCTTACTGCATTAGTAAGATGATTCGAAATAGCTTTGAGGATCTGATTGCAAGACAGTGTAATACTGTATTTCATTGATGAGAAAGAAGAATAAGCAGTGCTTTATTGCTATTAAATTGTTTCTCCGGTAATTCCTTCTTTTCTCTTTCTGTAGCCAGTACAAAACTGAGAAAACTTCCAATGTCTAATTAGCCATAAAGACAAGTTAAGCCTGTTGTATAGTAGCAGTGGCGGTCATTCCTTTTGGATCATTTTCTAGTAAATTCGCAACTTTGCAGAAGTAACTATTTAACCTATATAGGAGATATTTATGGAGAATCTGATGAGAAGGATTTTTGCTCTGAGTTAGTGTGAGTTAAATCAATACAGACAGAATATGAAAATACTGTATTATAAAATTATAAAGCTTTTTATAAATGATGGTGAAAGTTCTTCAAATAAATTATATATGAGAACCCTACAGCCACTACATAAATAATAAAAAAACCCAAAACACCAGCAGCCAAGTTACTGTTCAAGTCTTGAAAAGCCATGTAACTAAGTAAGGAGATAAAATGGAAGTAAACCAAGATGATCGATATAGCCATGAGTACAACCAGACCACTTACTGTGACACCTAAAACACACTCCCTCTACATGCAAAGAAGAATGAGTTATATTCAGAGCACTTAATATTTGATATGTAGTTATATTTTATATGTATTTCATGCCTCTTTCCACTAACTACATCGTATCAACCTAATGTTCTCCTTTGTTTTTTTTTTTTTGGTATTTGCAACCCTCCACACATTCTTCTTGGCAATCAGTACTACCCAGTTGTTTGACCCCAGCAAGCAAATTCTTTAAGAAACACTGAAGCTTCTTTGTACAAAGGCATCCATTTGTTAGTGAGAAAGGATATCCAGGGAGAAGTACCTTTTTAGCTAGTGGCCACCATGTCTAGTTGGCTAGAAATATGTGTGCTAGCTGATCAGTTCTGAGTCTCAGTTATTCATCTTTCTTGCACATTACTGGGTTAACTTTAACCAATATTGCTTCTGACAGAAATGTTGTGCTGACTCATACTTTGGC
Source organism: Burhinus oedicnemus (assembly GCA_008921705.1). NCBI lineage: Eukaryota > Metazoa > Chordata > Aves > Charadriiformes > Burhinidae > Burhinus > Burhinus oedicnemus. The sequence continues at coordinate 229,998 of VFFE01007037.1, read as the reverse complement.
ACTAAAAGGCAATGAGTGCGAATTCAGCAGCTGATAGCCGCAGGTTAAAAAAACAAAAAAAGGCGTTTTAAGAGGATTTAAAATTGAAGTAACAATACATTAGCGTGTGGGAGGAAAATTCCCAAATGAAACTTCAGTTGCTTACCTTGTCATTTAAGGTCGGGTCATTCAATGAATAGAGTTTATTTGTAATATCTTTGCCGATAAGATACTTAAAGATCTCAAAAAGAAATGGCTCAGATTCCAGAAAATAAGTCAGCCTTTCCCTGGACCAGCACAGGAACTTGCAGTTATCATCTGCAATAATGGTGACCTGAGAAAATACATGCTCAGAATTAGCACATTTAAAAAATTATTTAAAATTAGCATATTTAAACATGCTTTAAAATAAGCGATACCATTTTATTTGTGCCTCCAGTTAAAATAACTCTTAAAGTCATAAAACTTTTTGGTATCCCTTTCAGCAAACCTGGGGGGAGATAATAGGGGAAAATCTCTCATAAGTTCCCAAACTGCAAAGCAGTTACGTTAAGAGGAGGTTTACATATAAAGTCAGTCCTACTGTGTTGACACTACTTGCATCCCAGTAGGCCTACATGTTGCTTGGTTTTATTTTATGTCGCTGTCATGAAACAGGAACAAGTGGTATAATCCAAAGGTCTCCGCCAAAGAGTTTTTAGTGATTTTTATTTTTTTTTTTTTAAAGTTTAACCTTTCTCTCTTCACCGGCAGCCCTGCTGATCCCACAAGTACCACCTTTAGCAGTTGAGCTAAGGCTCCTTTTGCTCAGTTACGGATAATTCAGCTATGGATGGTTACGGAGGAGCTTGCACCCTCTCCAGGGTGGCTGGACCTGCCAGGTTCATCCCCCTGTGCCGGCAGAGGGCAATGGCACACCGAAATTTGCACCGCTCCGTGAAACTCAATGGCAGGTTTTGTAAGAGAAAGTCAGTCATCTACAAAAATATCAGGCGCTCTCTGCTATCGCAAGCTAACGTTACCTCCTGAAAAATTAAAAATATATTAAGCCTAAGAAATAATGGGAAACTGTCATGTACACATGGATTTTAACTTCACGGTCTGTAATACAAGCACACAGGCAGAGGAAGAATTTGCCAGCGCTGCCAGCAGATGGGGTCCTTAAGATTGAATCCGTGTCCTCTTGCAATGACAGCGCTGAGAGCGTTTACATGGCAGTAACAGGCAGAACTCACGAGCGAAGGCTGTACGCTGCACCAGATTACAATAATTTTTAAGGCAGGCAGAAGCTGGGGCGTGAGCTTTCTCCCTTCAGAGGCACCGACTCGTAGCCAGTCGCTTACGAGAGAAACAGGCTGCGCCAAGAGGGCGGCCGTGCTGCAGGACGCCTCACTGCTGCGCAATGAATACATCTGGACAACTCTCTCCCCTTGGCGTTAAGCCTAGTGTTTGACTGGAACATATGACATCAGTCGCTGATTTTAGAGTCTGCATTGCTCTCCCTCCCTCTCTGCCCTTCTGCCAGGGTACCTGTGTGGATGCACCCAGTCAGCCACCGTCCGGTCATTATTGCACATACCCAGTTAAAGAACATCCAGTAAGAGACAGCAGAATAGCCATTTCAGTGCTATGGGAAAAACTCCTCTAACAGTACTTTTTTCCCCACAAGCTATAGTATAAGATAACCTTCATTGTACTAGCATAATTACACTGCCAGAGATATATATCCGTATTGTTCCCCATATGAATATTTTTGTTCAATACTGTGATCTCTTTCAGCTTATGTTGCTTTACCAACTTTTAAAATTACAGAATCATTCATATGTTTAGATAAATATAAATTTCAAATTACTTGTGCCTGAATTTTTAGTCTTTCAGTTTAGTAACACCAAATATTACAATAATTGTTTTTCCTCTTCTGTTTTTTGAACCAGTGATGAGACTGCTCACATAATCTTTTTCCTGTAAAGCTATCTCTTAAATTATTTGTCCTGAATAATCTCTTAACACAAAATAAACTTGGAAACAGTAAAAGAGAACAGAACACCAAAAGCCACACTGCTCAGCAAACACCATCATAATACCGTTTTGCAGCATTTAATTTTAAAAGCTATTCTTGATATGATCCATCATGAAACACCGGTACTAGAAAGCTAACAAAATTATGCAGGCCAAATAGTCCACTGTTGATCAAATTCATACTCTGGGTTTTTTATGAACCCATTCATTTATATGCACCGACATTTAAACCAAAGTGTACCTGGAATTTCTCACCCCGGTTCATCTGTGTTGATCGAAATTCAGGAGAATCTATAAAGGCACAGGGGTAAATATTATGCAGAAAATGCCCTCGATAAGACACCTTCATTCTGGAAATAAAAACATATGAAACAACATTTCAAAGTCATGAAGGTTGATTAATTTAATCTAAATTTGGATATGATTATTGACAATGGTAAAGCAACAAGTAACAGGCAAAAATATGCTCATCTTCTGGAATTTCAGCCCCCGAGCTACCCTATCTTCCGCCTAAACCTCCACCGTGGTGGAGTCTCCGACTCTGGAGACGTTCAAAACCCGCCTGGATGCCATCCTGTGCAACCTGCTCTAGGTGACCCTGCTCTGGCAGGGGGGTTGGACTAGATGGTCTCCAGAAGTCTCTTCCAACCCCTGTGATTCCAGGTAGGACAGGTGGCCGGCCAATTTGAGTTGCTGGACATGGTGTGTATCCTCAAAACATTCAAAATGAAAAAGGTCTGGTGGGTGATGCTACACAGCCCGACCAGAAGCAGGCTTCCTTTAGATAACTAGCTTTGCAGTAACGAGCAGCTAATGACTTCAAAGAAAAAACAATGAAACCTGATGTCACTGTTGCCCTCAACAGAAACTGGTTAAAATATTGGCCAGAACTTAGCAAGAGCTTCAAGATTACAGCCTTTCTCACCTGGGTCCTGTCAGCCTCTGGGCAGCGCACCTGCCCCTCTCTGCTTGCACATACACGTGCAATGAATCAATTCCAATAGACCTGTTGTTTTAAAGTCTACTGGAGGGATATTTTTTTCCTTCCCTCATGCGCTGCAATATTTTTCAACCTTAAAACCTGAGAATGCACTGAGAATATGACTTCGATATCTAAGACTCAAACAAATCTCTTGCTTGTTCTGGAAGACACTGCCTTTGGTATTACACAAATATAATTCCCACTAAAATCCATGCAGCTGCACACACAAGTGGAGGCATAATATGCTCCCACAGTAAGAGGCATCACTGTCATTTGAAAACAGTGTCACAAAATAGTCTATGACTACAGACTGTTTGGCTGTAGACCATAACGTGGTACAAACAGTATCATTTAAAAACCTAACTAAACCCCCAACAACTTTCTAATGTAATCAACCATGACACAAAGCATGAAACTGTCCCCAAGCTTTACAGAACCTACTTCCCCTTCAGCAGGATGCTTAGCCTATCATCAACTGATGTTTTATCTTCTGCAGCATAGGCTTGACCTGTCTTTAAAGTCTGAATGTTGCAGAATTGTCCAGTTAGTCTTTGGAAGAGCTCTGGAGGCACGTGAAGAGGTTCAAACATTCTCTTGTAGAGGCTGCTAAGCTCCTTTTCTATCTTGATCTAGAATACAAAACCAAAAGACATCAATAAACACAGAGGCATTAGTTAAAAAAGGGTAAGACTGCACGCATGGTTTAGTTGCTACATTTGAGGAACATCTTTGTTATGTTTAGGCAACGAAAGAACTGGTAAATGCGTGACATCTGTCCACAAACACTGCCTATGATAGGGTGACCAAAACCTTATCTAAAATGAGCCAGGCTGGCACACTGGTGTTTTAGGATGCTGATCCATCCAAGTGGCACACATTAAATCAGACACACGGAGTCTTTTGAGATGTCTGTTGATGTAACAGTGAATAGGACTTGGGCCAGAATTACACAGGAAAAAAATGAGGTTGCCTGCATTTTTCATACCACGTGCACACCTCATTCTGGCCCTCTCTTAGGCTCTCCTGGGACCCTCTTTCATCCCTGAGCTTCTTGGCTTACTTGCACTAGAAAAGTAGTACGAGTCCTGAAAAACAAACCCATCATATTGAAACCACGTGTGATGAGGGAGAGAAAAAAAAACCCCACTGCCAGCTGAACATCCCACATCTAGGATCCCACCCAAACTCAGGCAGCGGCAATGAGGGAAAGGATGCTGGCTGAAATCCCAAGCCTGGAAGTCTTTCGTGAATGAAGGCAGCGGGGAATGAGACACTGTCCCAGCCTCTCCAAAAGCAGAGGCAGCCTGAACAAAGCCTGAATATTTGCTGGGAGGAAAACAAATTAGAACAATAAGCATCACATAATGAAATGATAAAATATACATAGAACCAAGGAAAAAAGGAAGAAAAAGAAGAAAATTAATCAATTCTTCAACAAATTAGACTATTCCATGTTTATACAATCTTCTCTATTTTTTTGTATTCAAAATTAAAAATAGGGGAGGAGAGAAGGCTGCAGCATAGGAGTCCGGGAGTTACTTTTCAGCTGATGGTAGCCAACAGTGGAAATTGAGAAACTTCTGGTCACCTTGAGGCTGGAGCAGGTGGGGAATCCAGAATGACCATGGGAGGCCCTGGGCTGTCTGAGGCCCATGAGGTCTTCAAACTGTCACTATTCCCTCCCCAGGAGGGCATTTTAGAGTGAAAATATTAGTCTTTAGCCACTAAGAGATGTATGTATTCCACATCAGAAATCCTCCCTGAGCTCTTTTCAGTAGAATTATCTGTGTGCGTGAAACAGTAAACCAAGCATAATGAAAAGGTTTTGGAAAATTGAGGTTTCCCTGTTACATTTCACATTATTTAAATATAGAACAAATTGAGCTGAGGCAGAAACTTTCTAGATGTGTGGAACCATATTTGGAGTATTTCACATGCAGCCTCAGTCACGGATGCGATCCATCCCGCATTTGGACCACTGAATGCCATAAGAATCACTCTGGAAGTGACAATCCAGTGGGCAAAGATGGTAGGTTAATCCCACAGAAATAGCATATACTTCATTATTAAATTGCTAAGCAGGAAGATGCTTAGCTGCTTATGCGACCTTGCTGTTATCATTTCATGACTTCTCAGCCTTTATATTTCCACAAAAGCTCAACAAAAGGATATCCCAAACCTGCAGACTTCACTTTTTACCCAAACAGCCTCAAACCATGAAAAGTAAAAGTTTATAAGACAAGAGGATTTTTATGCAGCCTCCATGTGAAACACACCAATACCTGTTTCCAAGGGCTTAATGTAAAAAATTGTAGTGAGAGCACTCCTGAGAACTTTCTTTTCCTTACATATAGCTAAACTTGTTGTCAACTTTGTGTACAGAATCTGTGTACATTTACCACCCACAGCTGAATTAAAGCATTCAGTTTGTTTGATTTTTTTGATCTGTCCATACACAAGCTTCAATCAAACATGAATTACTGCCTCCTCAAAACATTTAAATGGCTCTTTCCATTTCATTACACTGTCAACATTTTGTTGTGTCCCTCCTTCTACAAATTAATCTCTGCCCAAGAAATCCTACCAGAACCACGAACAGGAGGGCTAGAATATAAACGTTCAGACAAGATTAACAATAAAGTCAGAATGACAGAATGGTGGAAGTTGGAAGGGACCTCTGGAAGCCATCTGGTTCAACCCTCCTGATCAAGCAGGGTCACCTAGAGCAAGGTTACCCAGAACCAGGTTCAGATGGCTTTTGAATATCCCCAAGGATGGAGATTCCACAGTCTCTGGGCAACCTGTGCCAGTGCTCCATCACCTTTACAGTAAAAAAGTGTTTCCTGATGTTCAGACAGACCCTCCTGTGTTTCAGTTTGTGCCCATTCCCTCTGGTCCTGTCACAGGCATACTGTTGCCCCTCTTTGCTGCAAGGACCCATTGCTGGCTTATGTTCAAGCTGGTGTCCACCAGGACCTCCAAGTCCTTTTCTGCAAAGATGCTTTCCAGCTGATCAGCCCCCAGCTGGTGCACGGGGTTATTCCTCCCCAGGTACAGGACTTGCACTTCTTCTTGAACTTCATGAGGTTGCTGTCAACCCAGTTCTCCAACTGGAGGTCCCTCTGGTTGGCTGCGCAACCTTCTGGCCTACCAGCTGCTGCTCCCAGTTTTGTGTCATCAGGGTACACTCTGCCCCATCATCCAGATCATTAATGAAGATATCAAACAGGACTGGGCCCAGTATTGACCCCTAGGTTACGCTGCTAACATATACACTAGTGTAGCGGGTACAGTACATACCTCCAGCTAGACTTCATGCTCCTGATTACTACCCTCAGGCCCAGCCATTCAGCCAGTTTTCAATCCATTTCATTGTTTCCTCATCCAGCCCATACTTCAACAGCTTCTCTATGAGGATTTTATGAGGGACAGTGTCACAAGCCTTACTGAAGTTAAGATAGACAATATCCACCACTCTCTTCTCGTCTACCCGGCTACTTATTTAATTGTAGAACGTTATCAAGTTGGTTAAACATGACTTCCCCTTAGTGAATCCATGCTGGCTGCTCCCAATCACCTTCTTGTCCTTCAAGTGCCTTGCAGCTCTGCAGAGAGAGACCTCGGAGTCCTGGTGGACAACAGGATGACCATGTGCCAGCAACGTGCCCTTGTGGCTAAGAAGGCTAATGGCATCCTGGGGTGCATTAAGAGGTGTGTGGCAAGCAGGTCGCAGGAGGTTATCCTCCCCCTTTACCCTGCCCTGGTGAGGCCGCACCTGGAGTACTGTGTCCAGTTCTGGGCTCCCCAGCTCAAGAAAGACAGGGAACTGCTGGAGAGGGTACAGCAGAGGGCTACAAAGATGATTAGGGGACTGGTACACCTTTCTTACGAGGAAAGGCTGAGGGACTTGTTTAGTCTGGAGAAGAGAAGACTCAGAGGGGATCTCATCAATGCCTACAAATACTTGAAGGGAGGGTGCCGGGAGGATGGGACCAGTCTTTCTTCTGTGGTGCCCAGTGATAGGACAAGAGGTAACGGGTACAAACTTGAACACAGGAAGTTCCATCTACACATGAGGAGGAACATCTTTATTTTGAGGGTGGCAGAGCACTAGAACAGGCTGCCCAGAGAGGCGGTGGAGTCTCCGACTCTGGAGACATTCAAAACCCACCTGGACGCCATCCTGTGCAACCTGCTCTAGGTGACCCTGCTCTGGCAGGGGGGTTGGACTAGATGATCTCCAGAGGTGCCTTCCAACCCTAGTGATTTTGTGATTCTGTGGAATGGTTTCCAGGATTAGTTGTTCCATCACCTTCTCAGGGATTGAGGTGAGGCTGACCAGCCTGCGGTTCCCCGGATTTTCCTTCTTGCCCTTTTTGAAGAAATCAGTGGCATCTGCTTTCCTCCAGTCCTCATGTATTTCTTCCAGTCGACATGATTGTTCAAAGATTATCAAGACTGGCCTCACAGTGACATCAGCCAGCTCCCTTGGCACTCATAGATGCACACCACGAGGGCTCATAGACTTACATATACCCAGTGCGTCACCCGACCTCAAGTTATGCTGGTTTCACACTGAACCAACTATTAATTAAAACTTCCATCAGTGACTACATTTACATAAAACTGAGGTTTTTAATTTCCTGTATGTTCCTTATGCCACAGTCTTTAACACCTCAGAGGACCTCTATATGGACAAAACAAAGATTAAATTTAAACCGGCAAGAGAAATTGTCTTGTGTCAGGGATTGCCCTAAACTGATTTCAAAATATGTTCCATATACCTGTGAAGTTAGACGACAATTGGTTTTGCCCACTGGTTCTCCAGGAACTCCCTCATTTTTAACAGCCAGACCAATTCAACTTGCACCTCTTTCTATACATGACCTCAGCAACTCAAAGAGTTAAATTCCTTTCTCAGATGAACATACAAGTAGCTCCCAAGACTCATGAGTTCAAAACAACACATCCTGACCCGAGAACAGGATTTGGCCCTGGAGTGCTAATGCAATCCCTTAACTAGCAATAATTCAGGTTTCATGATCTTCCTCTAACATACGATACTTAAAAGAGAAAGCAGGCATAACCACTTTCTTAAAGATTAATTAGGTTGGCCACTGTAGATGTATTTTAGACGGCCTCCCTCATAACAGACTATTCACCCTTCACAAGTGCAGCTGTCTGCTCCTCCAGTCATGCTTGTGGGTCATATTCCAAATGAGCCATAAGGGTAGGTGTAATGTTTTGTTCAGCAGTGGTTGAAATATTCTGGGATGCTGCCAGAGCTCCGAGTCAGAGCTCTGCAGAGACACCGATTAGACTCTTTCAGCTTCCACTCAAACTGAAAAAGCCAAATCTGTAAAGCTCCAAGGAGTCAAAACCACAGAAGTAATCTTCTGGTCAGAAAAGAAACTTGCTGCTGTTTTGCATGCTCCATTTAATAAAATAAATATTTAACAACTGAACATATCTATTATTCATTTTGTAATATGACTAAATGTAATTATTCTTCCATTCCTTCCTTTCCTTAAAAACGTCATTTGTGAGGATGACCAAATCAAATTGATTTTGAGATGCGCAGTACAATAGTTGCAGACAGAAAATCTCATTCAAAATTAGTTCCCGAGAATTTTTTTTTCCCCTCCATTCTCTAGTTTTCTATACAAAAAGCACGGAAAAAAAGCCTTCAAGTTCATAACAAACATAATGTATAAGACAGCTAAGAAGACATGTGTGACTAACAGGCATCACTTCAAGTAAGCTTGCTGATCATAGTCTGTAACAAAGACTTCATATATTGTTTGGGATATTACCCTGATTCCATATAATTTCCACTATTGCTTAAATTCACATAATTTAGTAGGTATTTAGAGCCCAGTTTTCAGAGAAGCTGAGTCCCCACAGTTCCCAGACCCCAGCTGCAGTGGCAGGAACACAAATCTGAAAGCCAGACTCCAGTTCTCCACTGTGTTACAGTTTTGATCAGAATGAAGCAATTTGAATTTTTTTTTCCCTCATACTGCTAGAGAGCAGCAATGAAGACTACATAAAGCTAGGTTAGTAGTTTATAATAGTTGTGTAGGGTTCTTCTCTAGCCAGTGGAGAGGGATGTCACTATCACGTCTTAAACAGATATCGGGTAGGTGGGTTGGATTACACTGGACAACCAGCTTAAAGTAGATATTTAACTCGGACATGGATGGAGTGAGACAAGATGACTCCAATTCCTATTTCATAAGGTAAGGCTACGGTTGCAGAAGTAAAGACCACAAATAATTATCTGTACTCCTTGAAAATGCTCTTAATTGTTAGACTCAAGTATTACATACTTCCTCTCAGAGGCCTTTCACTTCTGAGAGCACCCACGTCCTGAACAATGTAGTATTTCAGAACAAGTATCAGAATGTGACTGAGACAACTTACGAAAACAGTCACTCCCTATGTAGAGTACTTCCCAGTTAAAAGTATTAGATATTTCTCCTACATTTCACTGTTTCTATTTCCTGCACATTTCTGTCTTTAGAAAGCAGTTCAATATTGCAGAAGATGAAGGAAAAAAAAAAAAGAGCGATTCAGTAAAGGCATCTGTGGTGGCGGTTTCATGATTTTACTTTGTTCTCTATCCAAGAATTATAGAGAATGTCAAGATGTAGTCATACATTTTACAGTCAACAGAACTGACACTTGGTTTAGGGCAGCTCTTCTGGTAGTAACTTCAGTCTCACCAGAAGGAGCATCTAGGAAGTCTTCACACAGAAGACTGTTCCTGCAAGCTCCCTCATTCTGTTCAAGATCTGGAGCATGAAGCTGGGGCCATTGATCTGAATTAAGTGCTGTAAACTCTACCACCGCAAAAACATACTTTGAAAGAGGAGCGTGCACATCTACAAAGGTCAGGGTTAAATGACTATCTATGACATCCATGCCAGAGAGGTTCCACATGAGCAAACAAGAAAGATGAAACTTGCAATTCAACCATGTCACTTTTGTTGTTCACAAAATTGGTGGAAGACTGTATTTGGATCATGGTTAGATGCATAGAGCTAGCATATATATTCAGAAAACTTATTTTAAATGCAGCTGACTTCAACTACTTATTATCTGTCATTCATTAAGGCAACTGCAAGTACTCTCACTGTCCAAGACAGAATTTTCATTAGATGTTTCCAATGCTTTATTTTCAGTTTGAGAAATTTTCCTCGTTCTTCCCTACGGAACAATGCTATGTTTTGCCATGGACAGAGAGAAAAAGCTACAGTCCAGAAATTCACATAGGGACAAAGGTGAAATGAGTAGTTTTACATTCACTGTAATTTGGTATATGCATTACCTTAAAGTAAAGCACAAATCCTAGGCCATGGTCAGATACAGCGATGGGAGTCATGCAAAGAACTAGACCGATTAGAGTGTATATTAAAAAAAAAAGAAAATCAAAAAAATACCAGCACAAACACTATTTAAACGTTGCTGGACTCAAGCACAAGCCCAGGACCTTGGCCAGGAAAAGTCCCCTGGTGATGTTGTATCCAAGTTAGGACACAGTCAAGCATGAGCACGTAGTGTAGCAGGCACTGCACTCAGGTGAATGCCAGGGCTACCAGCTTGCCTCCCAGCAGGTATCTAGCTGTGCAAGTGTTCCTTCAGTGTTCTAGCATGAAGTCAAACAGCAGAGTCTGTGGCTGAACCACATCTCGGGTGTTAGTGGCTAGAGCACAAGCTTGCTGTGCAGGTGGAACTCCAGCCCCCTCAGAAGTCCTGCTCTCCCCTGGTTTCACTCAAGAGCCAGAGAAGTAGGAATGTGGCTGTTTGAACAGTTTCCGCACCGTGGATCAAGTTGGGTGCAAAGAACTGTTTGGTATTCTTGTCAGGACACGGGAAGCATTTAGTTAGGCTCTAACAAGAACCTGATACTAAACTTCTTTATGCAGGACTTACCTAAACCTGCATGGTCTTCTGTTCCACAGTGTTTCTCATCCTGTCCCACCCAAAACTGTTATGCAACTCAACTATCATTCACTCTTAGAAGTTCTGCCCAAATTATGTGCCTTGAATAAAAGTTCTAGCGGAAAAAAATTAAGACTTATCTTACACTAAGTTTCCTTTCAAGTCTTTGGGGGGGGAAGAAAAATCTTTCTGTATCATCTCATTGTTGGACAGTGAGCAGAGAACTAAACTAGTTCCTGAAAAGAACTAGTGTTAAGGTGTGCAGGGGGGTGTTTGAAAAACAAAACAAATAAACAAAGCCTAATTTAAAAAATAATTACTGAAAAATACTATGTATTACACCAATTAAAACAGTATAATATTTTTCATGTAATGTTCATAAATACTGTAATTTCTTAAACGTAATGGAAAGAAAAATACTGAAATTATTTTAAGTCTTAATAGACTAGCCATGTAGTGCTGTTTCTTTGTATAATCAGAATTAATTCATGGCTACTCTAAGTTGTAAAGGTCACGTAGTCCAGCTACATGCTTTGGGTGAATCTGGGCTCCACATTGGAGGAACACTGTTGTCAGTAGAACCCTTCCTTTGTTAGCACACAATTTAGCAGCTTGTTGTAGACAGATGCTATTTAACCTTCAGCCTCTTTCTATATGCTGTGGTTGCCTATTGGAGTTTGTTCTGCAGTTGTTTTTAGCAATACTGGTAAAGATTGCAGCCTTTCTCCCATCTCTTTCATTTCCGTTAAATTCTTCCTTTAACAGCTTGCTCTGGCTCTACTTAAGTTGAAATCCTTAACTCTCATAGCGTTTTAGAAGAGGTCCACCAAAGTATATTTTCCTACAGTTCCTCTAACTTCCTCTGCCTAGAATTCTAGTTTATTGTATACAAGAATAGCTGTGGTTTTGCACCATGTGTGTATGATGCACAGTCTATGGGAGTGCCAAGCACCTCAATTCTGCTGTGGTTCCATAGCCAGTGGGGAAGGGCTACAGAAATGGAGAGCAAAGTTAAACGCAGGTCCTCCAGTCCTTCCTCTTAGATGCAGTTTTCTACCAACTTTGCTGACTGACAGTTTATCAGCCAAGTTTCACATCCTTACATAATTCCTTCTTTTTAAACCCACCTATAGAGTACTTCATCCACTTCTATCACTTATCCTAACTCGCTACAAATACTTCTACTAATAAATTTACTACAGGATTTAGTGAAAACAGATGGCACTTCAATAGGATAAAGTCTATACTATAATGCACAAAGAAAACCCCAGCCCATGCTAACATGACTTTAAGTATACAACTGCAATCAGAGAACAAAGTTTTTCTTTCTTCATTCAGCACCGATTTACACATTTTAAGACAATTTTTTTTTTATTCAAGTACAAAACAGCATGTCCTCCCAAGATGCTCCTTTACTCTCCAATAACCTTTTATTTAGATTTTTGGAAAGGGTTGGATGGTATGAACCCAAGGACCATTATTCACATTCTAACAACACATGCCACAATTCACTTTTAAAAGTACAGATAAGTTTTAAGGCTTGGTTTTCTAGGGAAATGAGTTTATATCAGCTGGGCTTTCCTGCCCTTTGCAGTAATTTCTGACTTTGTTAGCCAATTCCTGTTCCATTTGACAAAGGACAATATCAAGATGATATTAAAAGGCTAAGTTGGTGAGTGGGTTGAGGGGAAGCAGAATATGCTAATTTGGTGGCTTCATTGAAGGAAAAGAATGCAATATGAGCTCATCCCATATTAAAGACCAGAGTACCTGCACGGGATATCTAACTGCAGACACAAACACATAGAGTCTGGCTTCACTGGCTCTACATTATCAGAACTGGTATTGTGTGTGGTGCATTGGGCAGCACGGCCATGGCTGACTAGCAGAAATACGGTGCAGTTTCACCATGCTGCTGTATCTTGATGATGACGACACATAAATGGATTGAATAGTCTAAAATAATAGTATTAGCAATACAAACCAAAGAGGAACTTACCCTTTAACTGGGAAGATTACTCTCTGAGAGTAATTTAAGTGACTGGAAATATTTATTACACATCTATAAGTGTCTAGTAGATCTGTCTACTACTAGTTTTAAGCAATCCTTGAGGAAAGACAGAGGTCAAGCACTATGTCACCTTGCCAAGAAAGGAGGAGGCTGCTAATTTCCTAGCTGCTTTCTTACACTGGCTGTGTTGACTTGGTGAAGACCTTATTTCCAGCTAGTTGGTTTATTTGGGTAGGATTTTTTTTTTTTTTGTACTAGCTGTTAGACACTTCCAGAACATGTCTGATTTCGGGTAAAGGCAGAGTTAGTCTGTTGATAATGTAACCCCATATATATTCCTGCAATCTTGACATTACGAATATATCTGCCTTAGCTTTTGGAAACAGAATGTAATATTAACATTTTGAACACTTAGCACTTCGTTAATATTTGATTGGTACATAATAACAACTTATTATATTAAAGATTATCTGGTTTTGATGTGCATATACCAACAGAAGACTGGGTTGCTAATGATTTTGCAGAAACAGAATATACTTCTGGATGAATAATACTAAGAAAATACATCAATTTTCTATTGGATATACATTTAGCTGAAGGCAAGGCACAGAATCCTGTAATTTTGGTATACTTTTCAAATACATTCTTACCAATGCATTTGAAGAACGTTATCCCAACACATCCTTCTGAAGGCATCAAAAGCAGTTGCAAAATTCCCAGACATGATCCTCAAAACTCAATGAATGCACTAAATGGGATAAAAGGAAGGATCCTCTCACTTAATACTGCTCTTCCCACACCTTACTCAATTTTGCTGCTTATCTCCGAGCCCCAGAGATGTTCAAAAAGGGTAGTAGCATCTCACTTACCTTTCATTTGCATTTAAAAGGAATGCAGCAGTACCAAACATATGGGCTAAAGCACTTATCAGCAAAGCAAAGAATGTGAAGGTCATTTATAAACGGTTCTACGTTGAAATAACAGTCTGTTAGGGCACTTGTAATTTATCAGTTTCCTTCCCCACCACAGAGGATGTTCAAGACTTAACAGTGAGGTAGGAAAGCTTAATCCCTCCCAAACTCCTAATTTTTTTAAATTACTGTCCTCAGTAGCATTTTATTTCAGGAGGTCTGTATGCATGTACTCTTGTGGGTGGGAGAGTGGGGAAAATGACAAAAAAAAACCAAAACCCACACACACAAACCCCAAACTATCATTTCTAGTCTCTCTGCAAAGAAACTATGTAACCCCTTCCTTACCACCAAATCCAAACACAACAGCCAAAACCAGCCAATAGTAACCTCTAAAGTCAAATAATTTTTCGAGGATATGGATTTCAGGGAAATAACTATGTACTACATCAGTTCATATTTATGGTCTGGATCCTCCTGAAGTACCTAACTGACTTCATCCAAAAGAACTCCTGTCTAATTCAAGAACTGCTGTGCAATTCATTGGTCTCTCCAGCAACCATGGGCAAAACTTCCTTTTTCTTGCATCTTACTAGGCTGCTTGTGCAATTTAGCTGTTATACATACCGGTCTTCTCTTATACACTAGGTATATGAAATGTAAAAGGTTGACAACCAAAAACACAGAATTCCAGATCATTATGTCCAAGGCACAACGGTAGAGTGTAGCCCAAATGATGAACAATGCACATCCTGTAAAAATTAAAGAAAGGAAGTTAAATTTCACCAAACAATAACCACATTCATACAAAGTCATCAACAATGTGTCCACTGGGTGTAATTACTACAAAGCAATATATTCCACAATCTGTACTACAGTTAGGCTCCGTGGATCCATGCAGGCAGTGGTAGCAGAGCTAATCACAGCAATGCTACAAACAGGCATGAGAGAAGGTTGACAGCAGACTGCAGTCCTAATGCATGGGACTGCAATACTGGAGTGACAATAATTCAGATCAGGACTGGGGAAAGCAGAAAGGTGCAGCCCATGATGGTCTGTTACTAAACTGAAGTACAAACTGGACATGGGAAGATTGTATCTCAAGTACAAAAAACAAACCAAAAAAAAGAATTAAGTAGTTCACAAAACTTTATTACTAGTATTGCATTAATTAGACAAACAACAGTCTTAAAAAAAAATAATCTCAGTTATACACAGATATTTTTGAAAATTTAAAGGCAGCATCATTGCTGCATTTTGACAAGGTCAGAGCAGGAACCTGAATTCTCTTTCATGACATCAAAGAGAAAATTTCAAATGTTTACTTTTTTTAGTTGCTTTACTTTGCCTTATCTTGTAAAGCAGTTGTCATTATTCATTCAGTATGATTAGGGATACTATTTTTAGCCTATGAAGACAATACTTATCAAATGATAGATTATGCATCAGTGAGCCTCTCCCAGATAACTGTGAACCTACCCTCTGACAGAGATGGCTGGAGACGTCACAGATACATTTTTCCCTTAAGTTTCATGCAAAGACAAAAAAGGAGAAGGTGCCAAATTAGAGTCCCTTTCACCTTTCTCCCTGAAGACAATGCCGAATTAATGAGCTCAGTATTATCTATTCTGTCTGAGCTGCTGATTGGTAAGGCAGCAGTTACATACAGATCAGAAAAATCAAGAGGTGATGACTCTTCACGAGCAGGTTAACTAGACTACAAGGGATGGGAGGACACGATGCCTGGAAGAACTGAAGGCGAGTGATATTGTGGAGCAGCACAGAGGTGGGGCAGGGTCATCAAAGCAAAGGGGACAGACTGCTAGGAACCAGGCTTCATTACTTCTGTTGCCCACAGAGTAAGTTTGCTTCCAGTTGCCATCTCGGCTTACAAAACTGATTCCATATCTCTTCAAACTGCAACAAGACCCGCAGACCAAAGCGGCAAGCTCAGCAAGTGCAGGGCTCCCATTGCTTTTAAAACGGGAACTACACAGACAGAAGGTCTTGCAATGCTCAGACCCTTGGTCATCCGTGCAGTTTGTTTGAATAAGTTACCGTATAATAGTTATAAAAAAGAAAAGGCAAGGTCATTGTAAATTCAACCATAGAAGTTCTATCATAAAATTGACCCACACTATTATACAAATAAGCTTCCTCACTTCAAAGTACTTAAGCGTGCTCTGTGTTGTGATACACCTAAGTTTATCTTTTTTGCACTGTAATAACTCACTACTTCTCCTTAGTTCACAAAGGCCTTGTCCCACACAAAGTACAGGGGCATTGAAGTACTCGTGGGACTGCA
Organism: Burhinus oedicnemus; assembly: GCA_008921705.1. Taxonomy (NCBI): domain Eukaryota; kingdom Metazoa; phylum Chordata; class Aves; order Charadriiformes; family Burhinidae; genus Burhinus; species Burhinus oedicnemus. The sequence goes on along the minus strand of VFFE01007037.1, from coordinate 213,847 downwards.
AGAGTGTTACAAATGAAACCATGCTTGCTGAGTCTCAAGCATGCCAAACTTAGTTTTTCCTCTGAAGTCAAATTTTGGTATCACAAGATGCCTGCAGTGCAGGAGGAAATGCAACTGACTCCAGGGGAGCACAGATTGCACTCCATATCAGAAGTCTGCACTTCTACATTGGCAATGAAAAATAATGCTGGTGATCCACAAATGCCATGTGTTTGAACCCACATTTAAAGAACATGTGGGGCAACATCAAGCTTCTCAAGGAAAACATTACCTATTGCAGACATACCCGTCAATGTAATTACTTGAAACTTAAAATTAAGGTCTTAAGGATCCATAGACTTGACTATGATTTGGAATTTAATGAATTTTAAGCAGTCAGTCATGTCTGAAGTTAATGGGGTCCACTTATTTTCTACTCGACATCTATGCAGGCTTGAAGATGCAAGTTGTATTTCTGGGTAGTTTTAAGAGCCTATAGACATATAACCTTTCTAGGAGAGGTCTGTCAGGGTCAGAAGAGACCCTTACTCACACCAAAAACACCTTCAGCAGAGCACAACAACCACGAATACGTGCTGGAATTTCACCGTAAGCCGAAAGGACCAGGAGAAAGCTCTGTAATGGTCACAAACCACTATTTCTGTCACTGGAAGGTTGCAAATCTCTCCGGAATAATTCTCCTACCTATGGTGAGCAGGGCTCGCAGAAAAATCATGTGAAGATTCAGAGTAGTTGGAATAACCAGTCCAACTGCAAAGCAAATGTTTGCTACGTGGAAAACAAGATGATGAATCTCTTTCCAGTTTTCACATGCAGTCTCATTGAAAGGCACAAGGGTGGCATTTTTTAAGTCTGGAATAAAACCTAGTGGAGTAACAGTGAGTGGGCTCATTGCTGTAGTATTCATCTTGGAGACTCCTGCAATGAGAGAGAGAGGGGGAAAAAAATAAAAATCAGTGTGCATTGAACTGAAATATATTAGACATACATATGGATTTGGGGTTATTTTCTCTCTTCCCAGGATATATTTTCCGTTATCATTCGTGGGGGAAAAAATAATCTACAAATGCTTTAAACAGGTAAGCTAGATCTATATTTCAGTAATGCTTTACTATCTTTTTCACCTAAGTGCTATGCTTGAAGAACGGTACATTTCAAAATTTGGACCACATGCACATAAACAACACTGCTTGAACACTAGCTACCGTGACTGTCATTGCTCAGTACAACATCCTATGTATTCTTTCTACACAAATAAAAATCACATTTCGGTCTACCATTTATTGAATGGCTCCACAGTCTTAGGCAAAGTAAATATTTAAGAGAACTTAACAACCTTGGTGAGAATTGAAAGAAAAAAGAAAAAAAGGCTTATGTAGTGTAAGTCTCCTTCATGGCATACAAAGCTGTTCTTCTAAATAAGGAATAGAAGATCTTAAAGGCGGAACACATGCTGCTTGGTGGATTAGAAAAAAGCCAACAAACCATACAAAATCAAAGCCAAAGACAGCCTCAACTTCTGGCTTTCTTGCAGTATTTTCAGGATCATTTGGAGGTCTCCTTAGCCACATACCATCTTGCACGCGTTAACCAGAGTAGGCAAAAAAACCCCAAACCACTTTTGAGACCAGTCAATAAAAACTACTGTTTCTCCTAGTTGATCAGATGCTACCAAATCAGAAAGGCAGATGCTCAAGCTGCTGAGTTATGACAAGGTTGCCAGTCTTTCAGGGAAATCACCTGGTCTACCTGTATGAGCAAGCTTGCAAGACCTTTGGTTGTCTGTGGAACTCCTGGAGAAAATGAGATAACCTAAAAATACATAGGGAGTTTCTGTTGTTGTTGTAATAATAAATTTAGCATATTTTCCCTTCATACCAATTAAAAGGAAAAAAAAATCTGCAGGCACATATTTTCCCAATACAATGTAAAAAATTCCTATTAAAAACTAGAAGATTTCAAGACACTACCTTTAAAAATCTTAAAAGCTAGTCTCTCTAGGGAACTGCAATCAGTGTTACAAGCACTCCAGAAGGTCTTCTCAACCCAGAGTAGTTCCCATCTGGAGGAACACGACTGTTCCTAGACAGGCTGTCAGAAACACAGGAGAACTCTGCTTCCAGCGAGGCACATATGGTCCCCCATTGCCACAGCAGTAGAGATTATATGGAGCTCCGCTTGAGTCTCATTAATGAAATACATGCACGTCTCACTGAGCAAACAGGCTCTGTAACACGTAACACGGTGGGATTTGCATTCAAGTAAATTCTGTAGAGCCAGTGCATGTCCCTGCCGTGTGTGCTTACTGGCACGTAATTCATCTGCTCAGCAGATTTTTGAGTCACAGTTAATACACTCAATATTTCCTGCAGACTGGAATACGCTCAGCATTTCTCCGTTATTTGAAAGTGCTGTGAAGTAATTTTGAGTTGCTTCGGTTTCATCCATTCCTTTTTTCATTTTCCCTCCCCAATCGACTTGTGTACAAGGCATAAGCAAGCTGGCCAATTTCCAAAATTGATCAGTCTTTTCAACCCCTTTTTAAAGCAGTGGGAAGAAAGAAATCAGCAAGAAAACCTCAACCCTCTGTTAGCTCCTCTCCGATACCCAGAGCCTGTCACAGCTAAGGCAAGCTACAGAACACACGGAGGCATCTTGTGGAATCAAACACCAGCACGGACATAGTGTACACAGTCTCTGGATGGAAACGATTTTCAATGCAAAAAAAAAAATCTAATTCTTACCAAAATACATAATTCACTTATTTCTTAAAAGCTCACTTTCCTCTTTTCATTCTTGTATTAGTTATTCACAAAGGTTAATTAAAATGTGTAGAATCTGTTTATGCAAAAAAACCCACTAAATTGTTACCAATAATCACGGTGTCCAAACAAATTCACACTCCAGGCATCACACAGGCACTATCCAAACATGCTCCTATTTTCCTTCAGCTCTTTCGCATGAATTTAGCGACAAGAGCCACGGGAGCAGTTTCACCGTCCTGACAAAGCTGCTACACATGGACCCAAAGCACGAGCCCGTACGCAGCTGCAGGACTGGCATTTTAATGTGCTCATGAACAGCAGATAATTGCTAACTCTGGGTAACTGTGTTTGTGCTCATCTTACAGACATCTCATGATCATGCTTCTGTTGTTTTCAAACAATATAAACTCCCTACACTGGAACAGCAGGATCTCTAGATCTCTTGCAAAGAGTTATCAGTTGAGTTTCTATGTACATTCAGTCTTTCACTGCCTAGTCATCTGCCAATAAAAGCACAACTTAATGTGCCATCCTGTAGTCAGAGAACAAGACAACCAAACTCACACACCTACGCGGAACCAGCCATAAATCCATCAACTCATCTCAAGACCAAAAAAAGCTGCAAGAAGTAACTTCAGCTGCATATGACTACAAATCCACAAAGCTTTCCAGATGTTTTATTTTTTTTGATAGCAAAATCTCGTACCACATCATTGGGAGAATAGAGGCTACCTTAGTCTTTAAGAATTGGCTGCAAAGCATCACACATTTCAAGACTGGAAATCCAATGAGCTCGGTCAACTACATGGCACATGACAATCTCCTTCTCCTCACAACTCAGCCAAAACACTGCTCCCCTCATTAGCCGCAAACATTGATGCCACCACCCACCAGCCATAAACTGTCATAACAGGAAGATGTTTCTCCAACAAGCGTTGACCAAGTCATTTAAAGCCTTTGACAATGAAGTGTCCACAGTTTTAACAACAGGACGTTTAATGCTTTTAGAAGTCTGGACCGCCTACTTAGTTGCCTAAATTAGAACCTAGGAACCTAAATCTAGCCACATCCATTTTTGATAAGCTTTTTCTTTAATACATTGAAGTCCTTATATGAATACATTTGACCTCAACTCACTACTCACAAACACTGCAGCAGAGCTAACGTACTGGAAAACAGCAGAAAGCCGCAGAACTTCTCTGTCAAGATGGTATTTTAAAGCTGGCAGAAATAGATTGATGCTATCTGCAAAACGACACAAGGACAGATTGTGACACCGGCTCTGAAGGAAAGCTGCCCATGAATTTCAACTAGGGAGCCTGACTGAGAACCAACAAAAAAGGCAGGCAGGCACAGTTACAAGCTCTAACCTAAAATGCCTGTCCACAGGTGACACCAGAAAGACAAATATTCAAAATAATTCTACTGATGTCTACTGCTGTCAAATAACATTGAAGAATTAGCAAAAAAATCTCCTGAACAAGCAATTGTCATTTCCTACCCTCTGATACCTCAAAGAGCCAAAAACTAATTTTGGAAATATAGAAGCAGGCCTTTAAAACTTCAGTTTGAGGTTACTTGTGCTAAGGATTAATACAGCACAAGATTTCAAAGACTTATGCTTAAGCCTTCAATACATGAAGACATGTATTAATATCAAAAGTTAATTCAACCAACATGGTCAAATAATGTCAGAAAAATTGGGGAAATGGTGTCAACTGAAATGTACGCTTTATGGAACACATGGCAAACAATTAAAAGAATATTTTTAATATCCAGTAAAGTAATTTTTCCTTCATATGGATTTAGATTTACCAAACCAAGAGTTTGAAAACATAGGTGATTGAAAACTCAAGCCAATTTGTTGTCCAAATGGGGGGAAAAAAAAAAAGAACAAATATCAAAAAAACCTCCACTCTGATACTTTAACATTACATCTAATAGAAATTAGTATTGTTAACAACAAAGCCTATTAATTACAATAGAAATTTCAGAATGCAAATGAGTTGAGCCTACTCTATTTTTCTATGGTCAGGACATCTTTATACAAGAGGCCAAACTTCTGAAAGCCATTCCGAGAAATATTTAGTCCCTAAATCTTCTGACACAAAGATGCCTTTAAAACAAATGGTTTTTTATGGATACCTACACAACAGTTACAGAAGACAGATGTAGCAGAAAAGTTTAAAGCAGTTGGTTCCAGTAGGAGAACAGGTCAGCCAAGCTGATATGGGACAGTGCACAGTGTCCCACTCACGTTGTCATCCACTTTATTGAGATTATTTGTATCCCACAGCTTTACTGTTCAACATTATTCAAGTGAGCTTCTTAAAGCTTTGCTTGAATATGTTTGCATAACTTTACAGTCCGTCATTTATGTAGATGGATTTACTGAGTCTAAAGAAAAAAAAAATTGAAAAAAAACCCCAAGCTTTTTGTTTTTTTTTTTAAATCATATATACAGAACTTTAACTACTTTTCTATGGTCTTGTAGTACAAAAGCTGCATAGAGAATTTACACAATCAATTTCTTTGCTTTTGTGAGCCGAAGACAAACTAATAGTGCTAGCATAATTAAGTTAATTACAGCTTAAGTTACCAATTTCCTTTTTATAATGAAGTAGGACTGAATGGGAAAGTGGTATAAGAAAAGATGTATTTCAATATGCTCCTTGGGCCAAGTTCATTTCCATTAAACGTGTCATTAACTACAGGAATTCGCTAGTCTCCCTCTATGCTTTAGTCTAGAGAAAATTTAACAACATTTTCATTCGGCACAGTTAACAGAAATACCCATACCGTGAGAAACACCCGTACGTCTGCCCGACCTAACAGCAGCCCAGCTGCACTCTGGCAATGGAAGTTTGTTAACTGCGCTTGAGCTCGCCCTCCGCTTCGATTCCCTTGCGCACAGATGCGCGGAAAACCCGCGCTGCGGGACGCGACCGCCGCTGCCACTCACCCCCCAGCCCCGCTTTCCACCCGTGTCCCCGAAGCCGCTCTATAGCCCACCGCGTGCGAACACCCAAACCGCCGTTTATTCAAAAAATAACGATAATTTAAAAAATAATAATAAATAAAAAGCAAGCAACCCGTCCCTTCCTCCCCGAAAGGGCCATTCCCTAGGCAGTGCCTGCCCGCAGGAGGGACACCGGCGGAGCCCCCGTTCGCGGGGCGCCCGTCGGGGCCGCGACCGGGGCGGGCGGGGCCGTGACCGGGGCGGACAGCACCGCGCCCGGCACCGAGACCTTGCGAGCTCCGGCGTGCCCGAAAGGGGAACGCAGAGACCGGGGCAGGAGCCGCGTCCCTTCCCCCGGTCGCCGGCGGCAGGGCAGCTCCAGCACGGAGCCCGGCGCCCACCCTCGGCCCCGGGGACAGAGGGACCCGAGGACGCTGCCGCCCGCAGCCAGCCGGGGCCACCCGCCGCCGCCGCCCAGGTAAACCGCCCCTCCGGCCGCTCACACCCGCCAGCCTCCCCGCCGCAGGGCCGTCCCCGGTGCCGCCGGCGCACGGCGGCAGGAGCGCCCCTTACCTGCCCCGTTCCCCTGGAAAAGTTTCCCGGCCGCCCGGGGGACGCCGCGCCCGGACGGGACGGGGACAGACTCCGGCTGCCGCTCCTCGCCGGCCCCGCGTCCCGCCGCGGCCACCCCGCCGCCGCTGTGACTAAAATAGGCAGAAGCCGGCGGGAGGCTGCGGGCGGCGCCAGCTGCGGGGCCGGCACCGAGCGGCCGCGGCGCGCAGGCGCCTCCCGCCCGCCCCGGGGGGCTGCGGGCGGCGGGGCGAGGTGCGGCCGCCAGGGGGCGGTGCGGGGCGGGGGGTCCGCGGGGCGGGAGCCTGCGCCGTTCTCCCCGTTGGACAAGAGGCATCACCTGCGAATATTCCCTCCCAGTTTGAAGCCTGGGAGTACTGAGCCGTGCCCAGCTGAGGCATCCAAGGGGTCTGGAGCACAGATCTTAGGAGGAGCGGCTGAGGGAACTGGGGTTGTTCAGCCTGGAGAAAAGGAGGCTGAAGGGAGACCTTACCAGTCTCTACAGCTACCTGAAAGGAGGTTGTACAGAGGTGGGGGTTGGTCACTTCTCCCAAGTAACAAGCGATAGGACAAGAGGAAATGGCCTCAAGTTGCGCCGGGGAGGTTTAGATTGGATATTAGGAAAAATTTCTTCACCGAAAGGGTTGTCAAGCATTGGAATAGGCTGTCCAGGGAAGTGGTGGAGTCACCATCCCTGGAGGTATTTACAAGACAGGTAGGTGTAGTGCTGAGGGACATGGTTTAGCAGTAACTTGGCAGTGCCAGGTTAACGGTTGGACTTGATGATCTTAAAGGTCTCTTCCAACCATAACAATTCTATGATTCTGTGATTCTAAGATCTAAAACTCACGGGGTGAATCACCCCACAGAGATGCCTCCATTCACCGTAGAGTGAACTCAGAGCTCAGGCAATGCACCTCACTTTTGAGTGGTCAAATTTAGAAGAGCTGAATTCTCCCCTAAATGAGTGGCAAGCAGTATTTCCCCTATATGGTGAGTCAAGGAGCCACAATAGCCTTTGTAAAACTGCTCTTCTCAACTTGGCACCTGCTGTGGTTGCTTTGTCACGAGCGTAACGTTTAAGAAATGTCACTGAGTTTGCTCAGTGTGGCAGCTTGACAGCTCCCAGGAATGATGTGCTTCCAAAGCGGGCCACTTACATCCCTGCGTGTCAGCAGATTGCTCTGCTCTGCAGCCCTCTCCTGCACCGCCAGTCTTGCAGGATGGGCGAAGTAGCCACCAAGCCTGCCTTCATCTCCAGGATGTGCATGTGCAGCATCCAACAGTGAAAGGCATTGCAGATACGGCCTGTGGGCATCCCAGCCCATCCTGAAACTTGACTGTCGGTGATAAATGAGGACTGCAAAGGCAGAAAAATTTCTTTCAATACATTTTGATGAGCTAGCTACAAAGTGAGGGGGTTTTTTTCAGCAGCTGAGAGCATATGGTCAGCATTATACTTAAATATTTTTGGAAAGAAGAAGACCGAATCCTGAATCAGTAACTGTTTATACACATACACATCAACATGCGTCCCAGGAGGCTCTGGCTTTGTTTTGGTTGTTCTTGGCCTTACATCTTGGGCAAGAGATCTAGATCTTTCCAGTGATGTGTGCCATGTGAATAGGGTTTTTATGAATCCTACTGCCTCGTATAAGACCTGATTTTCCAAAATATATTATGAATTTATTATGAAGGACTTTGTTTGGGACTGTGTTTCCTCTGACTGGCCAGTCATTCTTGTGGATGTATTTGCTCTTTCCTGAGATATGCAGAGTCAGTGAGCTGGAAAAAGGGTAGAAAGAGCAAGTCAGGATAGCATGGCCACAGGAACGGTCATGAGAGATGGCATCTAGCATGTGTTTGAGATTGATAATATTTAGCTGTGCTCGCTGGAGCAAAGCCAAGTAGCTTCCAAAAGCAGCACAAAGCAGCCTGTCAGAGGGCTCCTGTACAAATCTAGACTGACGTGTAAGCATATTCCAGCATGTTACTGAATGTTATGTATTGGAGAAGCACAGTTTGCTGTACTAGTTGTGTCTTTGTACTTCTGTCATTACCTTCTAGGTCCTCTCTGTTTTTGTGGGGAGTCCTGGTGGTAAACAGTATCTGCTTAGCCCAATGCAGAAAATCCTAGTTAGGAAAGCTTGGCAGTGAACTAATAGTATCTGCAGCCGTGTAAAGGTGTAGAACTTTGTCCTGATTACGGCTAGTCTCTTGGGATCTTTATATTTCAGTATATTCGTGATTAAATGTCATTTTCCCTGTGCAGAGGAGTGATAAGAACCAAGGCTGCGTGGGCAATGGAGATAGTGGTATCTAGTACAGCTGCCAGCAGAAAGAGAGAAATGAGGGAGGATCTGAGAGCTGCCCCTATCTCCTGGCCCTCCGGGAGGACCGTAAGTAGTTGAAGAGCGTAGACATGGCTCTGACGGGCTCTAGTCTTGTGCTGCGGGGTGCACCCGTACGTAGAAGAAAAACCTTCCTTTCTCTGATAGAATGACTAGCATCAATTTTATATAGAGAATAGCAGGTAGCCTTATGCAGACGTTAATGGCTGTAATTTTACATAACCCTTAGTTGTATAGATAATATTTGATAGCATAGATAACATTGTCTATAATTATATAGATAACGTAAACATTCTCTAAGTAGAATGTATTAAGCAGAGCTTATTCTCCTAGACCAAGGGCTCATGTACTGCTGGAGAATGGGCTGGTTTAATTAAATCAGTTTAATGTCCTACTGTTAAACCACTGTAAAGACTTAAAGAGTTGGTTTAACCTTCTGTCTATGTCAATAAAGTACAAGCTCATTGATGTCTGCTAATATAAATTAATCTGACAGAAGCAAGACATAAAAACTGCTTGTATCTACATTGGTGAGGAGCTGGCTTCAAATAGCCAGATCAATTTTTAGAGATTTGTGTTGAATTGATGCATTTTGTTAGCAGAGACAGGTCTAATAGTATTACGGCCATTCATTGACACAGGCTTTCTCTCTGTCGTGTTTCTCTTTCTTGCTGTTAAAGTCTTGATAGCTTAAGTACTTTCTGCAGTTATTTAGTTATTCTCCACGGTAATGGTCCACAGTAGAAAATGCCACATGGATGTTGCAAATTGCTCAGTCTTGGTCCTTATCTCCACTGACCCACTTTGTGGTCTTCAACAGTATACCCTAACCTCTTGGTGCCTGGCTCTTCTTCTGTATTACGGGGGGAAATGAGGCCTGCTGACGATGCGGGGAGATGTCGCGCAGGGGAGGTCAGGCAGGAGCTCAGAAGCATAGCTGAGACCAGGGCCTCCCTCTCCTGCTTCTTCGTTCAGCCTAGCCGGGCAGCAAAAGACTTTATTAAGCAGACTATAAAGTAACTTTTTGTCAAATTGCAAGTGCTCTGCCTCTTCCACATGAGAGCCTGATTCTGCAGCCTTTTTTAGGCAAAGTTTTCACTGAAGAGAACAAATGCTTTGTATTTGGGATCCCAGATGTGCCAGGCTGACAGGGCTATTTTCAGACAATGGCAAGATCTATGAAATGTTTCCATTTATAGTTTCAGGAAGTGTACTCGGCATCTACAGGCTAAAAGATGCCTACTCTAAACTAATCTTTTAAACTGCCTCTATAGACAATGCAAGGGGGCTCTTTTAGAAAGTAATGAATCCTCTGTGTGTTTGACAACTGTCTGGAGTGGGATGAAATACGCTGGCATAGTTCAGAAATGCCACATTTCAACGAGACAAATCCCATCCCAGATGCTGAAATTATGTGCCGTATAACTGAAAAATTACACATATTTCCCACAGAAAAAATTATTTATTTGGGTTTTGCCTGAAAGCATCCTCAAGAATTATGTTTTATTAGAAGGAAGTTTGTATAGAAGAGATTGTGAATGATAAATACTCTCTCAGCTCTTCAATATTCTGGAGGTTTATTTGAGAGGAGTGCATGCATTCTGGTACATTTTTACCTCGGACCCCCTGATGGCCACTTTCTGCTGTGTCGCAATACAGTCTGGCAATTTTCCCCTGCCGCTTCTGCAGGGAGGGTGTCTCCTGTTTATACAAAAAGGGTTATCTGTTTGTGAACCTGTTTCCAATCAGAGATATAAAACATTTTATCCTGGGGCTTCCAAGTGTCTGACTGATAGTATTGTAATTGGTTGTTGCAAACTTAGAGCCAGGAGCCAACTTTCATCTAAAATGATCTGTCAAAGTATCCAAGTTTTAACAGATGCCCTGGTTGTCGTAGATGTTTATGCAAAGGGTATGCAATCCTGAGGTGTAAGGGCAGAGTAAAATTGTTTGCTGTTTAAGTTATCTAAACTGTGCACAGTAAACAATTTATTCAATCACACTTAGCAATTATCCCTGTTCCTGAATTATGCGTGAGCGGTCTCCTGCTGACACTGTAATTTGTGTGTTCATTATTTGAAATTGCTCAGTGAACGATTTCTATGGATATGTGCAAGCCTACGAGCTGCTCGCAAGTGCGTTTCCTGGGACTGTTTCTGGAAAGGCCTGCTCCGCTTGCTCTAGCTCTACCTAAATCACATGATTCCCCCCAAAAAAGGAGAGCTGCTATAAATCCAATTGGATTTCCTAAGGTCACGGTGCGCCTGTCAGTGCCCTACTGGGGCAGCTTGCTAACGGCGGTGGGGAATAACAGGGAGCCTGTCCCCAATGGGTCTACTTGTTTCTGGGAATAGAGGAGTACCAGGGAGGAGTTTTGAGCACATCACTTGTCCGGGACTCAAGTTGCTATCGATGTGTTGCTCTCGGTTAGCGTGAGGCAGCTCTTACTTCACACATAATTGGAAAACAAGTAATAAACCAGTGCTTTTGCATTGCATCTGTCCCCTCGCTGGGTGACAGCCCATTTCTTAGGGGTCCCAGCTACAGCAGATTTGGCAGCACTGGTTGAACTGGCTGTGATTTCTCTGTTCCCTTTTTGGACAACTTCCATGCACAAAGAAACTTTGAAATGATCTCGCAAAGATGCCTGTGCTAATCCTGAAGTAAATCCATCTCAACCACAGCTCACAATGTTCTTTCTGCAGAGATCTTTGTGAATTTATGTGAGCCTGTGAGGCTGTCTGTATAAACCAAAGGAATTGCAAATATAGTCAGAGTATAAATGTACACATGCTTTTGGGTGTTAGTACAATGGGAATTAATGTTTTGTTGCAATGTGAGTCCTTTTTAGCTGTGTATTTTAATATTCACCAGCGGCTGGTTTTGAGAAGTGAAGGCTAGGCTTGAATCTCCGGGATTTTGCATATTAGCATCATTAAAAACTACCATTTTCTAGGAATTTTTTAAATTATTGATAAGGATTTAGAATTTTATTTCAAGATAAAAAAGAGGCTAAGTAACAAGTGTTTAACATATCCAGAATGACAGATAGAACTCAAAAAAAAAAAAAATATCTAACTTTAAAACTTGAGGAGGGAGAACAAAGAGGAAGTGGGGGAGGGAGATGAATCTACAGGATTATTTAAACAAGCAACAGAGAAAGCATGTAGGATTTGAAAGTGAAAATACTCTACACTAATGAGGAAGAAAAGGTAAATATATTAGCTCAGAAGAACTGTGAATGGGCACAAGGTAGCTTCTTTAAAGTTAATTTTTTCTTTGCAAAAAGACACAGAGAGAAGAGAGCAAGAATGGGGACAAAACAAGCTCATTCCAAATGCACAGAAATGGATTGATGTTGCTCAAGTATCAAGCAGGAACATTCTATGCACTTAATCAGATTAGTAGTCCTAAATAAGAGTCTTTGAAATACTCCTTGTTTTGAGCATAACTCTCAAAGAGATAATAAGCACCCAATTTCTGGATTAGCTGCCTCCTCTACCATTTGAGAAGAGTCAGCATCAAACAATCGCTAAGGAACGTCTGGTCTGCATTTACTGCCCACCCCAGCTACGCTGCTTTGTGCATCCAGATGCTGGGCTTCAGCTGTGCATATTGTAAGTGACTATCAAAATGTGTGCAGAGCTATATTATACCTTGTCTGCTTCTTGCTACTGTTTGTCATCTGTGAGAGTAAAGACAAACACAGAATTAAAAAAAAATGCTCTGATTTCAATGAATAAATAAGAACACTCTTCTGAGGAATGTTTATTATACTTCTTTGTTCAAGGAAGAAAAAAGCAACAACCTCCCCCCCCATTATATAGGGTTAAAAACAGGGATAGAGACCACAATAAACATACAGATATTATATATATATATGATTATTGCTTTTGCATGTAGTATTAGCTTAAGTACATATACCACTGTACAAAGCAGTTTCAGAACTAAAATGGCAATGACTATGGTAAAGAGAAAAGCACTAATAATTTGTAAAACCAAAACCAGTATAAAGTTGTTTTATGTTCCGTATCTGATTTCAGAATATCAGTATTTATTGTATTTTTTCCTACCAATAATTACTCCTTAGTTCTTTAAAATATGAACATATATACTGAAAGGACACTACGTTTTTGAAAAGTCATAATTGAACAAGAAAGTGGAGACCCAGTAAAAACCAGAGCACGGTGCTGTATGACTGGTTTTTAGGAACTAAAAACTCCCATTCACCTCACTAGGGAGATCTGCTTAAAAAGGTCATCTGAGAGGACCTGACCTTTCTGTAAATGAAAACAGGACAGTTTTGCTTCATATTCAAAATAAGTATTCAAAATATTTTAGCTAAGCTCACTCCCTTAGTAAAATAGAATACCTGCTACAACTGGATTCACTGAAAATTTTTAGGATTTTTAACATGAACGAGTTAAATGAACAAAGCACAGTAAGGATTTCCAGCTATTTCATGGTAACTGCTGATACTCATCCTTGTGCATCCTAGCAGATGTGAACTGGCTTGCCTCCCTTTTGTCACAGGATAAGTTATTTTGCATTTACCCCCGTCTAAGAGAACGCATATGGGAAGATACAGGGTCATACCTAACACGTTTTAAACCCATCCCAAAGCTTACCTGCTGGTATCCCACCCTTGTAGCCACATCCTACAGTTGGCTCCTGGAAGTCCAAACCCAGCACTAGGTATCTAGATTGTCCTGTACGCTTCTTAGGAGTCACTAAAACCTACACGTGGGAAATGCTAAACAGGGAAATATACCTCACCCCCACCGAGCCCCAGCTCTGGCAGGCCACCAGCTACGCGGGGTCATCCAGCCAAAATCCCTGCATGAGGACCTCCTCGCCTCTTTTCACAGGTCTGAGATGCTTTTGTGCTCCCCTGTGATATGTGGTGGCTACAGAAGGTGATGGTGCTGCCCACTTCTATACAATGGCATAGAGCATTTATCCATGAAATGGGATTTTTAGCTTCAGTGTCTTTCTCAGCCTAACGTACCTTACTCCCAGAAAATTATTATATCCCCCAGGGTTTAGACAAGTTAGGGTGGAGGATTACTAGTGGATACAATGAAAACTATGAGATTCACTGCTAAAATAGTTATTTAAGACTATTTTATTGCAGTTGTTTATTTATATTACTTTAGTGTCTGAGTTATTAATCATCTATCTTTTATCATTGTTTATCTTCAAAACCCCACTGAGGTAGGGAAATAGTCCTGTTCCCACAATACACAACAGATCCCTTAAATGAGGAGCTGTGGTAGAACTGACAATTGAATAAAATTGCCTGGGAATCCACAGCAGAAAAATAACAGCTATAAAACCCTTCTGCTCCCACAAGCTTTTGGGAGTGTCCCATCTTTTTCCCGGTCAATGACATTTGTGACTTGCAGAACAATGATTCGGGTCCAAACCCTCTGCTGGCAGAACCACCTGCAAAGCCACCCTCCAGAAGGGCTTTGCCAGCCGTGGTTTGGGATGGGACACGACCCTGAATCCCGGGACTCACAGATGACGTGTTTTTGCTGCCTTTCTCCTACACACTCCTACTGATGAAGCTCCACCTACACAGTTTGATTCATCGGGATGAGGTGGCTTGATTTACACACTAAGTTCAATTAACTCTTTTGATTCACACAGAAGTAGGATTAGAGTAAGCAGACACTGCAGACACACAAAAATCTACAAGAAAGGGACGTTAATGTGAATTAGACAGAAAAAAAATGGGTGCTTTCCCTTGGGAGCCCTGAATATTTTTATGCATATTAATATGATCAAAGTATTTTCAAGAGGGCTTAACAAATCAGCTTAATAAGGTATTTATTTTGTTGTACTGTAAAAAATATCTGTTATATAGTAACATTTTGGAGCAGAAGAATATGCATTCAATTACTACAGGAATAGAAATAAAAATACTTAATCTGTTAATGTCTGAATTCAGCTAATAGATATTAATTTTTTCCTTTTCTATTTAAATAGTTTTCTTCTATCTAAATAGCTACAGATTTGTTTCATTTTTAACACATGGTTTGCAAGACCTGTTTATATGAGCAGTACAACATTGTATTTTAATTTTTCATGTATTGAGCCCAAATACATCTTATATTTATCATTTACAATAATCAAAAATTTTTGCTGGAAATGTAGCATCAACACATTATTTAATTACTGCAAGCATATGCTTTTTTTGTGGTGTGGCTAAACTGTAGAATTTCATCCAAGCGTGTATTCAGCTTTCCCAGCTTTATCCTAACAGAGGTCATATATATCCATATGTATAGTTCGCCATCATTCTTTCCATTATTGAGTTTAGTTTGATCACTATCACACTTGCTGGTTTGTAGCAGGGCAATTAATTCTTGAAAATTTAGGACCGGGATGGCCCTCCTCAGTCACCAAGTCCTGCCTCTATTATCACAGGCAACCACATAAAATAATCTTTTTCATTAAACACTTACAATTTGCCTTGCATGGCGTTGTTGTTTAAAATAGTATGTTGGAATACATTCTCTCTGATTATTCTGTAGTTTTGAGTAGAGTTGCATGGTGGAGTTGAAACATCACGCAGAATCTGTTACCTGTTATACTACTATATCTGTTATACTACTACCAGTTAATCAAGCACTACCTAATGAAAGAATTGCAGGGTCAGTCCCATGCTTATTTAAGGCATTTATCGGACAGGCATTGCTCTGCCACAGGACTGCAATCAGCCTGATACTGATCCCCCTAAATAAGCAAGACTCACTTTGAAGCTCTCACAATACATTGCTGCATCCAATAAATTAATTTGCCACAAGCCCAATTTAAAATAAACCTCTCCTGGATAAAACCTGTAAGAAATTGAGTGGTGCTCTCTTTTTTTCTTCCTTTTTTGTTTTTTTGGTTTTTTTTCTTTCTCTTTGGACTGCCCTAGGCCGTGTATTTTTTTAGCTTGTGCAGTAAATCTGAATCCTTCTACAGGCTGTAAGGGCGATTCCAGTATGATGTTCACAAGTATAAAAAATCTGGAAAATCAACTGATGCTGATTGATGAATGAGAAAATCATCACATGCACCAGATTCTGCCACTCTTACCTACAGCAATATACAAATGTAGACATAACCCCATAGATTATGGAACTGTTAAAAATGTAACATGTGAGTAAAGGGAAATCACTGTAGATCAAGAAAAGGACTCACCGATAGTGTCCTCAATTCACAAAGCAGTACAGACTCAAGTATCCGTTCACCTAAACCGATTATTAAGGAGCCTGACCACCTCACTGATAGTTATTCCCGAGTAATAACATAGGCGTAAATTGGATGATGCTCAAGTCAGAGCTTCACCTAGCTCCAAATGTTTACTAACCTATAAATAATCGTAGAGGCATAGAATAGTTTGGGTTGGAAGGGGCCTTTAAAGGCCATCTAGTCCAACCTCCCCTGTAGGGACCAGGGACATCTTCAACTAGATCAGGTCGCTCAGAGCCCCGTCCAACCTGACCTTGAATGTTTCCAGGGATGAGGCATCTATCACCTCTCTGGGCAACCTGTTCCAGTGTTTCACCACCATTGTAAAAAATTTCTTCAGTATATCTAGTCTAAATCTTCCCTCTTTTAGTTTAAAGCCATTACCCTTTGTCCTCTCACAATAGGCCCTGCTAAAAAGTTTGTCTGCCCCCTTTAAGTACTGAGAGGCCACAATAATGTCTCCCTGGAGCCTTCTCCAGGCTGAACAACCCCAACTCTCTAATGACTGGGTATATATGATATCGTAAGAGATAAGTATTATTTCACTGACATCAATCTGAGTACATCTTTACAGCTCTCCCAAAACATTGGTTTATGAGTCACATACCAGAGTGTATTTTACAGTACATTTCAGAAGTGCTGTCAAGATTGAAGAAAATGGGTGGCGAGGGCTGGCTGTCTTGCTTCCAGTCCTTTTGTGTGTACTTATATTTTTGTAGATATGTATGCCCTGAATTCTACAGCTGAAATGTTCTGCTAGTCATGACTCAAACAGATGCCGGAAAACTGGAAACAATTTTTAAAAAGTGACTCAAAGCCCAAAAAGCACAGTAGGAAAAGCTAAACACGATTAGCTAAGAGTATGTTCATATATTGACTCAGACATGTCCTAGTAGAGATTTCTGATAGTAACTGATTCCAGCAGAGAAAAGCATCACAGAGGATTGCGACTGGAAACCAGGCTGAAACTCAGGCACGCACCAGTTACAAAGAAGAAGTAACCTAAGCACCCATCGCTCCAGAGCAGGTATTGTTCTAGGCTGTATGCTATAGTTTAAATAGAATATATAAACTTGACACAGCAAATAAGTGGGCAAAACTCCTTGATCTTATTTTGAAGGTGAAGAGGTTCATACTAGTTTATTAAATGCTGACCCTAAGGCAAGTTTTCTTACAGACATATACGGGACAAGCCCATATATTCAAGAAAACTGAGGAGAGCATTCACTGATGCTTTATATTATGCCTACGTCTAGAATACTATCTTTTTTATGTTTCTAGGCTATAATCTCTTCATGTTTGTAGACTGTTAACAGATAAAATGTTAAGTATAAACTTGATATTGGTCCAACACATTTTACAGCATGAGAAATTTTATTAGAATGAGAGATGGGGGGCTATTTTTGATTTACCTGTTAAAAAACGGCGTCAGGTTTTCAGCACATGGCACACTCAGCAGGAGCAGCTCGGCCCGGTGAAGTGGAGCGGGGATCGCGAGGTGCAGCCTAAGTGACCACATCCACGAGAGATGACGTTCTTCTTACCCACCTCAGGCACTGGGCATCGCCAACAAGTGAGACACGATACTCATCACAGTGCTGAAGTTACATGAGAATACCAAGGGGTCAGGTAGCCCACTATCCTGTCCCTTAACCGTGAAAAGTATAGGAAGAGGGCACACACAGCTGTACATCCTTACTACACGCTGCCAGCCTCTGGCACATTGTGCCTTAGTTATTTCCTGGGCTGGTCTTTAATAGCCGCCAAGGAACTCTCCATTTGCATTTTTTCAATTCTCTTTTCGCCAAGACAAAGTAGCTTTGTGACTCAGGGACTTCACACAGTAAGTAATACACAGAGAATACATCATGCGGAAGGGTTATTAGCAGGATTTGGGGATTATCACATTGCATGCTACGCTTACTTATGTTTGGCAGATTTTCCTCTCTGAGAAAGGGACATAAAGCTAAAAGCAAAACTTGCACAGTGTCATCTGTTCTACGCTGAAGGTCCTTCAAACAGGTGGTGTTTCATATCACTTCTAATAGCTTTCTTATACATCCTGCATGATTATCCTTCAAGTATGAGGTTGTGTCATTAAGTCTTCCAGCAACAACTCCCAAGATCTAAACTCATACATATACCTGCACATACACAAACACACGACTGTCCTACCAAACAGTTCAGCAATTTTAAAATATTAAAAATGTGATCTACCTCCAGATATATCAAGCAGCAATACAGTCTCATAAAAAAGTAATGCTTTGTATTTTTTTGATTACTGGCAGGCATCAGGCATAGCATCAGGAAGGTGAGTTAGCAAAGACATTCAGACACTTTTCCCCAAAGGCACAGTGACCTCAAGGGTCGAAACCAACCCTCTCCTACCAAAGCATGAGCTGGTGCTCCCTTACGCCATTAAAAGACCACAGAGTTAGGGACAGAATACCTTTTAAATCAAGAATTTCATAGGCACAGAGAAGTGACTCTGGAAGCTAAACAAGAATGTTTTGGTTAAAAATTGTATTTATTGCTGCGGCTGTTTCTTAATTAGTTTCTTCCTGACAAACCTGGCTAAAAAGGATATTGCAAAACAAACTCCAATGGTTTGGCAGTTGATTAACAGTATTTATTGTACATGTCACGAATGGCACCGACACTGTGGAAGCCTAGGTCTTATAGCATCACGTTCTATCAGGAACACTACACAATCATTTCCCTAAGCTATATTTGCAGCAGTTACAACTGCTTTACTTTTCTAATGCCAGCAATTACATTTATGTTTGTTTTCACATAATACCTCTTTAGGACAGCTGGAGAGAAACCAATGGCTCATGGGACAGAATTTGTTGTTTCCTTTTGTTTGTTTTTTTAAGAATCTTGCTGTGCATTTAAAAATCTTTCATTTCTTTAAAAAGAAACCCAATACAATCGGTCTCTCAGTCTTTTTCGGCAATATTCTTCATGTTAATTGAGACAACGTTCACGTGGCATAAATATGAATGTTACAAGCAAGTTGCGATATTCTGAAGACAACTTACTTGTTTTCATTGACAATACTGACTATACTTCATTATGGCAAATAATTTTGAGAAAGTATAATTACAAATACCATGGGTTTGGTTTTTTTGAAAACACAACACGGAGGCCACCACAAGTACAATAAAACTTCAGCCTGTTATGATTTGTTTTCCTCCAAAAGTAAGGAAGATGAGGATCAACAAAAGAATCAACAGAAACTAAACATATTGCACAAACAGTCAAAATGCAGAAGCCAACCCGCTGGCTCTACAGGGGGAGGAAGAATTCAAGCTACTTCAACGAAAGTAAATGGCACTTGTCAGTCAAATTTGGCTTGACTAGGTCTCATTCTGCTTCATCTTTCTGCTCTTCTGCTTCATCGCTTTGCGTTTCCCTTCGTCGCTTTGGGGAATGGCTGCAGCAGGGTTGTCCTTCCTAGGACTGCGTGCTGAAGGAGCCGCAGTTTGTAACCCCCACGGGCTTGCGCCGGGGGGACCCTCTCTGTAGGCGGTGAGAGGGCTGCACTGGAGGGGTCTCTGGCAGCGAGACGTGGTAGAAGTTCGGTAACCGAATGTCGTACCTAAAGCCTTTCCCCACGTGCACTCTGTCATTCAAGGCATACAGTTTTTCAGCAATGTCGCTCCCAATTAAAATTGAGAACAGGCGGGAGATGAAACGGTGTTTAGCAAACAGCAGATACAGCTTCTTTCTCCTCCAGGCCACGTACCGACAGTCTGTCTCTGCTGTAAGTGTTACCTATAGAAGAGAAAATTAAAATTAGCTAGGTGCTCAGGCAGTGATGCTGCCGCTGTGGCGCTTGCTCAGAAAGCACCCCCTCTCTCTCAGCAGGCGCGCAGGCTGTGTCCATAACATACACCTCACCTCTTTGCACCTACTGCAATTAAAGCCATTTAATCCAGCCAGAGAGCTCTGCGAGGTCTACTGTGTGCCAAAGACAAGCGAGAAGGGTGACTGGTAAGGGACAGAATGGTCGCGCCTTGCTGGCCTCAGTGAGGGTACACCTATGTCCAGGCTGAATGGCAGCCCCAGCCAGGACGAAGGCTGACAGTGCGCCCTGGCCTCGGCCCCGTGCACCCTGCGTCGCTCTCGGCAGCCCCAGCTGGAAAGGCAGGTCTAAAGAAAGCCCTTGACAAATGCCATTTACCCTCGTGACATGAGACATCAGGTCCCACACAGGCAGGAGCTAGCGTGTCAGCCAAGTGACAGCAGTGAGAGGGCTCCCAGATCACAGGGAGCGTGCCCAGATGGACATAGGGAGTGCCCAGATGGACACTGTGTCCCATGCGGTCCCCAAGCTGTACCACTGGCATGCCTCTCCCCAGCCCGTGCTCGCTGGTTCACCTCCCATAGTGAAGCCTCTTCAGCACCAACTTCCACCCACCTCTGCAAACCTGGTTTCTCAGGGCTGGATTGTAGCTCAGCCAAAGAACGCAAACAGAGTCTACCTCCTGGACTGGCTTAAAGAAAAACTCTGTTTGTTGTAACGACAAGACGCAAACAGAAGGAAGATACAAATGGCATAACCAGTCCAGCGGGTAAAGAGGACTTCCCTCCCCAAATGAATGGAATGCCACTCATTTGTATGATTTCACAAACGAAACCCACAACTAAACAAACTTATTCCTAAACTAGTTAGTACTTGAACAGTTTTATGTGGTATTCGAAAAAAACCCTCTGCTTTTACCTGGAAAATTCCCTCTTCTGTGGGCCTCAGTGAATCCCATTCAGGAGAATCCAGAAATTGAAGAGGAAAAATATAATGCAGAAACTCCCCATCAACTGTCACTCTGATCCTACCAAGATAAGATGTGTTAATTTGTTAGTCCTACCTGTACAGCAGCAACGACTGCAACAAGAATGTGTTATTTCTACTGTGTGAGGAGTTTAAATATAGCTTCGAGAGCATGAAAAAGCAATCACTGGCCAACAGTATCCTAATTATATTTTTGAACACAGCTTGATCAGGCCAGTTGAAAGAGAACACAAGACAATCGTGCAACTGAAATGGAAATCTCTCCAGGCCTTACTCAAGTCATATTCTTCTCTCTGGGGCAGGTCCGTGCAGTGACGTGCAAGCTTTGTCATGGAAAGGCCAGTGTGCACTGGAGAGATGAAAGACCAACACACATAACACTCTTTGCCTCCTTCACTTGACAGCCATGGGATATGCTTCTAGGTTTGGCAAATATGCATTTTAGAGGGAACGAAGTGACAAAAGCAGGGAGTGGGAAGCAGGAGTTCCCCATGGCATGTGTTAGGTAGGGCTCTCTCAGTGTTTAACAGGAATTACACGGCCACAGGACTGTCTCTGGAGCCAGAACAGCATAGAGGTATGGGATCTCTGTGTGAATGCTGTGGCCTTCTGCAGAAGCCAAAGAAAAACTTTCTACTTTTAAAATCATATTTAATTTTGAAGGCACGCAAGCAGGAAATGTATGCTCCAACCTCATGAGCTAAAAAAAAAAAAAAAAAGCAAGCTATAGGAGTCCCCTTTTTACATCTCCCTGCACCGAGATTAATGCCTCTTACAAAATCAGAACAAGCTGCCCTATACTGCACGAAGGAGGGTAACAGGAACTCCCTGCGTGATTACTGACTGGGCATGTAGAAGGATGGACACCTCTCCTTCAGTATGACCGACCAAAAGTGACCTCCACGTGGTACTTTCTAGACGGCTCCCAAGAACACTCTGAACCAGGGTGAGACTACAGGCAGCTACCTAAAATCCATATTGTTCATTGCAAGTAGTCCTAAATCAGCTGAGTTTCAAGCTGCCTACAAATTTCATCTGTCCATGCAGCAGACTGTCAAAATGCACCTACAAAGTGTCCCATCAAAGGCAGACCATGGCCATCATCTCTGGGTATCCCATCTACTCTTGTGGTGGTCCAGTACTGTATACCACTTTGTATACCATATGAAAGCCAGTTTTTCCCTTCAGGAATGCATCAGCAAGGTTGCCAGAAGGATCTCCAGTAAGCAGGGACTACAAGCAGGTGGATTTATTGCCTCAGGGTCTAACTAAGGGCCACAGTATACAGTAACTGTAGGCTCAGTTCTGCAAATCTTGATAGGGCTCGACTATGTCCCCTTGTAAAGGAAGGGCACTTTTAGGCCTTCGGCTCTCCCTTACTCCATCTCTTCTCCCACCCCCTAGAAAGCAACCAAATACAATCTGTATCAAAGTCAAGATCTCTATTAAACAGAGTTTATCTCAGTATATTCGGTTTCATAACTACCTTTTAGTCTTGTTTCGGATGATACTAGCAAAGCAAAACAAGAAAGATGCTGTGTTCATCAGCCAGGCAGTAGACAGACAGCAAACCATAGCCTGAAGACTGAAGCACACATTTGTTCCTTTTGTCTGCCTAACCTGTTAAGTGCTATGATACAGTGGTCTGGAAAAGAATGACTTAAAATCTTTTTCTTTATGCTATTACAGATTTTGTGCTTAGGGTTTTTATGCTAGCGCTGTCCTAGACAAGTGTATTTAGCCTATTAATATTTAATCTATTGTACTGGAAAATGAACAAACAATACACAAATCAGGCGCTTTTTTTGTTTTTTGGCTTTCATTTTCAAGAAGGAGGAAAAAATAAAGATATATGCAGTAAGTCTGAACAAACCAATACAAACCTGCCTGACACAAGCAAGGACAGTTTATCGATAGGTGTTTTGCCCTGCATGGCGTAACAGTGTTCCTTCTCCAGGGTAACCACTTCTGCATCACAGCACAAGACGATCTTCCTGTATACAGTCAAGGAAATTCCCAGAGGCTGGAAGAGAGCACTGTAGAGTTCCTGGAATTCTCTGTCAAAGGAAACACTCCGAACTTGGTAGGTAACATAAATGAACTGGACGAAGCATATAGCAAACAGTATAAAATTCCAGGAGAATATATCAGCAGCACAGACATCCAGCCAAGCCCAAACAGAAGAGCAGAGAAAGCCCAATCCAAGCAAGCTGAAGACATAGAGAAGCCCAAAGAATCCACTTCCACCCATGAAGCCAACAACAAAGAGAATACTGGCTAGGTGGTAGATAGATCCCTCTGCCTCTTGCTTCCAGGTGGTACAGGTAGGATGTGCGTATATCAAACTTTCCCAAAAACTTGCATTTTCTCCCATGGCTGGAATAATTTTTTGATTCAGCTGAATCTTGGAAATTCTTATTCATGCTATACAGCTAGTGGGGTCCTTTGCTTTTCCATTCTTGCAAACTCTGCTCAATGATCACATAATCTCAGGGTCTCTTTTGGTAGTAAAGTTGCACCTAGGATTTTCAGCAACTAGGAGCCTAATGTTCTCAGAAGGCAATGCTGTTTCTCATCAGTTTGTGCGTTGTCTTGACTTTGGCCATGTCATCTGTAGTTTCATCTGATCTGGACAATTGAAGAAAAGACGAATTACTTATAAAATGATTTTCATCAATTAAACTCTATCAAAGCTTTTATTGTCTAAAACCACACACTGCATTACAGTCATCCAATTCCCCTTGTAGAGTTGTGATTCCAGGATCAAACCTTAATATTCATTCAACTGAAGATCATGTTTCTGTATCTCTGAATCTACCAACTGTTGAATCACTGTTTACATCACATCCACAGCATCCTGTGACAAGTCTTTCCCCAGCCTAACTGCTGAGAAAGTGGTTGCATTTGTTGGTCCTGAACCTGCCTACCTAGCTCTTGAACAAGAGGAGACAGTGAACTCTTGTCCCTTGTTCACCTCCTCCATCGCAGTCTGGATTTCTGTCAAACCACTCTCCTTTCCCCTCTTTGCCTTTCTGTTATCGTTAATGAGTTGAGCAAGGCTGCTCTGACCCCGGAGACAACAAACTACATCCCCAAACACCACAACAAGGGAAACCCAAGTATCACAAGGGATGGTCTTTTCTACTCCAAGGATGACAGGCAAAAAGCTGTCATGTATAAGGAAGACTACAAAGCTTAAAGGCAGCTTTATACAGATCATGTTACTAGAACATCAAGTAAGTAGTCCTGCAAAACACTTCTCAAAGGGCATTTACAAAGCAATTTTATAACATTTGACGTTCTACTTTGTACAATTTCATGCCATGGCCCCTACCGGTTGTTCAACACCGTAAAATATTAAATATGCTACTTGTTTCCATATTATAATGTATTCCTAAGAGTTAAATAAAAAGTAAAATATACAACTGAAAAGCATGGAAAAAAACCCAACAAAATAAATTAAAAAAAAAATAAAAATCAAAACCAGCTTTATATGTCTCTCTTTTAAAGTAAAAATACATGCTTCAGTGTGAGATTAGACATGGTAGAAATTGTAAAGCCAGAGTTTATCAGTAGTGTAATCAGGATTGAAACCCACCAAAGTCTTTAACTGTCTGGTTCTTTTCCTGATAAACAGCAGGGAAGGTAAGAAGTATCTTGCTATCTAAATTATTAGATTCTCTAGAATATCAAAGGTAGCTTTTTCTTTTTCCCCCCACGGGCCACAGAAGTCAATAGTTAAAAAGTACTGCTGGTGCAGTGAAGCATCATTCAGCAGGGCTTTCAGTGGTGGTCTTTTTTTTTTACAGTGACAGGTCTAAGAAATTAATAAAGCAAAGTCGTATCACATTTCCTAGCTGCTACAGCTTTACTTCTTTTAAGTTTATTAAAGCCCCAACATTAATTCCATGATTCAAAGACACTAATGCTAAATGAAGTCATAAAATCCTAAGCGACTGAGCGGCAGAGTTCAGAAGAAAAGGTTAGGAGGAGAGCTCTCCCTCTCTGGGAGTGGCGATAGGGAAGTCACTGACCCGTAAAAATATCACAGCTAAAGAACAAGGAACCTTTCCAAATTAAAAGTGCTCAATATCCTACTGTAGTGGAAGAACCGGCAGTACAAGAATGAGGTACTTTGTAGCTATGAGCTTTGCTGCTTGTCTCTTTACCCAAATACTCTGGTACAGGATTCCCACTGGATGCAGGATTTAGCCCTTGGAGAACAAGAGATGAGAACTGCATCAGCTACGAAGAAATTACCTGGGCATGGTAAGAGCATGAGGAATTTTAGGCAGTACTTCTGTGATCAAGGGGTAAGATTTCTGAACCGAAAGAAAATAAAACTGGAACATGCAGTTCCCAGACCTTATGTTCAGAATCCAGTCAGCATTTCCACTGCACGGTCAAAAATTGGCAGCAGAAGTTTTTTGTTTGATTGTTTGTTTTTTTAAATAGAATCACTGATAACAGTGATTTTGGATTATTGTTAATGCTTCTACTCTATTGCCAATGTTTTTCTCTGAGCAGTTCTCACGAAGACCCTCATTTCTACAAAAAATACAGTGTTTCGAATGGAACCATTATTGAGAAGTTACGTGGGAAGCCGTATGCATGCCACAAACAAAAACACCATGGATCCCTACTGTAATCTACTTTCCATTACCAACACCTTTTTGCCATGTAAAGTCACATATTGCAATAATTTGACATGACATTGCAATAATTTCACAAAATTTATACTAGATTTCCAATTCAGTTATAGCATTCACAT
This sequence comes from Burhinus oedicnemus, assembly GCA_008921705.1. Taxonomy (NCBI): domain Eukaryota; kingdom Metazoa; phylum Chordata; class Aves; order Charadriiformes; family Burhinidae; genus Burhinus; species Burhinus oedicnemus. Next base: position 188,391 of record VFFE01007037.1, on the reverse strand, counting down.
TCTGCCTGCACCACAGCTCATAGCATTGCTGTAAAACATTTATTCATGACAAGATGGGTCAAAATAATTCGGAAAGAACAGCACACCACTAAGACACAGATAGAGGGTCATCATACACAAAACCAAAGCCCTGGAAAAACTGCCTTGTATTTGTAACTGTTTATTTTTGGAATGGGACCTGTCTTCCAAAACCACTGTATGCAAAATTCCCACTTATTTCAGTAGATCTGCACAATGTGAACTTTTACACTTTTACGGTACAGCACTGTGCTACAGCATCACCCAGGCTGGAGAGGACCTCCCTTCATCCAGGCAAGAGGAAGGGCAAAGGCCAACGCCAGCACAGAATACAGCCTCACCAACATGACACTCTTCTGAGATACGTAAAGTGTGCGGGCAAAACCAAACCCTCTGGAAATGCTGATGAAGGCTACTACTAAATGGAGCTGGTTTCTCAGGGCTATGGTGAAGAGCAGGCATGCTTGCTGCCAGTGAACTGCAGGCAGAAAGAGAGGATTCACCTCTTTTTAATCAAGAAATTATTCTAAGACTTGGGAGCTAAAAATCGCTGGTAGGTTTTTCACTATTTTTTTTTATTCAGTGCAACTTTTCACATTTTTCTTTACAGTTTCTACAAGTCCAAAATTTAAACTCTTGAGGGCTTCAGAACAGTCAGTCTAATTAGGCCATTCACCTACTGCAAGGGGGTGGGGGGTGGGGAGAAAAATCCACAAAACCCAAAAGCCAAGCAGCTGTGGTACCAACTGTGAGTCATCCTCCACTGAGGACCTGTCTACAAAGTGCCCAGGGCATTATCAAGTTTGTGAGCACCCAGAGGTGACACCATCCTTTCACTGAAATGCTTCGGTGTTCTTAGCCATCAGGATGGGGAACGTGCCAACTCACATGTCCTCGTTTGACGTTCTGCTTCAGCTGTCCTGTCTGTGGTGAACAGTTATCGCTACAGTTTCATTTGATGGTGGTGATCAGGCACGCATCAGCGGGAAACTGCATTTAAAGCAGGCATCTTGGATTATAAGCCTGAAGAACTGCATCTTCCTCAAGTAAATGTTGAATAGTTTCTACTCTGTCCCCTGCCTAAGAAGAAGAAGCAGCAGCACCATGCACAAGCACAGTCTCTGCTATGTGACTACCATATTCAGAATAACACAACATTGGTATCTGTAGGCTGCGGGAGCCAGAGGTGCGTGGAAATGGTCTTTTCCCAGCTCAGCAAGGAGACATGCACTCTCAACACAGGCTGAATTACTGAGGTGCTTCTCAGTGTTTTGCCTCACCACGCATCCCATCCTCTCCAGCAGAAGGAGATCAAATGCTGGGAAAAATCAGCCCAGGCTAGAGATGTAAGCAATATACAGCAGCATGTACTTCTGTAAACCAAACAACTGCATTGCTGAAAGGACTAAGCTGTCATCAGAAAGTGTTACAATCAACGAGTTTGCTGCAGCTTCAAAGCAGTAAATGGAGTATTTCACTTATACACTCCAAAATAAATACCCACCAGCAACTTAAAACTTCAGGTAAGCAGTATACTAAAACAGTCAAAACAGAATGAATTTATATTGTAATTTAAATGCGCATCCCCCTCCTCAAATGGGCATTTTCCCCATACACCGGAATATTCCCACAAAGAATTTCCAATTACATAAATTTTTAATTTTCTTGAGAACTGGGTCCTTCACCCCATTTTTGTCATTGACGACTCAAATTCAACTTTGAGAAGCTTTGACTGTTAGTTACTGTGTCTGGATCACAATTAATTTCTGCAAAAAATAAACCCTAAAAGCCCTGAGGCCAGTTCTCTCCTTGGGCTTTTTAATTAAGTCGAAAGTAAAGCTATTCAGAGTTCGAATACTCTGTTTGTTAGTTGTCTTATCCCAAGTATTCAGCCAGAAAGCCCTCAGCACATTCACCCTGTACACGTTGACAGGCCCTAGAGCCGTACATGCTGATCCTGTAACCAGCCTGGATGAAGTACGTTGTTTGCTACAGGTTTGGAAGCAAAAGGGAAGATTTTCCTTTACGGCATATATGCTTTCATGTACAAAATAAGATTATGCTGGATTTAGCAGGATTTGTCTCACTGGTTTTAGCCATCTACAGTGCAGATGTTTATACATGAGCTAGTGGCCACAGCCTGGCTTGGCAGTCAGCGAAGCTGCTCCAGCAACTATGCCAGGAACCGAGTCGTCCCTCTAGCCAAGGGTCCCTCGATGCCCCCCTTGCTTCCAGAGGGGCGAGCTCTGAGCACCCTGTCTAGGCTGGCAAGTTACATCTTGTCTGGCCATCATTCAGATGTATAGAAAGAAGCTACTCCTTAATTTTAGCAACTGTTTCCTCTAACATGCAATGCACTTGCACACGTCAATTAATGTACCCCTTCCTTCCATTGCCCCTATGTCTCCGAAATCCTCTCTGCCCCCTACCGACACCTATTGCTCCCAAGGGTTGTTTGTGTAGCACGCTTTCCCCAGGCTACTTCCCTTCTGCAGTTACTCACCTGGGGTTAGATACCCAAAGGGACCGAGACAACCAAACTCCTGATTGCAATGCAGTGTCTAACTCACACAGCGCATGGAGGAGCTATGCACCTACAGACAGGTATGGCTATGCGCCTACAGGCAAGTACGGGCAGATAAACAAGCTATTTTCAGTGATAAACTGTCCTTGAACCCACGCCAGGCTCAAAGGATACATACAGCAATTAGGACAATAACTAACAACACAAACTCTTATCCTAGCTTACCTTAAACTTCTTGAGACTATATCCTAGACAACGCAGTGATTATAATACTGGATAATACTGTTTTCCCAAGAAAATGCAGCTGGCGCAATAGAGAAGGCTACAGTATCTTCATCACAGCCCGTAACATCTATTCAGGAAGTAAAAATGGAAAGCGGATGAGGAAGACAAGGACTACCCACTCCAAAAGACAAAGGTACCAAGATAATCAGTCACTATAAAACCAGCTATATTCAGATTACAAAGACACACAAACATATACAGCAAAGGTAATTAATTAACGAGATGGCCTTAAAGATTTCCTTTGTTGGGAATTAAGGAAATCAGGATGCTGTCTGGTACCTAAAATAAATCTGGATATGCTACTATTAAAAAATCAATTTATTTACTACGATTCTATTTTTATTCTCCAGGAAGTCAGACTGGATGATCACAACGATGTCTTCTTGACTTTTGTCTTAATTTAGTTAACACAAACAAGCTTTACATACCTAGAAAGTTAGGTAGCTGGTCTTCCCAATGAAATCTAAAAGCCTATCTTAGATACCTAGACTTAGCTACTTTAGACAACAGAAAACCCTGAAGACAGGTATGTCTCCGAAATTATTCCTCATGTAGACCTTCCAGCAGAAACCTTCATCCATGTGGAGCCAGCATCCCTTCCTGGTAATGTTCTTCAAAGAAAGGGACGCTTTACCAATGAATGCTTTAATGTGGAACACATATGCAACCCTGGCAGCCGAGCCTCAGGATCCCGCTCCCCAGGCGAGCGTCCCCATCGCAGAACGAAGAGCGACTGCAGCGCAGTTCTCCCTCCCTCAGCCTCTTTCTGCACAACATCACAGCTTCAACAAGAAGGGCAGCAAGTGACCCACCAACACGAGCCAAAATGAATCACTCAGGGCACTCTTATGGGAGCAGGGATGATGGATTTGCATCCTGTGTCTCGCTGGTATGTCTCACCCCCCTGGATCTGTGCTCTGAGTGCAGGCTGTGACTTGGAAGGTAAACCATCTCAGGCCCTAGGAAAAGCAGTCAAACCGCACCCTTCCCAGTCCTTCCAGTATCCCCCTGGGCTGCGCAGGCTGCAACTCCTGAATTGGACTCCCTACCCCGGAGCATCCGAGTGAAGCGATACCTTCTCGGAGAGCGACCCTTCTGGGAATGCTCAGAGCTACAGACCAAGGAGCTGGGGCACGTCCAAGCATCAGTGGTGCTTCGCTGCCTTCAGGACAGCTCTGAGAAATAACCACCAGCCACGCTGGACTTTTCAGGGCGAAAACCCTGCGCTCTGATCAGGCAGAATTTAGGCTCCCACATTCAAGGTTGTTCAACCAAGAACCCCCTGCAGCCAGCTGCTGCCTAACCCTGGAGACACCCCAATGCCATCTCTACATTGAAGTCAGTGGTCCATGCGAATGACCCACCAACAGCATGAGGCTGGTGACTGGTTGTCCTCCTCGCCAGGCTGGGCCTGACTCCTGCCTCCCCGCTGCAGCGTACGCAGAACTGCCTTCTCCACAGCAGAGCGCCTTAACCGGAGCCTCTTCATGGGACTTTCAATTCATTGAGCTTGTTTGGCTGCAGCTGGGAAGGCCTGACTCTACTTACAATTTGCCCAAATCCCTACTAATCTTTTTAAGAAGTGAAAAAAAGCTGGGAGGGGTAGGGGGAGGGAAGATGACACACGGTGACATCAAGAGAGAAAGAAAACCCACAGCAATACAGAAGTTTAAGGTTCATTAGAAGCATTGCATACAGTGAAGCTGCTATTATTTAGTCTTTAAATATTTAAAGACCAGCTTACTATACCCAGCTTAGAGTACTTGAACGATTGCTCATTTATCACCGTAAAATATACAATGCAATCCTCTGTGGTTGCAAAGCCAATATTGAAGATGCTATCTATTTTATCATCTAGACAGTATTTGATATGGAAAAAAAATTACAGATTTTCTTCCAATTTGAATCAGAACTGATGAACCATAAGTACATGTGGCATTCCTGGCAAACAAAGAAGAATAATCCCCTCCCTCCTTTTTTTAAGGTCTTTTACTCCTAGGAAACAGGAATATGGAATGACAGTCAGACATTTTTTAAACTAACTATGGATTGCTAGCACTCGGGTAAATTTGAGCAAGGCTCTTGTATATTGAACAGCACTGGCCAAATAATTCAGAGGGTCTGTTTTATTGCGCTTTATAATAAAAACTGCAAAGAGAAGCACAAGTTCAAGCTTTTCTACAGTTCAACTTTTAAATTAATAAAGAGAAAGCAGCTACAATGCATATTTCACACGTCCTTAAAAACTGTGCTAATGAACTACAGCTGAACTCTGCAGAATTCACCTTAAATGAGTCTGTATGGTGCAGTGCCTTTGGATGGGAATGTATTCCCATGAAACCAACTACCTGGACGTGAACTTCATTTCCCAAAAAAGAAATAAACACAGAGGCTTGGTTCATCACACTACACCTGCACGTACAACTGGATTACAGAGAAGTAGTGTCACGAGCCATGTGTTCAAACAGATAAACAGCACGCTGAGTCACGAAACACCACATTTATGTACCCTGTGAGCTGTAAACCAGAGCGAAACACAGTGCAAGGTAACAAGGATGCCCTAATGGAGCTGTGAAATTATTTAGCTTCACTGGAGGGTTTGGGGTTAGAAGTACAGTTGCAGTCTCTGCTTTATTGGAACGAGTGTCATACGGCTTTACCTACAAAGCAGAGCCAGGCAGGAGCTCACACATGGCACTGGTTTAGCATCACTTTCATTAGTTTTCTATCTAGGAGAGCCAGAATACTCATAGTTTTATCACGTAACATAATCACAAACCGAGGCTTTGCTCACCGTACAATATCTGAGTTTTGTTTCGGCAACCGCAGCATGCCCAATTGCAGGTACTGTATCATCACCTGGAGACACTGATCAGAGTTCTTTTTTGCAAGGCAGTGGAAAACATTAAAATGATAAAATAAAATCTCATCTCTGAAGAGCCTGCACACTTAATAAAAAGATCAAATGTAGCTTCAGCTAACAGCCCTTTTCTTGAATCCTTAATAAACTTTTTGTTCTCAAGTTTCATCATAAAAGGTTTCCCTGCCACAAACTTTGCCTTTACAATTACCTGTATCCCATTTCCTTCTGTTTCAGTATCTGTTCTCCTCACTACAGGACTTGCAGTGTACTTACTATTTTGCAGGCAAGGCATTTCTTAAAAACTTGACATTTTAAGCTACTTTGTTATTCGGCACCACACAGAACATTGTGGAACGCCTGAACAGCGACAGTTCTGCAGATGTGGAAAGCACTTCATGTTTAGCTGTGGTCAGTGAAACCACTTTTACTTGGATGTATACAATCCTATTCCCATTCCCATCAACAGTGGCAAGAAGCCTTAGTTCTGCAAACCAGATTTCATCAATGACATCTTTATAACACTACCAGGTGGTCCATGATTCAACATTACAAGAGATCAGCTATATACAATGTTTGCCCATAAAGTGATTGACAGCCTAAACGCACACAAAGCTTTACAGAACAGCTGAAGAAAATGTGGCAAAATATTATAGTTTGGAAAAATATGCTTGGAAAAAATATTATAGTTTGGGGGAAAGAAGTGTTTTGTACCGTTCGTTGTATCTTTGGAAAGAAACAACTGCAAATGCAAAACCAGACCTTAATTTCAGGATTCATCTGCTCTTACCATTTGTTGATGGGGAGAGAGACGAATCAAATAAGGACAACTTATGAAGCAAACCCCTAGTCAGTGGAAGACATCCCCGGACCCCGGGTTGGTTTTGTGGATGCACAGACACTTCTCCAGTCCGCTCTTGTGACCGGGCTGCAGCTGCACCCGAGGAGAAACCAGCACCCACGCTTTACCTAAGAAATAAACCCCAAACCCGAGATACACCAGGAGGAGTCTCACTTCAGGCAGACCCCCGGGGAGGGGAAGAACAGGGCAGCGCGCCCCGCTCCTTTATACAGGGGACGCGGTAAAGCGCTCCAACTTCCAGCCGAGGCTGAACTCGGGCGCTCCGGTCACCCCTGCCGGACCGCGCCGCCGGGGCGTGCCGGGGAGGAGCGCCCCGACCCGCCCGGCGTTACTCCCCGCCCCACACCGCCTAAGACCCCGCCGAGCCCTCGGGGCCAGTCCCCGGAACGTCCGGGTGCCCCCGCCCACCCCCGGCCCCGGCCCCGGGCAGAGCGGAGCGACGCTCCGGGCGCTGCCTGACTGGACAGCGCCGGCGGGGGGCGGGCGGGGGCAGCGCTGGGGCTCCAGCCCACCGGGGCTCCAGCCCGCCCCGGCTCCGCACGGCTCGGCCCCCGCCCTGCCCGCGCCCCTTACCTGCCCCGTTCCCCTGCCCGCGCCCTCGGAAAAGTTTCCCGGCCGCCCGGGGGACGCCGCGCCCGGACGGGACGGGGACGGACTCGGGCTGCCGCTCCTCGCCGGCCCCGCGTCCCGCCGCGGCCACCCCGCCGCCGCTGTGACTAAAATAGGCAGAAGCCGGCGGGAGGCTGCGGGCGGCGCCAGCTGCGGGGCCGGCACCGAGCGGCCGCAGCGCGCAGGCGCCTCCCGCCCGCCCCGGGGGGCTGCGGGCGGCGGGGCCGCCGCGGGCGAGCGGAGCCCAGCCGAGCCGGCACAGCCCGGGGCAGCCGCGGCGGCGGGAGCCGCCACCCGTCCCGCCGCGCCCCTCCGGCGGCGGCCGGCCCCGCCGCGGGGTCCCCCGCCGCCCCGCGCTGCCGGTGGGCGCCGAAGGAGCGGGCAGGGGCGGGAGGAGGCGGCGCCGCTGGCCGCGGAGAGCCCTCGGGCAGGGCAGAGCCCGCGGCGGTGGGAGCCGCTCAACTTGCGCGCCTTTAAAGCGCGTTGCGGCTGGAGCCCCGGGGTTCGGCTGGGACTTGCGCGCAAAACCCGCGGCTTTTGAGACACACAGAGAAAGGCGTAATTTGTCTGGAACTATTGGTTTGGAACAAATAAAACCAAAATTTTCTGCTCTTTCACCTGCTCCCCCCCGCAGCGTGTTTCTTCGGAAGGAAGGCACATGCCTTCAGGGTTGCCTTCGTTACGTGACTAGTGCGCCTATTTATACACAATCTTCAGTTATTTCGTTTCAGAACAAGCATATGCCTCACCAAGAATATAGTTGCAAGTGTTGGTACAGTGTCCACACATCAGCCCTTCAGCTTTTGCTCTGGTGATCACTTTGTGTCTCGGGGAGAGAGAATCTATTGATTGAAGGAGACAGACTTACAAGTTGTTAATACACAAAAATTCACAGCATATTAAATGTGCAGCTCCTGTTACTAGAGAAGCTGTTTCTCAATAACTGGAGCATGAGCAATAATATCTTTTAAATAGTAAGTGTGGAGACCCTCGTGTGCTTGCGGGTGCCGGCGCTGAGGTCCCACAGTAGGCTGACGTGCTCATCGTAGAGCAGGGCGATGCACGGACATGAACTTCCCCAGATGTAAAAGGTCAGAGCAACCTGTCGTGCTCTAGATAGAGCAATTAGGGCCTTTCTTAACACATTTGTCAACGTGCTTTCCCCAGTGATTTCTCTTTTTTTAAAGATGTTTAGCTCCATATTTACCAGGGAAGAAGATGCATGAACCTTTGGAAGAACTGATTCCCCTAAAATCTGAGAAAACAAACAGCCAGAACAGTTTAACCCAAAGCTATCCTGAGTTACCAATATTCAAAACTTCATTATCTGATTGCAGTGTACTTATTTTTATATTTATTATTTTTGAGAGAGAAAAGTCTTTTTATAAATCTAATCAAGTATGTATTAAGGTTTTGTAGTTAATTAGACATTTCAAGGTGTTTGCAGTGTCACTCCAAATAGCTTTCAGATATGCTTTGCATAGGATATTTTACAACTTGTTTAATTTTAGCGGTACCGTTTGAGCGATCTCTATACTGGCAAACTTGAGGCAGTGCTGATTTACTTTCTGTTGTTCTTTGTACTGGGGTGGAGTTGAAAGCACTCCACCACTGGACCGCTTACTCAGATTCATCCCCAGTTGCATTAGGCATAAATTTACCTGTTATATTTACTCTTCATTGGGATGATAGCAAAGGGATGGGGAAATATATAAGAAAATAAGGATTGCTATGGCTTTTTATTTGATCTACTTATCTGCTGAGATTATGTTATTCTAATAAACCACTATTATATCAATTAAAACATGTTCCTCCTAATCACGATAAAAGAAGCCAGAAAATCAGTGTATTTTGATGGCACTTTTTGAGTTGTACTTAGTTGGAAGCAACGGTCATCATAATTCTCCACAGACATCGAGATCACCAGGGAATAATTTTTATTTTAATTCAATCGACTTCACATCAAATATTCTCTAGCACTGTAAGACTGAGACTACAAGTGACCTTCTCAATCTAGGCTCGAAAATTGGGCCTGGATGAGAGGTCCAAGGGAGGCAATAATGAAATGGCTGAGACACCACGTGCTGAGGAGAGTCTAGCACTGCCCAGCGTGCTTTGAACCAGCCGCTCAAGTGATCCAAATGCTCTTGGATATATTTAAAACCACTTGTGGTGTTTATATCAAATGACTATTTTTAAAAGGTCAAATAAGATCATAAATGTAAAACAAATTCTAAAAAAATAGCATTCTTTGCAGCGGTATGGCAAGATATAAAGGTCACACTTGAAGACAGGCTTACAAGAGAGCCTGTGGTGAGACTCAGAAATCCAATACCAGACCTGCGAAGCTGTAGGAGACTGTGGCCCTGGGTCCAGGGAGAGGCTCAGCTGTGGCAAACACTCTGTGCGGAGGGTGGGAAGGGACCTGGCTGAGGAGCCAGCAAGGGCCAGCTAGGAAGGGGCAGCAGAAAGTGCGAGATTTGTTCCAGTTGGGCTGGATGGGAACCTGAACACCTGAACTGGTATCTTTGGGCCAATCCCACTGTTCAGTTGTGAAACTGGATGGCGTGAGTTTCTGGCTGGTTGTAAACACCTCTCCTCTCCTACCTGCTATTAGATTTATGGGAGTACCTTAGATGCACCTATCTCTGGGCACGATCCATCCTACAAGAAGTCTGACAGCTCAATAAAACATGCAGATTGCCTTGCTGTCAGCTTCTCAACAGCCCTGCCTCCAGGTGCTGCTGGTAGTGTTGCTGCAGTCAAGGCAGGGTTACCCAAGCAGGCACCCAAAAGTGACCCTGGAGTGCTGGCACCAGACCTTCCCTTGGGTGTGCCAGCAATTTCCCCTAGACAGAGGAAGAAAAAAGCTCAGTGTATAATTTCAGTGTCTAGAAAACAGCCCCATCTATTTCCTCAGTAATCGCTTAAGGAGGGACTGACTTACAATATCAGATGGTTGCCTTCTCCATTCTCTCTGAAGTAAAGTAATGGTACATCATGCTGTACTCTAGGAGGAGAAGTTATCAATAACTATGTTTAAGGGGGAGATTTTTTATATTTTCTTAGACTTTTAAAATGTTTAATAAATCTCTACTGCCTTTTTTCTTTCCCTGCATTGTCCTTGGTCAATAAAAATAAGTTATGAAGCAGGGGAATATGGTAGCAGTTGACATGATGAATTATCTCTTTAAGAAGCGATGTGCTTTTCCTCTATGGATGTAATATTGTACTTCCCAGGTAGTCGCAAGAGGGCTCTTGTGTAGGAGCTGTTAGTCATTTTGGAATGAGAATTAAACTTTTTATGTACTTTGAAAAGGTTTTAGCAGACTTTTGTATAGCTGAATTCTCCTAGAGAAACCCCTCCTCCCTTTGTGGGTACAAATGAAATAAGAAGAACCAGGATTGCATTCATGTAGTAAACTAGTTTTTATTGCTAAGTCTTACAAGCAAGACATCAACCAAGTAGTGTCATAACACAATGTAATCCTGTAGTTCAGATCATCTGCTGAACTGAGCAAAATTCAAATTGGAAACTTTTTTTGAAATGCCATTCAATTAACAGCGTTCCTGGTCAGGTACAGATAAAATAGTTTTAATTTAGGCAAAAGGCTTTTTTTTTAATGCATCAGTCAAATAAAATGCTAAATAGTACATTTAAGTTTTTATCTTTTCCCTTTTAAAGGCTTCCAGATAATAGACTCGGAATGGAGTGTCCTCAGCTGCAGTTAAGGTGGAGAGCCCTAGCAGCTGCTCCACCTGGGTTTCCATAAACGAGTGTGTTGGGAATATAGTTCCCTGACCAAGTGACTTCACACTCTGAAACAGCCTGATCACAGAGAAGGAGACTTCTCCTGGAAACTGGCTCTTCCTAACCTGAGCTCGTTTCAGACACCAGCATCTAGAAGAGGTGGAAGAGGTACCCAACAAACGATTTAACTGTAACAGAAATACGTGAATCCCAGTCTGTGGCTGCTGCTGCTGGAGACGTTTAAATTCACTCAGTGAGTGCTTTCCTGGCTTTAGATTTGTGGAGGGACCCCCTCTGCGGTTTCCACACGTGGCGAGTCTCTCGGGTCAGGGCACTTGCCACAGCCATTGCTAAGCTGGGTCGCTGTGCCGGCCCGCGGCAGAGCCAAGGACGTGCTCAAAGCCTGCTTCTCGCCTCCTCAAAGGTTTAAGCCCTGCACAAAATGCAGCTGTTGTCAAATGCAGGAACCAGAGGAGGGTGCAAGATTTCCATGGGCCAAGAAGAAGGGTGCAAAAACCACATGGGTTGAAAGCCCGGTGCTTAGGGCACTCTGTGGGAGAGGAAAGACCTGAATTTTGTCAAGACTGTTTCCACTTTGCAGCTAAATACAGTTTAATGCCAAGTACAGAAACAAATCTGGAAACTAGCAGTAGAGCTGGGCTGTGTGCCAAAACCGCTGCCCCGTGGCATCTCTGCCTTGCTCAGGTACACCCCGCTGGTGCTGAGTATCTCCAGGTGTTCAGAAGCTGGCAAATACAGCACGGTAAATGCTTGTATGGCAAAAAAAAAAAGAGATGTAGATTTGAATTGTTCTAGACCTCCAGCTGCTCAGATGGGTGCTTTAACCACAAGACTTCGGTAAAAGGTGGGCTGCCCGCACGGGGGAGGGATGCAGCTGAATCGTGGCTCGGTGAGATGAGGTGCTTCACTGGGCTGATGTTTTGCATCACTGCAGAGCCGTAGTTCAGTCCATCCCTCAAGTAAGGTGTCTGCTCAGGAGTGAGAATACGAAGTTAAAAATACAGAATGTAAATCTAAAAGCTCTTCACAGGATTATGTAACTATGGAAGACATCAACTGTGAAAACGAAAAGGCTATCTTATAGTCAGGCGAATAAAGCAGATGCTTTCCATCACAAATGTTTAAAGACTCTTCAGGCATGGAGGTGGTTTCTGATACCAGTATCTGATACTCTCTCTTGCTGAAGTTCTGAGTTGTCATCAGCCTCCCACTTTGTGGTGTTAGAAGAAGGAAGGAAACTTGTAATTCCCAGCCTAAGCTTTCAAGTCAAATATTTTAGTAGTTACATAATGTTCTCAACAGCTTTTAGATTTACACTTCTTATCGTTAACTCTATACTCTCACTGCTCATTTTGCTTCTTCACTTTCTTCCAGCTCTCCCTTCATCTCTTCCCAGAAGCCTTCTATCTCAGTCCTTACCAATCAAGCTATTTTCACAAGCACTGTCATTAAGAATAGATAAAGATCTTCTAAATAAATTATTATCTTTGCTCAGAAAGATCCAGATGACCAGATGTGCTGGCCAATGCAGGAGGTCTCTTTGGCAGGGGGAGCCCATCTTCTTGTTAAAAACAAGTTTGGATTTACTCAAAGTTGAACTAATTTCGGTTGACCCACATACTATGCTATTTAACTCTTGTTTCATCCACTGTAGCTCTCATTCTCGGTATTAGGAATAAGTATCTACAAAGAAGTGTTAGACTAATTGTAGGTGGACACTATGGGTAATGTATGTCATCGAGCCCTAGCAGTGAATAGAACCAAGGTAACCTAGTGGGCAGACTTGCCATGAAGGGTTATGGAGTTTAAGAAATACTGCTCAAATATTTGTCGAAAAAACCTCCTTTTCACATCAAACTTTTTTGCTTGAAGCATTCAAAGAGAGAAAAATCACGTAGCATACCACGCTGCTGTAGCATAGCCCTAGCTCCGTGTAGGTACAGAAGAGTGTCATGGCAGTGTGAGGAATCCCGCATTGCCATTTCCCACCTTCTGCCCATATTCTGCACACATTGAGGCGCACCTGCAGCGTGGAAAAAAATCATTACAAATCCCTGTTCTTGCACGTAGTTGCACTTTTTTAGTTCTAGACTTATCTGCTGAGGTTGTTATCAGTAATACTAAATTGTGGGGTTGAATTTCACGAGGTGTATCATATTTCTGGTTTGAATTGCGGTTATCAGTGCAAAAAGGACATCAGCCCTGTAAATACAGGTTCCTGGCATTACTAACTATATCTGTGATGATCACCGTTCGTGTGTTTCGCTTCAGACACAAAGCTTTGCAAAGAGAGTCACAGATAGCAAAGATGCAGTTATATTTAAATCAAAGGTATAAAAATAGGAAATGGATTCTTTTGAGTGTTCACTTTATTATGTTGCTAATGAATTATAAAATGTATATCATCTAAATAAATATTCTTGAAATTGCTTCCTAATGAATCACTAAGACAATGTGCCTATTCAGTTGTGTCAATGATTAATTATATTCTTGCCTCCTTCCTGGAATACAAATGCTTTTATTAAAGCAATCCAAAGACAGTAAGACAACAGACTCATTCTTATGGTCATTCATTCACTAGTGAATTGATAGAGTATTCCTTTCAGCGTTTTTAGAGTGTATCTGAACAGCTGCAAGTGGCTGTGACATAAATGAAAGTTCATGTCACCTTAAGCAGAATGAGATGGAAGACAGTCTATTCATCCAGTTTCAGCTTATCAGTGCACAGTCATTAAATACTAATATTATCTGGAGCACTGTGATAAATGCAGAGCGTACTGTGCCAGCTACAGGCGTCATCAGATGGGAGCCTTTTTACAACATTCTGATGCATGGAGGTGAATTATTCCAGAATATTAAACATTTCATTAGTTCTCAGCTTTGAGATATGGCTTTAAGAGTGGCCTGCCTCACAGAAAAAGATCATCACCGAATGCAATACTTACAAATCGGTATTTATGAAGTTCAGCGACTGCCACTGTTAAAAAGCCTCAGAAATCTTTGTATAGGTATCATTTCTGCAAGTCTGAAAAGCAGTTGCTTGTTTGCATAATGGCATTCACATCATTGTTGAAAGATTAGGATTGCTTTAATGAAAGTGGTCACGGGCAGAGAAAAATGCTTTCGCACGGAATTTAAATAAGTAAATCCTGAGCTTAAGTATTCATTTTTGGCTTCCTAGCCTAGTGCTTGGCACCAATGGGCTTCATGTCAGTGAAGATAATTAATGATTTTGGTTCATATACCAAACTACTTAGGTGTCAGTAAGCAGATTACTGTAATCTAGTAAGTCAACGTGTGCATTTACATGGAAAGAAAGAAGAACTGGAGAATTAGTTTAGTATGGTTTATCTTGCATAGTGTGACGCGACCAATTTACAGTGATGGGAAACGAGGAGGGGTGGAAGTAAGTAGGAATGTACCACACCTGGCTGTCAGATGCGATGCCGTCAGGATGTATGGTTTAGCTAAAACCGGTGGAAGTTAAAGAAAAGACCAAAACACAATGAATCCATTATGAAGAACATGCAGGCATAAAGGATCCATCCTTTATGTACTCTCTGTATTAAAAATATTTGATTCAAGTGAAAGCCTAGTAAAAAGAAATACTCAGAGTTGTCTTGTACGTAGGCTGCAGCAAAACAAGATCAGTAACTTACAGAAGAGGAAAGTAAAGGTTCTTAAAATATGAATGGTTTGTTAATGTTTTGGATGACAAAGAAAAGGCAGAGTGCCTGAACCACAGCTGACTGCATTTGATAGTGCTCTTTTTCTTCGAAGGGCAAGATTTACATGTGGGAAAAATGACATTTAAAAAAAAAACAGCAAAGAGAACACAATTTCCTTCACCTATTAATATGCCTCTTTCTGGGTTCAAACCTGCCTTTGTTTTCGCACATGCAGCTCACTGAATTTAGTCAGTGGCCCTCTGGGAGGGCCGTCTCCAAATCCATTACGGAAGAGGAGATTCTCCTTGAGTTCAGGGGAGCTTAGGTGTAGCTGTGGATGAGGAATGATTCAGGGTAGGTCCTACTGTTGAAATTCCTCATATGGGGCAAAACCCCACATCCCGGCTGTTGCACTGACTTTGCCACGTTCAGCCGTGAGGTCCCATAGCCTGGGACGAGGCAGTCACTTGCCACGGGTGACAGACAGATGCAAGCCAGGATGATGAGTGCCTCCGAGTCCTGCCACGTGACGAGGGAGAAGCTCCCATGGGCTGTGTGGCAGGGAGGGAGGGAAAACCTGAGAAAAGGCTCCCGGGGAGACCGTGACCTCCCTTGCTCCCTCCTCACAGGCTGCCGGAGTCAGCCTGTCTGGGCATGGCCGATCTCCCTGAGCCGATGGCAGGGAGGGCAGAGGTGCTGGCTGGAGGTGGCCATCGCCTCCCAGAGCCAGGTTCTGACTTGGCAGCAGCTCCCTGGGATGCTTGGGCAGAGCGATCCTTGTGAGAGCCACTTGGTCACTTTTGGCAAAATCCATTTTTCCCTGTTACTGCCGAGAAGCTTCTGGCTAGCCAGGCTCATTAGCCTGAAGTAGCAGCTGTGACCAGCTTCCTGACATGTGAATTCGCTTGTGCCTTCCTCATTCATTCAGGTACAGATGAACAAAGTAGAAGCAACGGAGTGCCAGTGCACTGACTGTGGGGTGCAGCATCAGGAGGGATGCCTTTTCCTCCAAAATCCTCACCTGGGGCTTCCCTGGCACCAGAGAGCATCTGGCTTCTGAACCGTCCCTGCAGCTCTCTCGGTCCTCCTCACCTCTAGATGCTTGCCCAGACTCTGCCCACATGCAGGACCAGACCGACTGAGGGAAGCAGCCAGCAAAGAAGCAATTACTGGGTTAATGAGCTCTATTGTGGCTACGAAAGCATATTTCTGTGCCATGGAAATCAGCAGGAGGGTGCAAGTGCAACAGAATACGAAAGATTAGCAAGTATCCGTACGTCAGGGCTTGGGGACTTCTTTTCCCCAAACAGGCTACATGATGCTGTTCTCACTAAACAGCATGTAGGTGAGGCACCTTTGCTGTATATTAGCGGTACAAATATATTACCGAGCCAGCCCAGTGGGAGGGAAAATCAATACATTAAGGGAGGATGGAGTTCAGAATACAGGTACTCATGCCGGGCACACATATATAAGCTTAGATAGGAAAATGGATAGCAATCGAAATTCAATTTAGGGACTTCAGAAATAGCATATTCTTTCTGGAAAGTGTCATCCACTTCAACATATTCCTTTATCTTGTTCTCCCTTAATAAGGATATTGTCTTTCAATTGAGTTAACTCTCCCAGTTGCTTAATTACTTTAAAAGAGTATCTCAATTACTCTTTTCATAATCTGTTTTCAGGCATGTTTGCCTGCACTTATGTATAGCAACCGAGAATGTTTTTCTTTCGTCTTTTCTGGCATTATCTTTACAATATGCAGTGTGTGTTTTGGCTAAACGCTTTCAGCCAAAAGAGTGACACAGCCAGATCTAATTGCAGGCACATAGGCTAAAATGTGGCATCAATGGGTTTGCTCTCAAAAGCGAAGCTGTTTGGAAGTATTTATGAAAATGAGAATTGAATTGTGTTCTTGACGACTGGAAATTTGGGAAGGTCATTCTGCTTATTAATGTAGATTGCCTCTCATAATGCCAATAGACTATGTATCACTGCACACAAATAATGAATAAATGCTACTAAAAATTGTGCTGCTTTTGCATTTATTACCTGCACAGAAAATTATATCTAGAGTATCTGAACATGGATGACATGTTTAGGTACTACAGTGATGGGCTGCATATGGAAAACAAAGGGGAGTAAATAAAAAATACCATGTGCTATTTTTTTTTCCTGCTTCTGTGCTAAAGAGTAGATACCTTTCTGAAGTAAACATGTGTGGACAGATACGTATCAGAGAACTATCCTAGCTAATTTTCAAATCACAGCCCTCTGAGCGTGCTGATTTACTGTGCTAGGGTATTTCAGTGCAAGAGTTGTAAAAAGGACGTATCTGGGCAGTGCGAAGCTAACTCAGGGCTGTCTGTGCTAGCTCAGTCCTGGAGGCACGTAGATGCACTAGAAATCATGACCAGAAGTTTTCAAGAAGCAAGGTGGAACCTAGAGGGTTAATATTTCATTTTTGGTTATTATTTGCACCAGATACAAAGTATTACACAGAAAAAAAGTGGAGACATCATTTACCATACTACCTTTTACCATATGGTCTGTGGAGTAAAGGAACAACAAATTGAAAAACAAGCAAGAGAGCGTTATGTCTGCAGAGCTCCAAAATATTTCCCAATGTGCTGATCAGCTTTTATGTTTATCATTAAGAAATGCTGTAGCACTGACTGTAATACACCAAATATCAAAAGATCCATCTTAAATAGTCTGAGAATCTCATCCTGCTGCAAATTGCTGGGAAGGGAAGGGAAATGAAGGGAAGGGAAGGGAAGGGAAGGGAAGGGAAGGGAAGGGAAGGGAAGGGAGCTTGGGTCCCAGCAGTGAGTTCCCCAAGCAGGGCTGGGAAGGCAGCCCTGCCACAGGGCTGCTGTTTGCCATGGTGCCAAGCCAGTGGTGATAGGCAACATGGAGCAGATATGGCTCAGATTGCAACTCAGAAAGTGCCTGCGCAGTGGCAGGCCAGGTCCTGGCAATGCTGTGCCCCCACATATGCCTGGACTGTAAAAGATGGGGATGCCGTTGGGTGCTGACAGGGCTACAGCCCACTGAGACCCCCCATCACAACCAGCTGACACCCCAGTGAGGTCGGTTTTCTTTTGGTGGGATGCAGCCTCTGAAGTCCACTGGGCAGCGGAGCTCCCTAGGACAATGTGGCAGCGCTCAGGGCAGAGAGCCAGAATTAAGGTTATTTGTGCTCCCAGGGGCCCAGGTAGCAATCCAGTGGCTGGACCCTGCCTGGCCCTCAGCTCATGCAGCCAGCACCAGCGCTGCAACAAAAATGAGAAGGCACAGTAGCCATCATCTCCCCAGATGCACCTCCCTGTGCCACAGCTTCCCCAGCAAAGCCCCTGCCACCAAGCCAGGCCTGCTTTCCCCAAACTCAGCCCCGTTTTTTTATCCAACAAGCCACCTCCAAGCTCAACACCTCCCTTCCTCACCAGCCATGCATCCCCAGGTGTTTCAATCACTCTCTTCATCCCACTTTTCGCTTTTTGCCCATCCTTAAGCCCAAAATGCCCTCCAAAGGGAGGGTTAGTCATCACTCTTCACCGGGGGCTCCCACCCACAGTCCAGCTGGGTCTGGGAGCCAGAGGGATCTGGCCCAGCTGGGATCAGCTGGTGGAGGGGGACAGAGACCCCCTTCCCTTTGGGGGTGACTCTCCCACAGCACCATCGCTGCCTTTCTCTGCTTCCCAGCTCTGCAAATAAAATGTGCTTCTTTCTTCAAATCCAGAGGCTTCTTCCTTTAAGCTTCCAAGCGTTCCTGGGAGCTTTTATCCTTCCTTCTCTGCTCCCGCCGTGCAGAGCGCACAGGCTGGGCTTTGGTGCTATTATCTAGCCAGTTAATAATGCAGCCGAATCCCCCCAGGTTTAATGAATAAATCTAGCCTGTTTTCTCATGGAGACACTCCCACCATTGAAAGCACCCAGGCTGAGCTGGCGGCAGCCTGATTTATAGCCAAAAACACCAAGGCCACGCCAGCCTCTTCTTCTCCCCTTGGTTTTTTTTTGTTCAGTTTTAAGAGCAAAACCATTCTCGGGGCTGAAGGGGGATCGATACAGAGGGAGGCTGAGATGGGCAGATGCTCCTGCAAATAAGGGGGCTTTGTGGGACACAGAAGTTCAAGTTTCACACGGTAAATAGAGACTGGCAGAAGCACGAGGCTGGAGCAGAGCTGGGAAGCGCGCTCCCAAGCAGCTCCAAGGCTGACGTAAGAGCAGCCCCGGAGCTGGCTTGCTCACCACATACCTAATTTTCCCATATAAGGCCAAGGAGAGCAGTAACTCTCCTGGCAAGCAGATCAATAAAAACAGATGGTGGGCTTACAATTAGAGATTAAGCACATACCAATCCAGAACAAACAGGCCATAAATCATATGTGAAGGAGGGTATTTATAGTTTAGATCACATTCCTTAATTAATTCAAAATGGTCCAGAAAAGAAAATAATACAAAACTGCTCTTTTCTGCTTTGTTCCTGCCTTGCTTTTGCAAAGCTGCATTCTTTTCTCGGGGGGTGCAGGGGACAGGGCAGCCACAGGAAAGACGCCTGCAGGATGACCTGGCTGCAGGAGGAAAGCACAGGCTGTGAGTCTGGGAAAGAGCTGCAGAGCAGGCAGGGAAGTAGGGCGCGTGCCCGGGGCTTGATGGCATGCAGGGAGAGGGCTGGAGCATGGCTGAGCACTGGATTCCTCTGCACACCCCTGGGTTGATGGTACACCTCCCCCCATGAGCACATCACCAGCACTGTGTCCCCAGGGTGTGCTGGTGGGACAAGGTGATGGACCCGTGGGATGAAGATGCAGGGGCTTCCCGCATGTGGCAGCTCTGGGGGCATTTCCATGGTGGTGCATGTTCCTAGGCCATGAGTCAGGATCTCCTGAAGGACAACGTGAGGGACCATCCATTAGCACAAGTCCTGCTAGCAGGGCATTTGACCTTCACAGCAATGGCCGAGCATGTTTTTCACGCAGAAATTACTGCACTAAATTAACTTGCTCTAGAAAATGATAACAAGCTTCTTGCTCTTGAGGCGACTGCCAAGCCAGAGGCAAATGAAATATGACAGAGAGAAAACACCAGCCAAAACTGATTATCTCTGAAAATACACCTGAGCCTGAACTGTGGATGAAGGGTCCCAGGCTTTCCAAAGCACCTCTGTGACTCCAGTCCAGACCTCCAGGACAGGTAGGAATTATTCATTTTAATGGGAATGAGGTGCCCAATGCCTCTGGGCAGTCCAGGCTTCAGGAAGCCCCGTCCTATTGCTAGTCTTGCTCTGAACTCCCAAAATTGTGTCAGGAGGATGGAGAGAGGTTTCCTCTTTGTGAACACAAAGGACTTTGCCTGACTGTGGGAAGAGCCATGTTGAGCAGAGCATGGTACAGGGATGGCAGACTGACTGCTGCACAGCTCCCAGAGAGGGATGTCTCCCCTCCCTGCCTCCTCTCCCTCCTCCCCTCTGCCCTCCACCTTCTCTCCCAGCACATCCCCATCCTTCCAGATCTGTTGCTCAACATATCCCACCAGCTGATCCCACAGCAAACCTGCACTGACCCAGGTTACCTTCAGCCATGTCCTGGAGCCCCACCGAGTGGCAGAGGACCCCAGGACACCCAGCAGCAGGAGCTGAGCCCCATCCCCACCACCTGCCCCCAGCCCAGGGGGAGCAGGGCTGTCAGCACCCTGAGGACATGGTGCAGAGGAAGCAACTCTCTGTCCCAAGCAGGAGAGCAGAGAGCCAGGACGGCCCTTTGAAGTTTGTCCTTCCCTCCCTGCTCTCTGGAGCAGTCAAACAAGCGGGGCATGAAAGAGATTGCTGAGCTGATGGAGCTGGAGACCCTCTGGGACAAGGAGCGAAGGAGGGACCCACAGCACAGCAAAGCAGAGAGCACCTGACCGTCCACCAGCCAACCCAGCATCACCAGCATCTCCCTCTCTCAGCAACTCCTGTGCCTTGTCAGTTGGGAAACTGGGATAAGGGGCATGTACTGGCTGGAGCTGAAAATGGTCACTTGTTGACCGGAGGTGATTCAGGAAGACAGTCTGGCCATGGAGCAGTGATACTGGGTGGAAATCCACATTTGTTCACATGAAGCAATCCCATTAGCACTGCCCAACATGGGAACATCACAAGGGGTCAAGCCCAGCACACAAACCAGGCCTCTCTCCAGCACAGCAGATTCTATGGAGAAGATCCAAACTTGTCAGCACCATTTAAAGTCCCTCACTGGACAGGGCTGTTTTAAAATCTCATTTGCACCCTCCTCCCCTGTTTTCCCACGTGCGAGGGCTGCTGGTGGGGCACCGTGCCCATCCCCTGACATGAATGATGGCTTTGCAGGTTGACCCAGTACATTGGTATTTGTTGTCTTGCCACAGCTCTGCATTTTGTGGGTTTGTGGAGGGGGCTGCGGACTCAAAGACGTGAGAAGCAATCCCAGCCATGACGCATGTCTCGTGATAGCGATTGTGCAGGCATTCACTGACAAGCAAGCCTAATCAGCATGCAAAATAGCTTGTTAGCTGCCCTCTATCATAACCAATCTGTTGACAACCTAGGCTCGCGTAACAAATCAGGATGTCAGATCAGGAGGCTATAACAGCCCTTTGCAAACTGTTGCTGCGGTGTTTACGGCAGCCCACCTACTGTGCGGTGACTTTCCAGACCTGCAGTAGCAGCAGGGTCAAGCTGGGCTTTGCATGTGCCATCGGGTGCCATCAAGGTGACACATTCCCACTCTGTGCTGTGCCTCAGAGGGTTGCATCGTGAAGGGACTCCACCGCAGAGCAGGTAGAGGATCCCCAAAGCAGCGCTGGGGGCTATTTCACAGGCAGCCAAGCTGCAAGGGCCAGGATCTTTCCCAGGAACCATTTAATTTACCAGCAAGGCTGTAACCCATGCACCACCTGCTCCCTGTGCTGATATCACTTTCTGGAGCATTCTTCCAGCAGAGATAAGGCCACCCGTGTCCTGATGCAGACAGCATTTGCTGCTTTCAGGACAGTCGACTCCTGACTGTCTGCAGCTCCCCCGCCAGCCAGCCACCACTGCACTCATCTCACGCACACCCCACCGTCCTGCTCCACCTTTGCATATGAAATGCACTAAAAGATGCCTCTGTGTTTTTGTTGGATCAAGGTGGAAGCAATTTCCCCTTAAAACACCTCTTTGGGAAAAACAGACTAACTTTTTTATTTGGCTTTTACCAAAACTTTTACATTTTTGCCCCCAACACCTTTTCATGCCCTGAATCGCGTTTTCATCATTTCCATTCTTCTATTCAAAGCAAAAGGTATGTTGAAATGTTTTATGCACAGCATTCACAAATGTTTAAATTGGCAGAGGAGGTTTCTCATGGAGGTGAAATTCCCCCTGAGCATCCCCATGGCTGGGACAATCCCCATGACTGAGGACTCTGCAGGGGTCAGTTGTTTGCGGGGAACAAAGTTCTTGTAGCCTTGAAGCAAAAGCCATCCCTGGTTGTGCTTCGTGCTGTGCTCTGCACCAAAAAACCTCTGTCAGATGAACTGAGGAAGACCATGGTGCATTTTATAACAGGAAACAGATGCCGCAGAAGGTCCCACAGTTTCATAGGGTGTCACACTCTGCTGGGACCTGGCAGAAACATCTTGGATGCGGTTGGATGGCAGGCAGGATGGACTGATGGATGACACCTGCCCAGGTCCTTGCAAGCCGGCTGCCATCCCAGCCCCATCCCTACTGTCTGTGGAGGTGGCCAACTGCAGAGTGAGGAGCTGTCAGCAATCCCCTCCAGGCAACATTTAGCAATCCCCAGTATTGGGGATGCAGACAAGGTGTGGTTGTGTCTCCTCCCACTCCCCTGGAGTGATCCAGGCCCTGGTGATGCCTCAGCTCTGGACCTGCTCCCTGGCATCTCTGTTTTCAGCCTCCTCCACCTCCACAGAGGTTCCCTGTGCTGGCTTTCACTCAGGCAAACTCCGCTGATGGAAATGCAACCCATCCCATCTTCATTAGTCACAGCCCTTCTCCACTATTTTGGGCACCTGCTGTTTGCAGGCTTAGCTGAACTTCCCCTGGGGAATTCTGGCAAGGAGAGGATGTCCTCTGGTCCCACAGCGGCTGTGGAGGGCTTGAGCTGGGATGGGTCCAGACCGCAGCAGAGAAACCAGAGTTGCATTGGTGTGAACCGCACTGCAAAGCCCATCTCCCCCCAGCGCGGGCTAGTGCAGAGTTATTTACAGGCTGTGCTAATACGATGGACACCGTGCCAGCCAACGCACAGGGATTAAACCAAAGCCCTTCAAATGAACCATGCGAACTGCTGTGGAGGCAGGCGGGAGCCAGCCCTCCCCCCCGGGCTGCCAGGGCCCTGAGCTGCCCCCGGAGCGGGACACACTCTGCAGCACCTTGGGCTGCCCCGTCTTCATGTGTCAGCTCTGAGCAAACAGACGAGTATATCAAATATGTCCCAATCAACAGGAATCGTAAGCTTGTCCATGTCCACTTGCTCCTGGGGAGTAGCAGCTCCTATCTGGCTGCTTTCATCTGACATTAAATCACTCCAGGAATCCTCCTCTAGCAGTTAGTCAGCCTCCTCCTCCCTCCCAGAAAAAAAAGCTGTTTTGTCAGTAAATGCGATAAAAATCTCCCCTTCATCTAGATTCAAGGAGAAGCTAATCAAAATATTTACACAATCCTCATGATACTGCACTCGCTAGGGTTTTTGTGATGTCCTGATTGCAGCAGGTCCCCCTCGAGCATCGCCCCAGCCCAGAGGAGCAAATCCCAGGCTGGCCGCTGCAGCCCTGGTGCCCACGGACACCTCACATTGCCCCCGTGGCCTCTTTCCTGGGCTCACTGTCCCTATCCCACCCTGCACCAGCGGCTGCAGGAGCCACATCTGTCAAGCAGCCGAAAGCTTTGCACATCCACAGGAGCGGGGCTGAGGAGTGTGTTCACTCGCTCATCTGGCTGGGCTGGAGCAATTAAAAGAAAAGCACGTTAAAACCTGCAGTTCTGCACAGGAGACAGCGTCTAAGGCAAACCCTGGCTATGGTCTGTCCAGCCGCACGCGGGCAACACGGGGCTGAGCTGCCCACGCATCTGCAGATCTGCTTTTGCACATCCCAAACCCTGAGGCTCCCTCGCCCTGCTGAGCCCCTGTCCGTCTTACTCAGGGTGTGTGGAGACCCGGCAGCCGGCACCCGTCTGGATGGATGTTGGAATTTTGCATTGTGGCGTCCCTTGGGCAGGCACATTGGGCGTTTCTTCCACCTTTGTTCACACTGTGAGATTAGAGTGATGAAAAAAGCCACATCTCAGCCAGAGATGCTGACAGGCAGTGCTCCCCACGTCCCTGCTCATGAGCACCACTCATGAAACAGTGAACCACAGTCACGTCAACCCTGGACTATGGGCTAATGCCTGAGGGGACCTGCTTGGCCCCTCCAGGCCACCAGCCCTCCTGTGGTCCAGCAACTCTCTGGCCATCCTGCCTCATGCCACCATACTCAATGGCTCTCTGGCCATCCCCCCTCCTCCCACCATATCCAATAGCTCTCCGTCTGTCTCAACACATCCAACCAATACCCAACGGCTGTTTGTCCATCTCACCTTGTCCTACCCAAACATTCAGGTACTCCCATTGGTTGTGTTTGCTGCCAAAGACCTTCCTGGATGAAATGCCTGATCTGGTGGCCCCTTCCTCTCAGATATGCAGGAGGGCTTGGTCATCTCTCCTGGGTCTTCTCTGCAGAGAAGTGAACATGAGCTGCCTCCTGCAACACCCTCCAGACAGACAGCATTGTCCACAGATAGATATGACCAGAGATGTTTTCATGAAGCTGTGGCAAATCCTGACTGAGATCAGACCGAGATCTTGGTTTGCTTTCGTTGACAGTTCACGCACCTCCATGCCCCCCACAGCATCAGGTTTTGACAGCCTTCGTCAGCAGACGGGAGCTGCCTCCGCTGGTACCAGCGTGTGATTTCACCATGCAAGCTGCAGCCTGCCTCCTCATTTTGCATCCATTCATGAAGATTAGATGCTATGTTTCTATTTCTACCTTTCACTGCAATTTGCTTAAATGTGTTAGCACTGACGTGTGGCCCAGCCGCTGCTCGGCCAGGTGAGGCACATCCGCCAGCAATGCATTTCATTTGCATCCTTAGTAGCTGCAGTGGATACGGGAAGGTTGTTTTAGACATCTGAGAATAAGGATCTAGAACAAGGTCATCTTTTTGTTTTGTTTTTTTCCAGGCAGTATAAAGAAACCTGTGCTACTTTGCTCCTGGAGAGAAGCTTTTCCTGCACCATTGTTACAGGCTGTTTTCCTTGATGTATTCTATTTTTGGCACATGCAATAAGCCCTGACATCCTTCCCTATCTCTATGTTCACTGCAGTCCAGTTTAAAATATTTCTGGCCTTTTATCCTAGATTTTCCAGTGCTGAAGCGATACTATATACCCTTTAGACCTTGTTTTTGTCTTATGAATCACCAACTTTTAGACAAGATCCTACTGGGTATAAAGAGCTCCTGCTAAACAACAAACAGTGCCGGGGGAATAACGCAGCAACTCCCTGCAGCCTCCTCTCCCGCAGTAGCTCTGGCACTCAGTTTGCATCCTGCTGGAGTCTAGACGAGCGGTTTTGATCCAGCAGAGAAGTATTAGTTCAAGCTCCGACGTACTTTTATCAAATGCTCTTGAAGTGCGTTTGAAAGCACTACATCTTCCCCCAATAACAGCCCATTTGCAGATGGAAAAGGTATTTCCGCAGTCTTGCAGGGGCAGTTTGTCAAGCAGGTTTCACTAATACTGGCTTCCTGTAAATAAAAACATGAAATATTTGTGTCGGTTTCTCCTTCTCTGGGGATTTTGGTGCTCCAGCCCCAAGTTGGTCTCTGGGTTCAGCTGTGCTGTTGCAAAGATGGGTATCGGTGTCCTCCTGGGGTCTCAATGATTGACGCTCCTGGAGGCGTTTGGCCCCTCTTGCAGAAGAACTGGCCACAGAGAAATTCCCACTGTGAAGTTAAAGGGGGTCCCAGCTATGGGGACAGAGAGGCTCTGTCACACACAGTAGGTCTTCACGGCCCAGGAGGTGCCCCCCAGTCTTGTATTCCTCTGCAGGTTTATGCTTGTCTCATATCTCCTGGGGAATGAGACACGCTTCATGCACTTTGTGGGCAGGTCGAACCTCTCGCCTGTTGCACATCTGTGCGATTCAGGGTGCGAGACTGGGGACAGGGCTCTAAACACCACTGACGCTCAGAGGTTTGTTGTGTTCCTCTGTTATCGGAGGGGGCTGCTGCCATACCCTCATCCTTATCTTTCACACCTTGTTGCAATAACTTCTCACTTAGGCACATTATTTCCATTATAGAAGATTTATTCTGTTGTCTTCATTTTTTTGACTGAGCCTTAGTCCAGCAGCTCTGGCTGTTAGAGAGCAGCTTGGACCCATGAATCATGTTCCTCTACTCTTTCCAACTCAAAACATCACCTGTATAATACAAAATGCTCAAAACACCATTATAAATAGCTTTATTTTTTGGTGCTACCCCCCAGTGCTGCCTACCACCCAAACGGCAGTGAGGTCAACGTATCCTAAAGGAGAGCTCATTGCACATGAGATTGCTCCTGTTTTTCCAAGCCTACCTGCCAGAGCCCTGCTAATGCACACAACATAAAAATATTTGGCATGAGTCACCTCCCCCAGAATTTTTCCCCTGGAAAGCAGTGGAAATATTCCTCCTACATACATAGTACGTTGGGTCTGGGTGTGAGTGGAGAGTTGTGTCAGCTGCTTTCCCGCGGTGATCACTGCACACCTCCACCCTCGTGTGGGTGTCCAGAGCGATGTGCCACCCGGCTCTTCTCTTAGCTCTTCCTATGGGGAGGGACTGGGGCACCACTGAACTATTCTACCTCTGCACAGAGCTGTGTTTCTCTGGTAGGGGGAAGACCTCTTCAAGCTCCTCTACAGCTCTAGCCCTTCGGCTAGCAAATACGCTGCTATGAAATCTTTGCTCTTAATACTTTTTGCCTGCTTACAAGTACTGTTCTCCCTTACAGTACTCTTAATTGTATATTTTTCAGTTTGTATCTACCTTTACGCTCAGATTGCTCAACTCCTCGGTGGGGAGGAGACCGCTGACCTCATTCCTATGAAGGATTTCCTGAGCTAGAGGAACTGCTGCCTGTGCTGACACAGCCCTGAAAAGCAGAACAGTCCAGAGTACCTCCTAGCCATTTGTACCAGCTTCATTTGTGGTGTCCCAGGCAGCCCAAATTCAGAGATGACAGAGCTTCCTGCCTTAGGTTTCCTTCCCTGTAGTCCTTGGGTTCGCACTCACTCCCAGGCTGGCACAGCCCCATCCATGGGGCGGGTTTGGTGTGGATCGGGGATATGTGCTTGCCCAAGGCCAGCTCTGGGAATCTGGGATTTTTGCCCCTGGTCTCTGTTGCAGTTTGGTTTTGTGCTGGGGACTCAGTTTGCCTCCATACCAGGCATGACTGGCTCTCAGCCCCAGTCTGGTCTTCACCTCCTTGCATCTTCCACTTTAAAAGCATCTCATTTGCCTGATGAGTTCAGATACCAGAGACTTCTCCTGCAGTTTTGTTGTTGGCTTTCAAGGAGTTATACAGAAGCCATTAAGGGTGTTAAGTGCTGAAATCAGGCTGCCTCCACCTCTCCCTTCCTGTTGGCCTCCATAACCTGCATACGCAGCGAAAAGCAGTGTTTAGACCCTCTCTCCACACTCATGGAGTTTCTCCTTCAGATCTTTAACTGCTCTGCTCTTCCACTCCATGTATTTTCTTAGCTCATTTTCTTCTGATCCCATGGGAGGCTCAGCAGCTTCAGAGCCCAGGGCTGTGGCGGAGACCTGCTTTGGCCCAGTGGGTCTGCCCTGATGTATCAGTATGATGTAGAGAACCCCTCCGGCAGCCCTGGCCACCATTTCTCCACCAAGCAATCCTATGTGAGGAGGGAGATAGCAGGAGCGACCACAGCAGGAGCAGCCTGGTAGCACCCCATCAGCCCTTGCCTGGGAACGGTGGTCACCAATGCAGACATCCCTACGGAATAACATCAAGGCCAAGCTGGCTCATCGAAAAACTCCTGGATATCCCACAACACTGTGGTCTGTCCCATCCACTCACCTGGTTCAGACTCAACACCTCCATGTCCCGTGTCCACCACCACAGAGCAGAGGGTATCAGCAGCAGAGCCAGACCTTGCTCTGCACCTCTCAGGAGCACGGTGGATCAGCTGGACCTTCCCCAGCAGTATCTCTGCCCCTTGGCAGCAGCACAGCCACCAGCAGGGCTGCCCCCACAAGCAGCCTTTGCTCCCAGAAATGCCCCACACCAGGATCTGGCTGGAACTCAGCACAGATTCCCAGACTAAATCCTTCCCGCCTGGCGATGAAATCACCCATCAAAAGGCACACAGCGGTGCTCCCACCGTCAGCCAGACATCTGCCGTGGGCTGCAGGGGAAAGAGCTGGGAAAATAAACATGTCTTCCTGTGCACGTCCCCCGCTGCTGGGAGGATGGAGTCACTGAAACCAAACCTGTCCTCACTGCCTCGGCTATGAGCAGGGCCGGCTCGGCTTCTGGCCCATCAAATAAGCACATGTTTCTGGTCAGCAGGTACCAGACTCACCTCCCAGCCAGGGACTTTGAGGGCCACAGGCAGAACCTGCTTTGCCTAACTTTGAACATACCTGAAACAGGAGGTTGTCAAGGGATAAGGATGGGCAGGATGCAGAGGGAGAGAGGAACTCCTGGGAAATTAGGAGTGAGGATGGCTGGAAAATCACAGACCACATGAAGATGACTGGGAGAAAGAGAGGAGAATGAGGGCAAAGGAGGTATAAGATTTGGTCCACCGCTACACGGACACCCCCTCCTGGCAAGGTCCAGGGCAAGGTAACACCTGCCTTGGCATTGCTCCTAGCAGCATGGGGACCCCTCACACAGCCAGCACTGCTGGGGTCACTGCACCCTGCAGCCATTGTCACAGCAGCATCAGAAGGACACCAGGATTGAGCAGCAAAGGCTCAGCCCCAGTATCCATCTCCAAGGCTGACCTGGCCAGGATGCTCTCTGCCAGGATGCCGGAGAGGTGAGAGGGGGCTGAGAGCAGAGATACAAAGACAGCACTGGGCAAACCCCAGAAATAAAGAGTAAAACACTTCCAGGAACCCACCTTCCCCACCAAAATAGGGTTGCTAATCTCATCCTGGCATAGCCTTCAGAACCCAGCTCTGCCCAAAGGCCACCAGCTCCTAGCACCCAGGAAGGCCCATCATGACCCATGATGTCTCTTTGTTCAAAGAAGAGTTTCGGCTCCTGGAAGACGTGAGTCGGCTCCTTCTTAATGTATTGCAAATTAAGCTTGGACAAAGAACCTTCAAGTTTCCTCCTGGGGGGATTCAGCGAAAGCTGTGATTTATCACATTCTGCATGCAGTGCTTCCCCAGGCCTGACTCCTGTCCTGTGCTGAGTGCTGGCCCCG
This sequence comes from Burhinus oedicnemus, assembly GCA_008921705.1. Classification (NCBI taxonomy): domain Eukaryota; kingdom Metazoa; phylum Chordata; class Aves; order Charadriiformes; family Burhinidae; genus Burhinus; species Burhinus oedicnemus. The sequence continues at coordinate 159,276 of VFFE01007037.1, read as the reverse complement.
AACCATGCTAAAAATGCTCCTTTCCCCCATGGTCACTGACCTGAGCGTGACTCACCGAGCAATGGGAGGACCACAGCATTTCACAGGGATTTTATCCCTTCATCCAAGAACACCAAAGCTCTGTGCAAATATTCATCACCCCTCCAAGGCACGGAAACACTGCTGCCATTTTAGAGAAGGAGAAAATGAGTCACAGGATGATGAAGTGACTTGTCCACGCTCACACTGGAATGGGTCCAGCCAGCCCTGCAATATGGGAATTATGGGGGGCTCTCACTTCTGAGGTAGGAGATGAAATTTGAGGACTTTGCCACAATTCCCAAAGGCTTTCCAGTAACAGAGTAGTTCTAACAAGGCAGACAGCAATAATCCAATTGGGTTTTCAAGCCAGAGACTTATCTGAAATCCCTGCCATTGCTTCCAGATATTTTTCTTGCTGATCCTTTACTCGTTTCAGAGCTCCCAGGATGCACCTGCAATGCAGAGTGAAATGCGTTAATTACTAACCTGGAATTGGTTATGCTTAGGATCATGAATTTATGCTGCAGGGTCCTTTCAAGTTAACTGTAAGAGCCTTGATTAATCCTTTATTTATAGAGAGCCAACCTGGGTGGAAACAAACAGAGGGGAGGAGGAGTCGAGACACTTGGGTTTGGTTCATTGCTCTTTAGCTCTGCCACTGACCTCAGACATGACTTGGCAGAAGAAGGCAGGTCTGGTGGTGAAGATATCAAATGAGATTTCGGAGATCTGCATCCAGCTCCTGGCTTTGTCACAAATTCCCTGGGTGACTTCAAGTTAAGACGCCTGCTTAAACCTAAACCCGCGCAGCAGCATTTCCAGCATCGGAGCGATCTCTCTTATCAGGGGTGAGGCCAATGCTCTGCCTTCCTGGCATGAGGGCAAGTACATTTTGGCCATGCCAGCACAGAGAGCCCACGGCTGTCTGAGGAGCCCTGCTGCTGAGTCCCCACATCCAGCGCAGATGCCTCTTGGTTGAGCGTCCCATGTCCAGCCATGGGAAGAAGAGCAGTGTTGAGCCACTGGAGGTCTTCCAGGGCTACTACACGTAGGCAACAGTGTGGATATATGGTCACCTGGACCAGGATATTCCCAGTGCCCAAGCAGTGGTTGTTACTGATGAGAAGGTCTCGGTCCTCTCTGTCTGCACAACCACAGATCTGTGTGTGCACAGGAGCTCCCCAGTCCCAGGCTGTGCTGGAGCTACAATGTACAAGCAGATCAGCCCACATTAAAGCTGCTGCAAGTAAAACCAGAAAATACAGTTGTCTCGCCAGCAACCAGCAAGGCAACGGCCAAACCAGCCAAGCTGGATAGAAACCGGTCAGGTAGCACCGTTCACCCCAGTTAGGCTGGGCTGGGAGTGAGGCAATGGGCAGATTTAGGAAACACTCATCAAGCTCCTTCTACATGCCTCCATTTGCACACCCGAAAGTCACTTTCAGAGGCAATGGCTACAGGCAAGGAGGACGGTGTGTCACCCCTGAGTCCCAGCCTCAGCAGAAGTGGCTGCAGTTCCTGAAGACAAGGAAAGTCAAGGTTTCTCCATCTGAGAGCTGCCACTGCTTGAGGTGCTGGTTACTCCAGGGGCTCAAATGTGATGGAGGAGTGACTTTGGCTTGTACGGCTGGAGGATGAGGAACAGCAGGAATGTCCTACATGCTGGACAAGAACTGAAGGATATATACAGACCTTGTCTTACAGGAGTGTTGGTGTAGATGGCATTACTTGCAAGGCCTGCTCAAGCACCACTTGGCTAGACGATCTCTTCCTGTTTTGGTGGATGATGACTTGGCTTTAGTTATTTGCTCCTTCAGCTTCTCTGAGCTGACTTCTGCAATAGGAGCAATGCCACTGGAGCCATTCAGCCTGGATTGGAGGTAGCTCAGGGGTCTGGAGAACACAGAGATCCCCCTAAAAATGGAGAGGATCTACTGTTCACCACCTCCTCCACTGCAAAAGCCAAGGGCCATTGGATGGAGTTAGCAGAAGCCAAACATAGGTCAAAGAAAGGTGTGGTTCATCCAGTAAGCCCTGTTGGATCTAGGGAACTCCTTGCCAAAGGAAAATGTGGCTGCAGAAGGTTTTCATGGATTCAAGGAGACACTGAATAAGCGCATGAGAAAGAGATCTGTTGAGATTTGCTAAACCAACAAACCACATCAGGCTCAGAAAATAATGCGTGCCAAAAGGAGCTGGAGGCTGGGAAAGTATCTAGGGGACAAACTGTACACGCTTATCCTAATCTTACTCTTCCCTGCTCACTTATGGCCACTGTTTCTATTGGATTTCTCCCAAGGGCTGGGTGTCAGCCCCTCCAGCAACCATGAAATCCTCCTCTCTTCCCTAAAGGGAGTCTTCAGAAAGAGAAAATCATGTGACTATGGGGGATGACAAAGAAAGGGAGAAGTCAAATGATCAAAACACAAATGATCAAAACTGGGGACCCAGGGTGGAGAGACCCCAAGCCAAGCAGCCCCCACAGTACCTAGCACCCTCAAAGGCTCTGCCTGGAGACATGACAGGAGAGGGATGGAAACAGGCTGCACAGTCAGTGGGATTGCCCTGCTGAGCTCCCTTCTCCTGCCTCTGCAGATGTCCAGCTTGGCCAGGGCCAAAGAGGCAGAGAAGGTGGTCCCACAATATGGTGGGAGCTCCAATGGAGAAGGTGAGAAGAGCTGCCAAAACCTCAGCAAGATGCTCTGGAGGAGTTGGGCCACTGCTGGACATAAGAGATGGGCAAACCAGCCATTTGGTCTGAACCCGCATTTGGACCTGCCTTCTCTCAACTAAGCGCATGGAAAGATCATGTCAAAAAAAACCCCATCCAACCTGCATGTGTCCCCCTGAGGAGGTGAGTGAGCAAGGACCCCAGGTCAGGCACCAGCAGCAGCATTCACTACTGGGCTGGGAGGTTGGTGCCACCAAACTTATGCTGCTTAGGAGGCTCTCCACTTCTCTGCTGTGGAGAGCCATGAAGGGCTTGGCATAGAGCAGACTCACAGTGGTGGAGTAAACCACTGTGTCCTGCCCCAAGAACCTCCTGCGCCGTGGCAGGGACTTCTGGTAGTGCATTTGCTTCAGTGCAGGTCCACCAAAGTGGGGTCTCCAAGCACGAGCGAAAATGCTGGGCGAGTGTTGGACACAGACTCTTTCATCCCTAATTTATTCGCTTTGTTTGCTAGTGTGTGACCATGGCTAATGGGAACCACCCATGAAAACCACTGCTTCCCCCTTTAATCTTCAGAGGGCCTACTCAAGAAACAGTGCTGTGACCTGTAATATAGCAAAAAAATGCACATCTGGACACAATCAGCCCCATGCAGCCATGAAGGCCAGGAAGTGTGACCCGCTCATCCCCACTCCCTGCGAGGAGAAGCGCAAAGTGATTCGGGACAGCAAAGGTGGAGAAGGGATGACTCAGCCCTTGAGCTTGCAGAGCTTCCCCTGCACTGCCTGACAGCCACAGGACAAGCAAACGCAGCCATGAAAACAAGTTTTAATCTGTCTTTTGTTTCCCATTCAGCAGAAAATGAGGGCAAATGTCCCAGATTTCAGCAAAATACCCCCTCCCTGCTGTCTTTCCCATGAGGCCATTTCTCTTGCACCCAATACCTCACCAAGATGCAGAAGCTCAGCCTCTCTTTCCAGCTCTAACCTGTCCCTCTGATGCTGATGGCACCAGGTGCTCTTCCAGCTCTTTGCAGGGTCTTCCCACTGAGCCATCTGTGTCCCTGGGGTTAGCAGGAGGTGCAGGAGGCCAGTGGTACACCACACCTCACAATGCTGAACCAGGAGGCTCTGAAAGGCCCGGTGCAGGATGCACACAGAGGCACGGGGGACCTGAGCCAGGAGCCAAGTAGCTCAGGCAGGTTTCTGTTTCAACTCGAGGAATTATTTCACTTCTTGGTGGGTTTTTCACAAAAATCTGAAACCCACAACATTTTCTGTAAAAGGAACCAAAGGAAAAATTTTCTGGGACAAAACTATTTCCAGCGGAAAAGTTTTTGCTCTGCTGTGGAAGTTGGAGACACAGCACGACTGGAGAGTACATGCCTGATGGGATACATACCCACATTTCCCACCTCTGTGGCCATGTCCATCAAACAGACATCTTCCAGAGCATGTGGGCAGCTGCAGGGTTCGGACTGGAGGGATGCTGGAGCGAAACATGCTGCTCTGCTGTCCTCTCCCTGTGTGAACCCGGTGACTCGGACTCTGGCTGCCAGAGCTGGGAAAGCTCAAGAGCCCGTTTCAAGGCCTGCAAATGAATTCAGCCCTGTTCAGCCACCTGTGGCTTGCCTGACAAGTGATTCACATTTCAGATGTGGTTCTTGGGAAGAAGAAGACCCCTCATGGCTGTAAACCAAGGTGGGGAGTGCTGAGCCACCAAGGTGAAGAACGGCATGGGAGGGAGAGAGAAGCATTGACAGCCACAGTGGGACCATCAGACTGCTGAGAAATGTCTGCTCTGCGATATCCTGCTGAAGCCTGGCCAGGAGGAGGCCAATGATCTTACCAGAACATGAGATGTTCCTGGCTGGAGACCTTGACCATCAGCTGAGAGCCTGGGACAGGTTGAAGCCAGCTTGGCCAGGTGATGCTCACGTTCCCACTCCGGGGTCCCATCCTGGGAGCCGCGCACAGCCTGCAGGTCTCAGCCAGGGAGGCGGGGTGCATGGTTCACAGGGGGACAAGCAGGAGAACGCTTTCGATAGCTCCTGGCTGGTGGCCACCACAACGCCAGGAGAGGTCAGAGGAGACTCAGGCATGGGGTATCCAGGACCCCCTCTTGCAGGGTGGTCTCGCTAACCACAAGCATTCAAATAATCATCAGTTCAGCATAAAAATAAACAGGGGGATCCTTACTGTCTGAGCCTTGAGGGTGCAACTACTTCTTATTTTCTAGCTGGTTTCTGCAAAGGGCATTTATTGGGAGAGGGGAGAGACCAACCTATCTCTGCATGGTGCCTCTGCAGGGACTCAGGACAGCTGGTGTCACGGTTTCTTCTGGATGACCCCAGTGGTGTTGGCATGGGATTTTCACAGCCCCAGGGTCTGTGCGAGCCCTGGGGTCATTGCAAGGCAGGGGCTGCCCACCTGGGAGCTCAGTCCCTGGGGCTGGATGTGCAGTGGGGTCACGTCCCAGGGAAGCCCTTTAGGAGAAGGGGGCTGGGGGCTGTGAGAGGCACCAGAAATACCTGGTCCCAGGCAACGGCATCAGCGGGGATGTTTTTGAGGTTGGGCAGAGCTCAGGCTCTAGGCAGGACCTTGGGCAAATCCTGTCCCTCCCTGGTCCAAGCTGTCTCCCAGCCTACTCAGGGCTTCTACAAAAGCCCTTTGGCCATATGCAGAGAACCCACGTGGGGCCTTATAGGGCTGCCCGCAGGTGATGGTGGCAATGGTGAGGTGTGAAGCAGAGGTTATACCACACCCGTTCCTCCTTGTTCTTGCATACTGCTCCACTCCCGTGCAGTGGCTGTGCATCTCCGGGATGGGTCTTGCACAGGATTACTGGGTCTGTGCATCAACACCTCCGCCTCCTCATCTGCGACCCTCCAGCACATCCTCAGCAAGGATCGTCCCCCAGCAGGTTAAGGGAAGCTGAGCTGCCAGTGTTGCCAGCGCAGGAGCGGCTGCTCAGACTTGCCAAGTGCCCTTTATCTCCAGCAGCTCCCTCAAAGGTGAAGCGATGCCAGGGCTGATAGGAAACCGCTGAGCGAGCAGGGGTAGGGCGCAGGGCAGGTAACGCCATGCTGTGACTCAGCCCTGGGCTCGATCCCTTTGATTTTCCACCCAGGCAGCCCATCTGACTGCAGGGCAGCTATTCCTGATTTGGGATAAGGGCAGGACTCAGCCATGTGGACCCATCCCAGGGATGAAATGCAGTTTGGCTCCCATGCCAGTGGGGCAACCTTCCCCATCGCCACTGCTCATACCACTCCGCATCCTCCATCCCCCATGGACACCGAGCCGGCAAGGAGCCACCTGCCCCTCTCCTGCCCGGACCAGGATCAGAGCTGAACTACACTGCAAAACACACACATGGGTATTTGCCTTTAAGGGCCTTTCAGGTTTCTACCCTTTACCCACTTGCCCTGCAGTTATTACCAGGAAACACAACTTCTTCAAGCAGCAGAGGCCAGATTTTCCGCTGGCGTACAGTGACGTCCCCCAGAGCAGCCTCCAGAGCTGCGCTGCGCTGCTCACCGTGTGGCCCCTAGACCAGTATTTCTTGTGGGCAGAAGAGTTCTGCGCCGCAGCTCAGCAACTTAAAAATATTCGAGGCACTTCTTCAGTGCTGGCAAGGAAAGAGCCGATGGCTGGGAGACGGCCCAGCGGGCGCCTGGGGAAAGGTAGAAGAGATGCAGAATCGTCCTCCTGCCGAGGAGTTCCCGGCAGGTGCAGGCTGCTGATGCGGGAGAGCTCATGGCCATGGGACGAGAGGCCGGAGTGCCAGGGGGGAGCTGGAGGATGCTCAGATGCATTCCAGGTCTGCATCACAACAAGCTGCAGAGCATGCATGCGTAAGAGGGAGAGATTTCTGATTAAAGCCAGTCTTTTCACGCTACCTCAGCCTGGGATATCAGATGAGTTTGAATAGAAACAGAGAGCCAAAACTCTTGAGGCTGCTTTGGCAGGCATAGCAAATGTATGTTACACACACAAAACGGCATTAAGCTAGAGTTATGGGGGAGCTCACATATCAGTAGTTTGGGGTGAATAATATTACAAGGTCATTGCTATTAACCTAAACCCAAATGTTATAAATCCAGGAAATTCAGAGCTGAGGTTAAGCGTCAGGGAATTTCAGGCATGTCAGGAATGCAGAGATCAGGCACAAAACACCTGTAGTGAAATCAGGGAGGGGAGAAATGAAAAGTGTTTAAAAAGGGGTTATATCTAATCCAGCCAAGCTGGGTGTATGGTTCCCCTGTGTCACTGCAGAGCAGAAAAAGCACCTCCGGCAATGCAGAGGAAAGGTGGGGTATAACGATTGTGAATTAACAAATCCATTTGCACACAGCTCCCGTGCACGGTTCTGTGGGGTCCAGCCTGCCTGCACATGTGCAGGTTTTGCTTATTCTTAAGCGGGATTGAGGATGTTTTAGAAAACCAGAGACCCAGAGGACTAAAAAGAGGGGAAATCTAATTTTTGTGCCTATGAAGGGAAGGATGGAAATGTGAACTACTTGTCTGAGTTGGCAGAGAGCTGGAGATGGGTGCTCTGGGCCATGGAGTGGCCAGGGTGGCAGCGGGAGGACCACCCTGCTAGGACCAAACCACATGGCTTCAGGCTGGCTGGATCCATGCCCTTTCCCATGCACCTTTCAGCCAGGGACGCTGCCCGGCATGTGGATGAGTGTTTCTGCCACAGGGACACATTTGATTACAGCAGTGCTGGCAAAGTGGGGATCAGCCCAGTAAAAGCCAGTGGGAACTGGGGCCAAGCAGCCCATGTTGGCGAGACTGGCAAAGTTTTACGGGGCTGGCCGGGCGTAGGAGCTGCCAGCCGTGCATTGACGGGGCAGAGGGAGCATGTGGGTTTGCAGCCAGGTTTGCAGCCAGGTTTGTGTCCAGCCTCCAGGGACACGGGGCGAGCAAACGGGCTGGGGTGAACGCATGGGAAAGTGCCGTGCTGCTGCTGGACTTCTGCTGAGCTGTTTATTGGGGGGCATTACCAACACGCATCGGGATGCCCAGAAGGGATGCCAGGAGCGAAGGGCTCAGTCCAGACTGAAGGTGCGACATCAGCCCGCTTGGGACAGCAGCTCCCCAGCGCCAGCGGCGAAGTCACCAGCCAGCAGCACGCCTGCAAAGGGGCTTTGCTCAAGGACACCTCCCCACTTCCAGCTGTCACCCGCTGTTTGCATCCAGTCGTTGCTACCAGTGGAGCACCCACAAAGCCTTCGAACTTGCAATTAATCCCTGGTGACAGTTTGCTCCCTGGATGTACGAGCGTTAACCCCTCCGGTGCTGGCGGCACCGTGCTGGCTCAGCGGGTGGGTGGGCGAGGGGGGGTTAAGCCTGCAGAGCCACACAGCAGTTAATCAGACTGGAATCTGGTTTAATTGCAGGTTGCCGGCGATCCTTGATGCCTGCTCTTACAAAGTGATGGAAAATGACAAATATTTATCCCCGTTCTAGCACCAGCCCTTTATCTTCCCACACTGTCATCAGGCTTTTCCAGCCCGGCTTTCAGGGGGGAAGAGCGTAAGCAGATACTATATAAGGGTAAAAGCTGGTTTGGGCAGCTGTCAGCTTTTGCATTCACAGCATTCCTGGGAGGAGAAGCTGGGGGAGGAGGCGAGACCAAGGTAGCTCATGGGCACCCAGGTGCTGCCGAAAGGGCTTCCTGGGGTCCCCGCTGCCCAGAGTTCCCGCTGCCTGGGAGGAGGAGGTGCCTGGTCCAGGCAGCATGGCAGACCGGGCACCTTTGATGGGGCACAAAAAAAGAGGGAGTACCTGCTCCCTTGCTTCGGGAGATATGCCTGAAACCTGTGTTAGGTGTGGGATAACCTGCAGTTGTCCTTCAGCTAGGGAAAGCTTTTGTTGCTGTTGCACAGAGATGGGGAGTGGTGAATTGTGCTGCTGCATTGCCCTCACGCCCCTGCAACCCCTGCAACCCCTGCACAGGGCGCACCGGGAGCACGCGGGCAGGCAGAGGACAATGCCTTCGGGAAGGCACAGGCAGGGGAAAGCAAGGCAGGCAGGCAGGCAGCTGCAGGAGCCACACAAGCATGAGCTGCGTCAGGTACAGTGACATTGTGGCTATAGGCCCTAAGGGAGGGCCGAGTCCTCACCAAATAAACCAGGATTTCTCCCAGAGGAGTTGCAGCGCTGCGAAGAGGCGCAGTTGCAGTCTGTTCCCGCAGCCACAGCGTGCCCTGAGGGGCCATGGGGCTTCTTTGTGCCCCATCTCCTAGAGCCCTGTGACTGCCAGTGCATCCCAGTCCCCATGGTGCTGAGCCCGGGAGCCCCAGTTTCAAGGCAGGGGGGCAAGCAGGAACCCAGACTGCTGCCATTCCCCAGCTCTCCTAAACATCAGCTTGGTTTCCCCCTAGCTCCCTAAAACTCAGGTGGTCAAGGGGCCATGCCCTGACCCCTCTGCAAAGTGGTCACCCTCCACGCTTCTCCGGGCACTTTGAAAAACTTGGGCTGGGAACATGGAGCTATGAAACCACCTTCCACTGAACAGGACCTGCTCGGCCACAGCTAGTTTGTGGCTACACCAGGCTTTCCAGAAAAGGGTTGTTTCCTCCCCTAAAAAAAAAAAGAAATAGAGAGGAAGAATTGAAATCTCTCCCTTCACCAGATGCCTTCGAGCAAGCGCATTTTAAAATACTAGAAACAAATAAATTGCATTCTGCCTCCTAGATGTTGAGGGGTCTTTTGGCTACAGGAGAGCTCATCAGCCTTTCGCTGTTTATGGATTACCTTGCTACCGTGGGTTGCCATATTACCCTGAATGGGTTTGTCTCCCAGACATCCTGCAATATCTTAACTCCCATCAAGCGCTGCCTTTCTTTCCTCCGCAGCGCTTGGGGTTTGGACAGCTGCCAGCGTCCTCTTAAACGTTACCAGAAGGGCTGGCAGGAATTCAGCCCTAACTCATTACAGGTCCTGCGTACGTTCGGCTGGGGGTGAGGGCTGGCCTCTTTTGGGACCCTGACAAAAAATTCAAATTGAAAGAGGAGGAGGGAGGGGAAAGAGCCCTACGGAAAAATGAAATTCCTGACAAGGATGTGTATATTAGACCCCTCCATTGGCTGCATCTCCTGTTGCAAATCGATAGCCCCATCCCTGCAGCATGGGCTGCTGCCATTGAAAATGGCTCTGGTAATTGCAGGGACGTGCTGATGACATGGTTATCCCATACGTGCTCAAGCTGGGGACGGTGGGGGCTTTACGCATCCTGAAATAGTGGCTTTGCTCCCCCCGCCCAGGGTCGCTTCATCCCCCCAGCTAATGCAGCAGGAGTAAGTGTCCCCTGGGTGCAGTGGCCCCGGTATTTGTTGCTGGGGATTCCTCATTTCCCTGCTGCAGGGCTGAAATTAGAGGATTTCCTTCAACTTGAAGCTCTGCTCATCTCTTCTATGCTCTTCCATCCCCTTTGGTGGTGTTTGCACAGCGCAAAACCATCAGCGCTCAGCACTATTTAAACACAGTCCCTGTGTAAGCACTCCCTCTCTGTGCTTATTTCCACATGATTTTACATCGAAAAATCCCTTGACTCTCTGCCCTGGAGGCACAGCAGCACCTGCAGAGGTTGTTCAAGTAAAAAACAATGCAAAAAAGGGGTATTTTATTTTTCCCAGAATCGCGTTTATTTTCCGCCCAGTGCTGAGATCTGTTGGTGATTGAATAACAACATACATATAAAATTACAACTAAGAAATAATAAATAAATAAACTAATGACAAAAATTAAAAGATATGAAGATTCCTTCCACACTTTTTAAATCTCAGCATGTAAATACATGCAGAGGAAGGAAATCTCCATTAAATGTTCAGCACCAAGATCCTTCAGCGGAGGTGGGGGAGGTTGTAGCGGCTGCATTTCCAGATTGCCTTAAGTTCATTTGCTAGATAGGTTCATTAAACTGATGCAGCCGGGCTCTGTGGACTCTCTTCAATCAGGTTGTGGATGGTTAAGTGAAGGTGGTTGCAACCGCTCCTATGCTGATACGCAAATACCTGCACAAGGAGCTGCACCTGGTTAACTGAACCCAACAGGGCTCATCCTTCAGCAAGAGCAGACCTTCCTACGGTGCCTTCCAGCAAAGTCAAAGACGACCAAGGTTAACATCCAGGATAATTAACAGCCTGTTTGTTTGTTTTACAAACAACCTTTTCAGATGCTCAGACCAATCTCATTCATCTTAAACAGATGAGAAAAGGCACAAGTCCAATTAAAAACAAAATCATTGAATCATTTGCAAATCACCTTTATCTTCAGCCTAAGGCTCTACCAAGTGTCATCACCACGGTGCTCAGCCCTCCTCTGTGTCTGTGAGCTGGGAGCAATTCTTGAGGAGTGTGTGTTAGTCCCCAGTTTCTCCATGCCCCTGACATGGGCTGCACCCACGCTAAAGTGGGAAATGGGAATGCCGCCTACACAGGAGCAGGGCAATGATCATGGGAATGAGGCAATGATCACAGGAATGCGGAGATGACCATGGAATTGGGGCGATGATCAGAGGAATGGGGAGATAACAATGGGAACAGCATGACATTCATGGGAATGGAGAGGTGACCATGATGCTCTGCCCTTTCAACTCCTGATCTGATGAAGTAGGAAAGGTATTTTTGTACCTCTGGGAGCCATTTCTGTGGTAACCAAGAGCTTCAAGCTCTTTGCTGTGATTGTCTCCCATACTTCCCATGCAGTACCCACATTTTCTGCTTGCAGAGCTCAAGGCAGCGCTATTCACAGGTGTGAACAGCGAGGGAGGTATTTTAAAAGTCATCCCATGGCTGAGTTGTCTCTGCTGTGATTGGCGAGTGCCTTCAGCACTCTGCTCTAGCCCTTCGCCGATGCTGAGATTGTACACGGTGTGTAGGGGAGACTGAAGCTTTCCCCGCCCAGCCTAGGCACGCTGCTTCAGGTCCCTGTCTGCCAGCTGGGGACAACTTCACCACATGGTCACTCTGCCCCATCAGCTCTTGGGGGCTGTGACTTGGGGACAAGCTACACCAGCACAGCACAGCACCTGGAGGGGACTAAACGCTGCTGGTGGGATCCCAGTGCTCAGGCCAGCACCAGTGCCACAAACGGGTGAGCAGCCTGACCTTAACGGGGATATGCAAGCTCATTTTCTCTTTGGCATCAAGGGAAGCTGCTGGCACCCACCTGACAATGGAGCTGGGCTCCGTGCGCTAATGTGTGCCGTGTGGGCTGTGCCAGGGGTTAACTACTCCTCACCCTACTCATCCTCACTTGCCTGAGGGAGTTCACTTGCTGGGACTGAGCAGAGATGGATCCCCCATCCCCCTCCCCAGCCCAGGGAAAGGGTTGGCACATGAGTTACAAACTCAACGACCAGCTGATAGCTGAGTATTGACTTGCTAATTAAACCAGCAGGGTTCAGTCAATCATTAAATTGGATTGAATTAAATTGAATTAGATGGTGGCTGTGGGCTAACATCCCAGGGCAAGCCCGGCTGCCAGGGCCATGATGGGAACTCCCTGCACAGTGTATCCCAGCAGAGCCAGTGTGCTGCAACATGGATGTGATACGAGGATCACTGACTGCTTCCCTTTGGAGAAACATCCCCCAAGAAAAATTTATCTCCCAGCCTGTATGCACTGGGCTCAGCTGCTGGGTTTCCAAGGGAGAGGGTTTCTCCAGCTGGTTCTTAACCAGCATCAGGAAGCTGGTGTCCACGAGGCCTGACCCTCCTGCTTTGAAGTCAAAGATAATAGCCGTGGAGGAAGCTTGTAAAGACCAACTGGCTCCTTTGAATGTAATAGGATAAAACAAACAGCACGTGACAATTGATAACAGGAGCAGACCACCCTCCTCCCTTTTAGGCATAATATCACCCTTTGTGAAGAGACAAACTGGACCAGGACAGAGATCCTTCATGCCTGTGAAACCAAGAAGTGATGTATCAGCATGAACGGAAAGGGTGAGCTGCAGAAGACACATATCCTACAGCCACTGGATCTGTCACAGTCTCTGCTGGATGCAGGAGGGCTAGAGTGGCTGGGACATGCTCCTCTGCCCCTGCCTTTGCGCTGTCCTGAGCTGGGGAGTGACAGGGATGTGCCTGATGCAGCAGCAGGTCCAGCCTGGGCCATATCAGCAGAAGCTGTGTTTTGCACCCTGGGAGAAACACTTGCATGTCTGTGGTGAAAACCTCCAGGCAAAAACCTCAAGGCCAACCTTACGGGACAAAAGAGCCACCAACGAGCCCCAGAGCAGTGAGTGGCTGAAACGTGGCCATGCTGCTGGAGCCGCCAAGCAGGATGAGCAGCTCCCTGACCTGCTGGGCTCAGACGCACTCGTCCCCCTGTGTTTGGGCCCGCTGACGGACGACTGGACAGGCTCCCACCGGCCCAGCTGGCGAGAGTTATTTACTCAAAGACCAGAGAGGGGCTGCGGTGCGAGGCTGCTCGTGAGCAGGCGGCAGCTATAAAAAGCCCTGCAATTGCCTTCCAAGCTGGTGATTCAATAACAAAATGCAAAAGTAATATTAAAGCTGCCTGCTGTGCCAACTGCTGGCTGTCTGCAGCAATAAAAATGCCGTAAATCAGCTCCAGTTAAAGACTGCACAGAGTCTAACAGGAGACTCCTGCTGAAGCCAGGAAAATCCCTGGTACGCTGAAATAGCTTGGGCGAATGCTACACGCCATTGCTTGCCACTTGCAGGGGACTGGAGAAGGTCAGAGGGTGCAGTGCTGCAGCCTGGCCCTGCAAATGCTTGCTTTTGAAGTATGAGAGGGTTTTACAGGGCTAGGAGAGTTGGCAGTGTCTGTATCCCGTGTCCAAAGATGAGGCAGGGCTTGGGAATACTCTTCCATGTTTTTCCAAGCAGGCACAAGCTCTTGGGGTCAGGTCTGAAGAATCTGAAGTTGCTGCTAGCCCTGGAAACTGCAGTCTGGCAGTCTGGTGGGACCTGCCAGCACACTTGGGCACATCCGTGCCTTCCCTGGGTGGACCTCAAGGAGCTCACACTTCCTCAAAAGGCACGGAGACTTCCCAAATGCATTATTTGTCTTTGAAAACAGGCCCTAGGCTCCCAAGGCACCCCACCAGCCAGCAGCTCTCTGCTCTTGGTGGAAGGTTTCTCCCCTGTGGTCTGTTGGATGCCATCCTCAGGTCAGTTTTTGGCCATTTGCTCCTCAGAGTGGGCCCTGAAGGGTTTTTCTCCTCCATGGCATGTCAGAGCATTCGAAAAGCCCACAAGAGTGGGTGGGAGGCAGGCAGGAGGACAGGTCTCACCCCCTTCCAGCAGCACATCCCATGGGCTGGGGAATGCCTGGGGCAGCCCTGGCCTAAGTGTCCCCTCAATTCTCAATGTCCTACCTGCCCTAGCATGGTCCTGGCATCATCCCCAGCCCTGCAGAGAACGGCCAGGTCTGCCATGCCTTTGCTCCTTGGCGAACGGGCAGCGCCAGGGCTTCCACCAAGATCGCTGGATATGCCCAGATGGGACCTTTTCAGGACTGTTTTTTCTTCGCTGATCCTTTAATTCAGTAAAAAATGGATGGTTTTAGTTAAATCTCTGTCAGAAAGGAGCTATTGGTCTTGGATGGAGGTTCTGGACCAAGAGGAAGGATTTGGTCCCTTCAGCCCGGCCAAGGGCCATGGCGGGGCGGTGAGAAATGGGCCCTGGGCAGCTGCCCCCTGTCCACTCCCCAGCCACAAGAGCTCAGCTCTTCCACCCTGGGGCTTTGGTACAGTGAGGTCTTTCAGGGGCAACCCCTCAATTTCTGCCCAGCCCCTCCAGCGTGTGGCCAGTCCAAACCCTGGACCATGCAGGGGACTCGTGTTCCTTGGCATCACTTTTGTATAAAACAAGTCTCAAAAAAAAACCCCAAACCTGCTGGATTTGCCCAGCTCATTCTAATTTAGTTCAAATTAGAAAATGTTCTGTGAGCTCCAGAGCATGGGGAGAGGGGCAGGGGAAGGACAGTGAGGGGATAAATAGGGTTTTCAGCTGGAGCAGCCAGGGTGGCTGCTGTACCGGTACTGATGCACAAGCCTTGCCTATGGGCAATGAAGATGGGGCATGAGAGAGCAGGCTACAAATAAACAGCACATCCAAAATGCGAGGAGGGGAATCTTTCCCATCAGGAGAGGTATGCGTGATGTGCTCATCCTGCTGGCATCCAAGCACCTAATCTTGCAGTTGTGCCGAGTAAAGGCCAGTTCTGGATGAGGCAGAGATCCCCAGGGAAATGTGTCCTTTGCAAGTGGTTCCATGGGAAACCCCCGCTATTTTCTTTATTTTTTTTAAATCTGCAAAATCCTAGCTAGGTTGAACTAGATCCTGAGGTCCACTCCAGCTTGAATTACCTTCTGATCCTAATAGGCCTAAGAAATGTTTCATCTGGCCTTTCTACTATCTAATGGCTTCCCTTAAAAACAGTACTGCAAGTGAGAAATGCTTCTGCAATGCAAACTGGTGTAGCTGGGATGAGAATCTGTCCGGGGAATCGCAAGCTCACAGCTAGCCAGAAGTAAAAGGGCAGCTCCCCAAACCTGCCGCATGTGGTTTTCCCAGGGGACAATTTCCGATCTCAGGGTGTGGTGAGCAAGGCGGGGGAGGACAGATCTTGCAGACAAGTTCCTGCTTTGAGGGGAAAAGGGAGGTTCAGATTTGTGTCTGTTTTTTAGCAGAGGCTTGTGAATGAGCCCTCCTTTTCCTTCAGGGAAGAGAAACGCATGCCAAACCCTTGCACGGAGGGTGGAAGACATGGTTGCAAAAATCCTGCTCTACCTTCCCAGCCTCTGCTCCTTCCCAGTGTGATGGATGGAGGAAAAGGGAAGGAAGAGAGAAAGCAAGGAGCAGGCGAGGACAGGTCCCTGCACGTCCCTGGGTCTTGCTCCTAGCATGATTGCAGCAGGATGATCCAAGATGGATCTCATCCTAGGTCCTTCATTTCAGCCCTTCACGTTCGAAGAGGCTTGAGATTTTCCATGGAGTTTCTCAGCTTCCAGCACAACATGTTAGCAAATGGCTGCACGGCTGTCAGAGGCTTGCTCAGAGGGAATTCAAATCTTTCGCTCTGCTGCTTGGATCTTGACTCATTTGCTGCAGAGGTGGCTATTTTTGCAGATCTGACATCAGGTTCACAGCAGCCTGTCCGACCAACTATTGTACAATCCCCTTTTGTGAGTAAGGAGCAGACTTTCCATTCCTGATTTAGCTAACTTTTTAAACTATCCAGGACTAAAATATATGATGGGTGAGACAATGAAGCTCATATTTGGTACTGATCCTTGCATGGCGCCCTGGAGAACACCTCCTGTTTCAGAACGTTTCCTATTGACATATGAGATAAAATAAACGGTGTGGTCCTGGAGAAAAGCATGTTTCAAGAAATAAGTGTAACCTCATCTTACTGTAATTTATTACATCTCAGAAAGCTTTGAAACTCAAGCATTAAGCACGAGGCTTGAATTTCCAATTCCTTTCAAGCTTCTCCCATAGAAATGTTTATTAGAAAGTAATTTTATTGTGGAATAATTTTTCTTTTATTCCTAAAGTTGTCTGTGTTTTGATCCCATGCAACAAAGCAGCCAGTTTTTTACATGAACAACTCTGCCTTTTCCTCACACCTTCCTTCTGAAGGTGTCAAAGCACATTATATGTCAAACGTGATCTCACCTCTGAAATGGCAAAGGGGCATAACGAAGTCTCTTTCTTTTTCCAGGTGAGCAAGGGCAGGGAAGGTACCATGGCTACCCAAAGCCACAGCGAGTCAGGATTTGAACTGGAAACCAAATCCGCTTGAATTTTATTCACGTGGCCCCTTGTCACCACTAAGCACAGACTGCGTCTGTGCATATGCAACTCCTGCATTTAAACACTCAATTCTAAACCCTGGCTCAGTATTGTTCAGTACTTGAAGTTCTGGAGAAAAAAATTGACCCAGAAAGATGCTAAGATGTCCTGCTTTGCAGAGATGTGGGGCTCCTGAGGGAGGCCAGACCTGGGTCTGTAAGTCTTGGAGATGTGCCCAAAATCTGCCGCAGTCAGAAAGCAGGGCAGGGAGGGAGGACGCCAGTCTCTGCAGGAAGCAATGGTGTCAAATAATCAAGGAACGAGGGTTGCTTGGCTTATTTGTGGATGCTGGTAGGGACACGGGACAGAATAAACAGATATTGGATGTTGGTTGTGTGTTTTCCCCTTGCAGAAGTTCGTTCTGCCCAGCAATGTCCAAAGCAGACTGGGGATGGAGGTGCACATCACCCAGTATGGAAATTAGCTTTGCAATACATGACACCAGTAGTAAGACCTCTAAATTAGAAAAGAATGGAGCATTTTTTGCCTAAATCCGCCATATGTTTTAAAAATCTCAAGCAGTGCTTTGAGCTCAAGTGGTTCTTATTTACCTGCTTGGGTTCCAGCTCTGGAAACACCCATGGGGACGTGCCTTGCCTTAAGCACATGCATGCGCTAGTAGCAATGGTATCATTAGCCTTCTGTTTAAATGTAGCGAAACAATTCTAGGATTAGGGACTAGCTGAGTTTCTATTTCAAATAAAAGCCCTCTACAAAAGATGTTTCTTTCTGCTCTTTCCAGTCTCCTGGGGAATATAAAAATATCATCTTTCCCTCCATGGGTTAAAGACATTCAGTGGATTTGGGGAATTCCTTCCTAACACTGTCCTGGATAAAAATAATTGTGTGATAAAAATAATAACTGAATGCTATAACCCTGACACGCTCCACGTGGCTTCTACGGGATCCTCAAAGATTTTCCATGGAAATCATTTTCTAAATGAAGCTAAAGTCTGCAACCAGCTTGTCTCTCTAAAATAATGTTTTCTGTGTGATGTTTCTGTTTTTCTTTTAAAAGATGCTGTATGCCTAAAAATGGAAGTTTTGTGACTGAAGCCCAAAGTGGTGTGATGTGGAGGTGCCGACCTGGAGCATGAGGGCATCAGGGTGCGGGTGCTGCACCATTCTGAGGCCTGAGCCACCCTCAGGAGCGGCCATAACCAGTGCATGATGCTGCTCCTTGGGTGCGTGGTTTTTCCAAAGGAAGCAAAATACTCATCAGGCTGCTCCGTTGCAAAGCCCTGGCACTGCTGAGGGGATGGCATCGCTCCGTGAACACTGTTCGAGCATCTCGTGGAAACCTGTTGGCTAAGCAACGAAAAATTGTACATTCTGGGAGACGTGGCATGCTGGATGCCCATATTTAAGCAACCCAAAGTTGGCGCAGTGTTGGCCTCACTCTGCTGCCTACGGCAGCTTGCCATGCAGCTCAGCCGTCCTGGCCCCGGGAGTGGCAGTCCTTGCAAAGCGAAAAACAGCTGGGGAGTAACCAGTTCAGCCTTTTGCCTTTCATCTACCTGCGTTTGCGAGTCAACACCCTCATTTTTTGGTGAAACAGGATGTACAAGACCTCCCACTGAAATGGTAATTAAGAGGGAGACTTTCATATAAATCCAAGTGCCAGGAGTTGTGCATGAACTGATTTGTGTGCAGAGATGAGCAGAGATGACCGAATGATTTCCAGCTCCATGCCAGGAGCCCGGTTCCCCATGGTTTGCCTTATTGCCTGCATTTCTGAATGGAGCAACCCATCCAAAAATGCTAAGTTGTATTGAAATGGCAGGTGCTACTTTGAAACATTCCATTCGTGCAGGTAGTCCTGCTTCCTAAGCACACGGGAAATGGGAAACATCCTTACTCCTGTCCCCAGGCGCTGCCTGACATCCCCAGCCCTTCCCAGGATCCTCAGCTGCCGCTTCACCCTGTGCCAGGCTCAATGCTCCTTCCTGCCACTTCTGTCTGCTCCTCACCCGGCTCATCGACTTGGTCAGAAGGATCTGCTGCAAATTCCTTCCAGCCAAATAGCTCTAATTCCTGAGCCACTCACATTTGCAGTTGTTCTGGGCAGAGAAACGAAACCTGCAGCTCCAGCAATGGGAACCTTTGACACTCTTAGTTACCTGCTCGCATGCAGGGCTGGAGCGAGCCATGGTTGTGGCGAGAGGTTGTGCCCGTTCCCCACAGGCTGAACGCGCCACGCGTGACCCCCGACAAGCTCTCTGAGCCAGGGAGTGAAACAAGGGACAAGATTTGCAAAAAAAAACAGGGAAAGCCATCATGGTGTTGAAGCTCTCCATCTCAAAATCCCAGGGAGCAGCAGTGCCGGAGTGCGTGGGCCAGCAGCCTCCCGAGGTGTTCCACCCAAAAGCCACACGGCACCGATTTTCAAAGTCCACGTGAGCCCACAAAACTCTTGGAGATGCTCCAAACAGCTTTTTTTTATTCATGCTGCAGCCTCCTGCCTACCCGCCTGATCCAGAAAAGGTGCTGGCAAACGGGCAAGGGCTCCAAAACCCCTCAAGATTACGTTTAAGGAAGGGGAAAACCAGGGCTGTGAGCAGGAGCTCGGCCGGCCTGGGGCAGAGGAGGCCGGGGCTGCTCAGTGGCAGCTTTGCCGAGGGGGGCTGCAGGGCCAGCACCCAGACACCCGACCGGCCCCGGGGGCTGGGAGTCCACGTCAGGCTCGCAAGGAGGGCCGGTTTTTCAGTAGTCAGGGTAATTACCGCCGGCAGCGATTACTGAGGGCTGCGGCAGAGTTTCTAGAAAGGGAAGTCGGGAAATGGGGACCGGGGGCTTTTCTGCTAGACCGCCATCCCACCCAGGGCCCGGAAACCAG
The DNA here is from genome assembly GCA_008921705.1 of Burhinus oedicnemus. Taxonomy (NCBI): domain Eukaryota; kingdom Metazoa; phylum Chordata; class Aves; order Charadriiformes; family Burhinidae; genus Burhinus; species Burhinus oedicnemus. Next base: position 139,902 of record VFFE01007037.1, on the reverse strand, counting down.
TGACCGCCACCGCTGAGGAGAGCGTGAGGCGACCCCCAGCCCCCGGTACGGCCCCGCCGCCGCCAAGGCCGACGGGAGGGCAGCGTCCGCTTCCAGCGCCCGCGGACGGGCTTCCCCGTTATCTCTCACATCGGTGGAAGACGGCCCGGGGACCGCGGCCTGAAAAACCCTCCATCGACCCAAAATACCAGGACGCCGCCGAGGGAGGGCGGGGGGGGAAGACTGTGGGTGGGTGAGGGGGGAGCGCGCGCCCCCGTCGCGCTGCGGCACCGCGCGCGCCGCCCGCTGCAGCGCCGGAGCCGCGCCGCGCCCCCCGCCGGGCGTGCTGCAGCAGCGGGGCGGAGCCCGGCCTGACAGGCGTGGCGGGCGCCCAGTGAGAGGAGCGCTGTGGGCCGACGGGCGGGCGGAGCCTGCCAATGAGCGCCGAGGAGGCGGGGCGAGTCGGGAGGCGGGGTTTGGAGGGTAGCGTGTGGAGGTTGCTATGGCCGTGGCTGGAGAGCGGCCGCGCCGCGGGCCAATGGACGAGCGCGGGGCGGTGGACGGACGTAGAC
>VFFE01007037.1:3967-139331 GCA_008921705.1 Burhinus oedicnemus | reverse complement strand
TGATAAGTGTGCTCATTTGTGTATTTCATTTGAATGCCATTGTTAACGGAGGAGCCCTGGGTAGAGTAAGCTGCAACTTGCTTTGCTTCTGCAGAGGGTCTTTTGTGATGCGTTCTGTGGAAAAATGACCCTGAAACTGTCTGCGATGCCCTGATGTTAGGTGTATTCCTCACGAACTGGTACAAAGTCAGTCCATGTATTCATTTCAGTCTTCAGCCTTTAATTCTGCTGGGGAACAATACTGATTAACTTCGTCGTACGAGTTTTATCTGACCTTTAGGTTTCAGTACATCTCAGTGTGCAAAGCTGAGACCGAGCTTATCATAAATGCATTTGGCTGTCTGTCATACCTGGCCAGGGAGCTTTCAGAGGCTTGACACTGAGATCCGTTCACACACGAGGGCGGCAGTGGTGTTTCAGGTCTTTGTTGGAACTTCAGCTGTAGGTCTAGCACAGTGGAGATAAACAGCTTTCTGAATTGGGGTTGGAGGCTCAGATATTAAATTTGCAGGCTTCTTGAGCCAAATGTAGCATTCCTTGACTAATATCTATTTTCCTGGCTGAGGAGTCCAGCTACCACTTAAGATGTCCCCTGAACAATTTCCTCTTTACTGAATTTTTCTCTCGGAGGCTCTTCTGAAACACTTTAAATGTTGAGTCATCACCTCTTAATTAGAATTAAGCCTTCTGTAGTGAGCGGTCTGCTCCTCAAACCTCTGAAGGGTTCAATGACTTCATGCTTACTTTACATTAAAGTTGGATAATGTAACAAATGTCCATGCCGTAGATGGAGACATGACTATTGTATTTAATTACATGCTCTTCTGAGGATGGGCGTGTTGCAGAACTTCCATCAGGGTGCATACCATAGTATGAAAGATGACAAACGCAGTTTGCGAAACCTTGCTTGCTTTTGAAGCTAACCTTTTGGTTACCTGCTGAAAGAGGCTACCATTAGCTAATATAACATTCTTCAGCAGAAAAAGATCTAGTGTGTGGAAAAAAAAAGACAAGCCATTTAATGACCTGAGTACTAGGTGTCAGGCTTGACCTTGTTGCTCCTCGGGCAGTTACAGATGAAACTGCTAGCTCCGGGAATCCTGGATGTGACAGTATTATTAACTAAAGATACCGTGGTCTCTTAGATAGAGGCAAATAGGTAAAATGAGCGTGCAGGAGCTCTTGTCAGCAGTTTTTCTTTCCCCTTCAAATTACCCATGAAGCTATTGGAAAATCTAACCTCAGTCCTTGCTGCGTCTTGAGCCTCAAGGCAAACCTGAGATCTTGGAGACATTTTTTTGGAATACGGTAATGTCAGTGCTCATGACTGAGAACAGAAGCAGGCTGTAGAAATGCAAAGTCGTATGTTTTCAGGAAGAATATCAGCAAGGTTTAGCTAGCTTAACGGCTTGCAGAATCCCCAAGTGTTTCAAGTTCTTGTCTGTAGTTGAAAATCCACATTTAAAAACACTTTTGCTGCCTTCTCATTACTGTAGTTAGTTAGCTATTCACTGAACACTTTTTATATTTTTTATATGGGGTTTTTTACCGTTCAATGAAGTTGATTTTACTGGCAAGCTTTTGTTAAATTTGCTGCTCTTCCTTATTTAAGAACAGAAGACAGATGCATGTTTTTCTTGCCTGTTGTTCTCACAGTTGTTGCAATGTCTCTCCATTGTTGCTGCACAATTAGAACCAGTTTATACCAAGTTTCCTGTACTGACTCTGGGATTATACTTGACTGATCATTTTAACTTTTATATGGCAATTGGTTTATTCGGAGACCTGCTGTGTGAATAGAGGCTCTCAGTTGTACAGCAACATCTTTAGACTACGGAAGAAATTGATGATACTTCTTCATCACGAGAAGATACAGATATTAGTGATAGATCATTTAATGGATGTGCCATAGCTCCATTCATTTTTATCAGTAAGAATATGGTGTGTAACGTTCTCTTTGCTTTTTTCCTCTCCAATTTACAGGGTAATTGATAGTGGACACCTTTGCTTCCTGCAATGGCACAGAGATCTGGACAGGAAGATCCGGAGAGATACCTCTTTGTGGATAGGGCTGTAATCTACAACCCTGCCACCCAGGCTGATTGGACTGCTAAAAAGTTGGTGTGGATTCCTTCAGAGCGCCATGGTTTTGAGGCAGCCAGCATCAAGGAGGAAAAAGGGGATGAAGTGTTGGTCGAACTGGCAGAGAATGGAAAGAAAGCACTAGTCAATAAAGATGATATTCAGAAGATGAATCCTCCTAAGTTCTCTAAAGTGGAAGACATGGCAGAATTAACCTGTTTAAATGAAGCCTCTGTATTGCATAATTTAAAGGATCGGTATTACTCTGGGCTCATCTATGTAAGTACTAATTATTAGACTCGCTATGGGTGCTAATGAACTTATCTGATTCCCATTCCTTTACTTGTCTGACATGTAGAAAGCAGGTCTTGGCACTGACTTCAATAGCCTAAATGCTTTGTGTCCCTAGTATCTAGATTAGTCCAGGATCTTCTTCCATGCTGTGTACAGGTCAAGAACTCTGTTGTCATAAAACATATAATAAAAAATTCTCCTATGGAAATAATTCTGCAAGCATCTTTCAAAAATAGAATGCTAAATGGCAACTCTGGGTGCTTAGCTCATGCCGCTCGTTAGAGCACTTGCCTCAGACGTGCTTAACTGATACAGTGAATAGTATCAAATGGCTTGTTTGAGCTGACGAGAGATTACAAAACCTAACTTTGCTGAATTACTGTTGTTTAATTGCTTATATGAATAAGCATATATCTTATTTTAACTTGCTGCGTATTAAAAATGATAATAAGACGCTATGCTATTATTTAAAAGCCGAAGTTGGAGAGTGCTAGGAATGCAAAATGTCTTTTTGGAATCTAATATCAACTTAGTGGGCCAGGAAAGAATGTGTTCAAGTGCTTAAAATAAACCAATAAGATAAAGCTTTCTTTTTTCAGTGGTTTTGAAGCAGTAATTGGAACATCTGGCTTATCACCATCTTTCTATAGCATTAGGAATCACAACAACATTGATGCTGCTTTTGACCCCGTTCGTTCCTTGAACAATGTTAAATGAATGTCTGTGGCATACAGTTAAGAGTAGCTCGTTGTCTCTTGGCAAACTGATTGCATAGTGACTTGTTGAGTCAGAGTATCATTAAGAGCTACAAGTAGACTTTCTATCTTAAAAGAAACTGGAACATCTGCTTAAATGCTTGGCTTGTTTTTAATAAATGTTTGTTCTGAAGCTTAAATCCACTTTATTTAGTTCCGCTAGTTAGTTGGCTCATATTCCCTTCCATCTAGGTATTAATGGGGTACTTTTTTGGTTGGCCCTTGGTAGTATTTGGACTTATTAAAATCATGTGCAGCTTCAAAATCTTCATATTTGTGCTTCTTCGTCAGCTTCCTATGTGGGTTTTTGTTTTTTACACTTCCAAGGCCTTACACCAAGATCCATACAGCAGAGCCCAGAGAAAAATACTTCTGGAATGATTCCTGCAAGCTTATAAGTAAACTAATTGGATAATTATTAAGGACTGGATTGAAAATTAAACGTAAACAAGTTGATAGGTCAAAAGTTTTCAGTATGTGTATCAATCATAATGCTAGTTGTTATGAATTTCATTATAACTATTATAACCGTATTTCACTATGAAGGTTAAAATTTGAAGGCCTTAAATGTCAAAGTAAGCTCTAGTCCAAGGACTCATACAGTAAATGTAGCCACAAATGCTTCTGGGATATGGCATCAAATTAAAAAACTCCGCTTTGTGAAAGGCTGGCTTATCGTATACGTGGAGTTTAAGTGGTATCCTATAGGTGACTTACCTTTTTTCTCCCCCTCCTCCCCTCCACTTCCCAAAAAGGTGCTTTCTGCTTTCATTCTTTAACTGTTGAGGCAGACTGTAAAACTTGGTTCCTTGGCATTGAGATACTGCTGTCACATAGAAGGATTACTGCATTGGTATATTACTAAGGACCTCCCCTGCCCCCGATCTGGAAGAAGTTGGTTGGGATCAAGAGGCTAATGGGTTTGTTGGCCTTAACTGGAGGTCTGAGCTCGATGAACATTGCTGGAGGATGCTGCTGTTACCAAGAATAATGTTGCTGTGCAGCTGTAATAATAGCTTCTTGTTTGAAATTAAAACTCAGCTTATTTTTTGAAGGGGGAGAAAAAGCAGTTGTGACTACTGTTAGAGGCTGAATGCTGGCAAAGATCAATAGGCCATCGAGAGAAACTTCATCAAGAACGTGAGCTGGTGGGGTTTTTAGTGTGGTTCTGGTAGGGATCTCTGTCAGGGATCCCTAAACTTCTTGAATGTGGCACTATCATTGCTGTTGCTGACTGCGCAGCCTGGAGCAATTGCTGTTGCCTGTGTATGCTGCTGATGTTCCCTTGGTGTAAAAAGAGCCAAAGTTAACTGAGCTGATGAAGTGGATTATGGTGGCTTGGCCATGACAACAGTCAGTTAAATGTATGTTTTGATTTCCAGAGAGTACTTTCGTAATAAACAAACTAAAATCTTATGTTTTGGTGTTGGTCTCAAGTAGTTAAGATGAAGATGGTGAATCTGTTTTAGTTTCCTTTAATTCACAGTAGACAGCATGCAGTGTTGGCTTTCTAGGAAGTAAAAGATGAAAGACTGTCAACTGAAGTAGATATGTGTTTCCTTTCAATCCCTAGAAAGGAAACAAACAAGCTGAGGGATTTGGTGAGTGGCTCTAGTCATCGGTCTGTAATCTACCTCTCCAAGATGACACTGCTGGAAAAACAGGGAGGGGTGACTAAAGCTAGCTAGTGCCAATCAACGTGACCTGGGCAGTGATGCTCATTTCATCAAGAGAGTTTCAAATAACATCTAAGTAGGGATGGCGAGGAATTTCTGGAACTTCTAGCACTTCTAATGTCCACCAAGTGGCGTGGTCTTGGCCCCTCAGTTGCATTATTGCTGTGCTGTGGGAGATGGAACACAAGTGGAGAATCTGGAAGACCAGTGGCTTGTAAAAGCCTGATGTCAGTGCTTGGTCCTGTTTTATTCTGGTCTGTTCGTGACAGCACAGAAGATAAAAGGTAGGAGGATTTGTACAAGAACTGCTGGGAAGAAGAGTTGTAACTATAGAGATCCCAGTTTTGCTTTGGAGATAAAATAACTTCATTTCTTGCTCCACTTTTAACATCACCTATTTAATTGCTTGCCATAAGGTTTATTTTGAATGTAACTGAAGAGTACGTTAAAAAAACTTCTTTCCTAGAGAAGCTGTACTGTCTTTGCAAATTCTTCTGAAGTATACAATACATATATTCAGCCCTGAGGATGGGGCAAATCTATCATGACTTCTTGGACTTCTCTTCTTAACCACTCAGCATGAGATCTTTTCTGCAGATCTTGGAGTCCCTGAGATGATCTCTGCTCATGTTTGAGGCTTGGTTTTCATCAAACGTGAGTGTTGTTTCTGTGAAGGTGCAGCCATCTACAGCAGTTTTTTTTTCTCATTACTTCTACCTTTGGTAGGGGTTTTCACTCTTCCTTGTGTTTCATAGCAGAATTTTTCCAAATTCTGTGCTTTTGTAGGGATATCAGCACTTCTTGTGGCAAGGATGTATCATTTGAGTCACTAATGCTCTAAATTGGTGTCTCATGTCTTGCTGTATTGGCAGCTTCTCATGGGTTTTGGTTATCTTAAATGCTTGTTAACTGTCAGTTCTTCAGCTTCATATAAAACTTTACTCTTCTGCCTGCTCAGCTTTAGAGCGGCCAGCTTTAAACTAGCTTCAGCGTGTATTTCGTAATATCCTTCATAGCTGTAGATCAGAAACTGGAGGCAGTTCATTGTAAGGGTACCAAGGAGGAATACTCAAAGGCTTAGGAGTCCTTTGAAGATGTGGAATAAACATGACTTTGCTCAGACTGGTTTTGTGGCGGTTCTTGGATATCCTTATACCATGATGAACAGATTCCTTTCTTAAAGCACTGCCCCCAGAAAGCTGTCTAGCTGTCAGAGGTTTTGGGTCACCAAGGTCTGTAGCCTGAGTGAGGAAAAAATCTGTATTTTTACAAGCCCTGCATGTAAAATGCAACTGTGAAGATTTCTAGATGTCAGCTCTAGATTTTGGTTCCTGCTTCAGTTGCATCACCAAAATATGATTTTGGGGTGGTGGTGTCTTTGAATCAGACAGTGAAATGGAGACATCACTGGAAAGAGTGGACGTTAAGGGTCCATCAGCCTTGAATGCTACTAAGTTGTCAATACCACTGTTGCCTTAATGCTTTGTGACAAGCTATGATAGGCAAGATTACTGCTCCAGTAATTCTCCTTGTCACTGCTTCGTGAGGTTTGGGGTTTCTCATGAAGCAGCATCCAAACTCTTCATGGTCCAATATGGTATCTGAATGCAGGAAATGACCAACTTCAATTTTTAAACTGCTGTGCTGTAAGCTGTAGAGGTTCAGGAGCAGTTTTGTTTATGGCTCAGAGGCTTGTGGTGTCAGTTTGCTGTTGGGGGGTGTGTGTGAAGCCCAGCTGAAGAAGTGACTTTGGCTGTCTGAGCTATAGATGTCTCCTTCAGTTGGAGTCCTGGGAAAAGAGAGACACTTGAAATGGATCTCTGGTTTTGGTGGGAAGGGATGGGAGTGGCAGGGGAGATAAACAAGGAGGAGGATTTAGTCTGAAAATTAAGTGCTAGGAGAACAGATGCTGCACTTGACGATATGGAGGTGAGAAATACTTAGGTGCTTTGATGGAGAGCTACAAATAAGGTCTGAAAGCTGCAAAGGAGTTTCTGGTGTAGGAAGAGGCGTTTTCTCCATCGTGATCTCTCTGCGCTTCAATATCAAAAGCGTATTAGCTTCAGTGTGTATTCAGAAAGCTTATATGTCAGTTATGTTCAAAATTAGGCTTTTACTCAAAGTTTACTACCCAATTTGACTCACATGGCTGATCTGAAGAAAAGAACTGTGTCAGTATTTTTTTTGAAGTATCTAAATTGTTTTTCACCATTTTGTTTTCTCTGCGCTTGGAGGAGAGTGGCTAGTTAGTGTGCAGTTTGAGATCCCTTTTCTTTCACTTCAGAGCAAGATGATTCTTTTTTTTTTTTCTTTGTTGAGCTCTGAATGTAAATTTTGAGCTATGCTATACCACTTCTAGAACTGCAAAAAGCAAAGTGGTCAGGAGTGTTCCTGATCACTCTAAATGTTTCAATGCTTAGTTAGGCAGCATTCTGACTATAACTTTCTTAGTGTTTTGAATTTTTAAGTCCATTGAAAGTATTTCAGTTAATCAAAATGCAGCTAGTTGCATAGATCAGGAATGTAAATACCTTATTTCTGCTTTAATGGAAAGCAATTTGTTATTGCAGACACTGGCTGGAATTGGAATGAATAGCCTAATGACTGTTCATACTTCTAAGTAAGGAGTAGATAGCACTTTTTCCAGCAGTTTAAAGCTCTGCTTTTGTGTCAGTACTTCTTTTGATGGCAAGAAAGATCCTTCCATTTCCGTTTTAAAGCATATTTTAAATGTTTATATGTTCCTGCGTACTCTATTAAAACATAATCTTATGGTCATCCTGTAAACAGAAATATTTTCTTAAACCAAAATGGTTTTCTTGCCAAGTGCACTAGCAAACACTAATAGTATGGATCCTGTAGAGGTTTGACGCACTTTACTCGTTTTCCAGAAAAGTGTAACATCTGAGTTGCAGATGGCTGTATTTTAATGGTCTGACTGCTGAGTGCAGACTAATACTTGAAAAGTTCCTGGATAAATGGCATGTTGTCTACTCAATGGGTCTATTCTGGTCTGTTATCTTTTCTGAAAGAAGATACCGCGGGACCAAAAGTCTGTCTTGTGCAGTCAAAAGTTCCCATTCCTCTACCCAGTGCACTAAGATGGGATGAAGGAATTGCTCACTCAAATATAGGGTGTAATTAAGCTACAGGAAAAACTAAGATACTCAAAATCCAATGGGCTTTATAAAAATCTATTTAAAAAAATGTTGCTGTTGCCACATGTGTTCTAGTCCCAGCTCTCCTGGAGGAAGTCCATTGCCCACAGTTGATTATATGTAGCTTACTGATACCCCATAAATCATTGCAATTACTACATAAATGTTTCCTGACCTCATTCAGTCAGAAGGATTAAAATTAATAGAATTTCTGAAACGCTTGACTTCTATTAATCCATGTCAGTATCCAGAGGGCCTCTTGCCTTGGTGTGACTGTATGTGGGATGTTCCCCTGGTGCTGTCTGTTGTTGGTGAGCCCATGACCTATGTTTGGGTGCTCAGCTAGAAAGTTTCAGGTGGGGACACATGACATAAGATGTGTTCATGCTGTAGGTGAGGTCAAGTTAGAGATGACTAGTTCTGCTGTTCCTTGAGGAATGACAAAAAGATGGCGAAGAACTCTTGAGGAAAGAGTTAGATTCAACTTCAAAGTCCTCCAAACTCTAATGAACTATGCATTATCTTCCCTGCCCACTCCTCCACTCTTTTTAACAAATATTTTTTCAAAAGTGTTGGAAACTGTTTATGTAAGGCTGAGAGCTTTTGGAACCTTGCTGCTAATTATTGCTCTCCATGTATATGCCTACTGGGTTTTCTTTCTACCAGTAAAGAAGAAAACATGCTTACTATTGTGCAATTAAAAATACTTCAGCAGATATTTTTTGATAATTACAAGTGTTACCTCTGTAATTGGTCTGCAGCCCTGTGCTAGTTTCATGTTTTTAATGTACTTTCCATTTTATTGGGGCAGAAGAGGGAAAGAATGAGAAATATGCTGTAGTCTCCATTTCCAGAGCCTGCTGTGGGTGGAAGCTCTTACAAAACTGCACTTGAGGAGCTGTCTATAAGCTGTCTCTTCTCTTAAGCTGCTGCCTCCTGTGAGGCCAGAGCATAACCTAGAACAATCTGTGTTATTGTATAAGCTTCTGTGTTCTAATTGCTTTACTTTTCCTGCTGGTCCAGTTGGGAGTGTTTCACATTACTGAGTATCAAAGACTGGTATTAAAAGAACCTGTAAGAAAATGGAGTTTGTTACTTAATTTCATCTTCTTAATACAAACCAGTCACTGGATCTAGTACCTAATATATAGCAGAAGAGATGCTGGGGATCAAATTGTAAGAGCTACTTTGACACAAGAACTTGTTTCTAAATTAACTCTGATTTTTGGAAGACTTGTAAATCTAAAGTTGAGAGAGTTCTGTGTAGGGTTTTACTTTGTGAGAAACAGCTGAGGGATTTACAGGAAGTGAATCCTTGCCTTCTGGCAAGCAGAGATATGAAAAAGTGCATGGTCTTGTCAAATATTCTGTTTCTATAAAAAATGGTAGCTCAGCAGCCTAAAAAGGTGCAATAATTTGGATTATGGACTCCTGTTCAAGCTCTCAATGGAGTGCACTGTGTTGCAAGACACTCCTTCAAGCTGTATGCCTGCATCAGTAGTCATGTTCGGCCATTGTAAGCTGTCTGTAGGGTGGTCAAGCTCAAACATGCAGCTATCCAGGAGCCTTGTGAAAGGATATGAATACTTTTCTGGCCCTGGTGCAGCCTAAGATCATGTTTTATTTCTTAGCAGTTGCTGTGGCTGAAGCAGTCATGCTGTCTGAGTGGCTGTGGCACTGAGCCTGTCTATCTCTGGGAGGTGGTGAGCTGACTGAGCAGGAGTATAACCTGAACTGCTGATCTAATGTTGGTTTTTCTCTCTTCAAACACATAACCTGAAGGCTATAAATGTGAAAATACAGTACTGGTGAACGTCCTCTCTTCAGTGCTAGCTGTAGAGATCATCCATAGACAAGTCTTCTAAAGTCTGGGGTGCACTTTTCCTTTAATAGGTTATGTATGTGTTGTGCTCCTTCCCTTTCATTCTCATGCACAGATTCTACTCTTCAGTTGCCCTGAGTAACAGTCAGTGGCCCTTGTCCCCCAGCCTGTCTCAGAGCTGAGGTTCCCTGTATTCCACAGGGGGTTCCTTGGCCTTGTTGGCACCCTTGACTCCATCTTCTTGGGTGCCACCGGGACTTACTGTTTTTTGGGGGGGGGAGTTGTGGGATGTGTTTGTGGGGTTTTTTTGTTTGAGGTGTTTGTTTGTTTGTTTTTAAATCTAGCAGTTTGTGCTTGTATAGAGTCTGGGATAACTTCTGGGTTTCAGTCTTGAATGTGCCCTGGCTGGGGAGCACAGGCTTGGGGTGGTGGTGCAGGGGCTGCTGTGTGGCCCCTCTGCCCCTGCCCTGAGGGGAGGTGGGTGGTAGCTGGGGACTAGCCGCTGTGCGAAGTGGAGAATGTGTCCCACCCTGGGCCACAGCATCACTTTCCTTCCCTCTGAGACTGAAGAGCTGCCTGCCCTTCTTTAGGGCTTGAATTTAGGATTGGGTAACTGCCTCACTTAAAAAGGTAGTACATGAGAAAGCCATGTCAAGCTCAGAGGAGTTAATAGGTCTTGGAGTGTGAAAGGTGGGTCCATAACCTCAGGAAGTGAAACCAGACAAGAAAATGCTATGTTGATACAATTTATCAATCTGGAGAGTGTGCTCTACTCCATTAGTGTATGGGATACTGCTTAAAACATGTATTGCTTTCTAGGCTAGAAACTGCTGGGTTGTATTTCAGGTAATAATAGGACATGTCTAGATGCTTACTTCAGCTTAATTATTTATGTAGTAATAGAGTAAATCTGTCACTTTCAGTATTTGAAGAACTAGAGATAAATGTTGAGCCTGGGTACTCAGGTGATGCAAACTGATTGTTACAAATTCCAAAAATTCACCTGCATCTTGCTAATGCACACTGAAGTGATGCTTTAAAGAGGCCTTTTGATGTTGCAGCAGGAGGAACCAACCTAACAGTTCTAACAGCATACTCCTTGATGCAAGAACTGTAAAGCTGAGCTATTAATCTAAGGAATCATACAAAGCTTTTGACACTAATACCACCATATGTGTATACACAGTGAAGGTTTGAAGGGAAGATGGGCCATGAAAACCTTTCTTGCTGTGGAGCCCACAATCCAAATTTAGAGCCTAATTCCTGTGTGCTTTCACCTGGAAATAATGCACTGTCTATTGCCAGTAGTTCCCTTCCATATATCTCTTTCTCGGGTTGCTTACTGGAAGGAATATCATGTCGTTTTCAAATAGTCCAGGAACCTGAACTCTGCAGTCTGGGATAGCTTACTGAAATCCAAATTACTAAATTATATACTACTGGATAAAGGCTTGTAAGCATCTGGAAACATTCAAACTCTACAATTAGTGTCCTGAAAGAGAGCTTGTATAACAAAACTCTGTCAGAGCACTATTTTACTATTTTTCTCTGGAGCCTTGCCTAGAAAGTATGCATTCCAGCATATCTTACTGCTTTGGTTGATATTGTCTATATCCTGTTCCTTGGTAAAGCAGAAATGTGTGTTTCAAGCAGCTAGATTTTTTTTGCAGCTAATCCCATGATCTCAAGGTAAATAAGCATCTTTACTTGCCTTTAAGTTCTTAATATATGTATCTACCTCTGTCAGCTGAAAAATTAATGAAGTCTGGTTCTTGATCTAGGCTGGCTAGTTACTGTAGCTCTTCAGTGCTTGATCCTAACTGTAATTCAGATCTGACAGTTTCAACAGAGTCCATGTACTGCAGAATAGAGAGGAAGCACAGGGCATCACTCTGCCTCTTTGGTGTGTCTGAAAGCTCTGGGCATCTTTAACAGTTACATGTAGTATTTACTAAGTGGGGTGTCGATTTGTAAGGCAGGTGTGTAAGTATTCCTGTGAATTCTTTCTGTGGCCAGTCACCAAAAACTTCTTCAAGGTGTGTAAAATAACTCAGCCTACTTTTCATGTCTTCAATTTGCATGCAGAAAGCCCATACCTCCAATCTGCTGTCTTAGATATAGTAATATACTTGTAGTGTGAGACTTGCAGTTATAAAATAGCTGTATAAAACTTTTGTATCATTTAACTCCCTGCCAACTAAATTTGACTCAATAAAAGCATCCCTTCTATGTTTGCATGCCTACCAAGCCATGAAAACAACCCACCAATACGTTGGTTTCTGCAATAGATGATGGTCAGGAAACTTGGGAGCATTGTGGGAGAGCTTGTTTCCATCTTCCTTTGAATAACTTAAGGCTTTACAGTGTGGTGATGCTTTGAAGAAAGTGTGACTCTTAAATTCTGCAGCAAGATGGCAGGAGAGTGAACTGAGTGACAGATATGCAGGAAATCAAGATGCTGGAGTTCAAGGTGCTGTATGTGAAGAGCTATGTCATGACACAGACTTTTTGATCAGGGATAAAAGTAGTTTCAAATAAATGAACCCCTGCACTGGTGAAACTGTAGGATGTTGTGCTCGATAACTTCACAGTTGGCCCTGTTCAGTATAGAGCCTCTTAAATACCCTTTTCACTTGCCCAGGACATTTGCTGGTTTTCCTCTAGATTGGCTGAGTTACATTGGCATCTAGCTGGACTTTGCTTATTCTGGTCATTCCAGGTTCACTGATCCATCCAATTACTGCACTGGGAGATAGTCTAGAAAGGTGAGGTATCATCAATAGAGGTCTGTAGGATTGTTGAATTTGTTTTCATAAATTTTTAATTCTTTATGTAGCTAAATAGTAACAACACTTGCTCCATGTCTGTTGGGAAAATAAACAAAAGATGCCAAGTAACTGGGGGGAGGAGGAAAGGATAATCTTCAAATAGCTGTTCTTATCCTAGCACTTAAGTTTGTGTTGTGTGTTGGTTTTTTGTTTTTGTTTTTTTTAATGTACTACATCAGTTTATTCATGTCTGAGGAAGGGCAGTGATACTGGGGGGAAAAAACCCAACAATTTTCCTTTGTGAACATAAAAGGACCAAAATGACTGATAAAAGTTTTTGATGAATTTTCAGAGAAACAGAGGTGTTGCTCTTGAAAGAGGGTAACTCTGTAATGTAGCTATTATATACAGCAATACCCTTACAGCTTAACCATCATCACTGTTTTGAGAGTTCCCCTCCACAGTAAGATACAGAACAGCAGCCTGTGGAGGTGAACTGAAAGTCTCTGAAGCTGGGTGGGTAAAAAAATCAGACCAGGGCTCAGAAGTGCTGCTAGATGAGAGAGTCCAAAATTATCCTGGAGGAAAGGGATCTGCTGGCTTAAGCAAATATTCATGCCATTACACTGGTCAGAGGGTGTGTTGGGACAGATCTGGAAATGGACTTTGGCTGTGTGAATTCTTTTGCTCATGACCAGAGCTCATCTGCAGTCAGCAAGAAACAGATCTTTTTTTCATTAGATGTGGCTGTAGAGGAGAAACACAGCATTGGTGCTGTGTAGTGATTTTGAGTTGGTGATCATACAATGGGCTCGGTGAATGCGTACTTTCTTCTGGTTATCCTTATTTGAACACTAGAATGGAAATCAGGCTTGTGGTAATTCTCAGTGCCTTCATGTCACCCGTAGTCATTGTAGATGAATGTGGGTGACCTCAGTTGAGCACAACGGGTAAGATGGCTGGCTATGAACGTAGATCCAGTATTTATCAGTTAATTGGCTCCTTGGTCAGTTGTACCGTCCTATTAAAATAACTGTCCTGCCTTCCCTCTCCCTTACAGTATCACCAGTGGCCATGAAGGATTTTGGTCAGGGAACCGATTCTATTACCAACCAATTCTTTTTGAAATTTACCTTCAGTAGTATTCAGCTCTGTAAGTTACTGCAAGGGCACTGATGCTGGCAAGAGGTACAGTGGTAGGAACATGAGATTGGGGAGAAACTGCTCACTTGCCAACAGACCCATGCTTACGTTGAGTTAATGACTGATAAGTTGTTCTTTATGCTTGGGTCAGTTGACCTGATAACATCTGTTTCCTTGAGAAATAAATACCTTATTACCAAGGATGTTTGGCTGGGTAAGGCACTGCAGGTGCTTATCATCCAGCAGATCTAAAGCGGAGAGACTATTTTCCTATAAGATGTCCTTATGCCAGGACATCTGGCATAAAATCAAGTTCTTTTTCTTCACCAATGGTGCTCCCGACTCAATTCAGACATCACCTTCTGTCTGTCTTTCCAGAATCCCTTGTAGGTGTAGAAAAAACCAGGACGCCTTCTCCTCCAAATAAAATCTTTTGTATATTTTAAAAAAAATAAGGGCAGATCAGGAATTTCAGCTACTTTGTTCATAGAAATGTAGCAGAAATATTTTTTTAAAAATCAACAAATGTTAGAAGAATCATGAGTTACCTGCTTAATACTGTAGGCTCTCAACAGCTGTTAATGCTGTCTGCTTACTGTCTCTGTTCTTTCTTAGCTGGCAAAGGTAAGAAACACAGTTTTCCTGGCATTCAGAAAGATACTCCCTGGTTCCATCAAAATGTCTCTTGCTAACGTTCCTATGCTAGTAAAGATGTGAATAATACTAACAACCAAGAAGAATACACTTTCAAAGCATGCAATGAAATTAAAGGTGAACAGAGAGATTTTGCTTTCTTAAAACCCATCAATTTAGGTTGATTCTGAAAAGACAAGAGCCATCCGGATGCCTTGGTTCAGGGGGGCACCAGGGATTAGCTCCGTTTTTTGCATGGCGCAAAACTGGTCTGTGAGCTTAACCTTTGATCCCTAGTGAGGCCCATACAGCCAGAGCATGCTTATCCATCCCTCCCAGATAACAAAGTATGAGTGGCTGACTGTATAGGTTTTTCTCTCCCGTATTTATATGGTAACTTCCTTATAAATAGCTTCTGTGGAGCAGAGATTGAACTGTTCTGAAGTAGTCTTTGATAAGTAGTAGTCACAGGGAAATGTGGACCTCGATGTATTGTTTGCAATGTGTGCTCAATTTTGTAAAACTTGTAAAAAAAATTTTTTTGACTAAACAGAAACGCCTCAGTAAGAGTCAATGAAATAAGCAATGTAAAATTTGTTCTTGAGTTTCTTCATGTTGTAGTAGTCCTGGTAACTTCTGTTCAGTATCAACTCTAAAAGCAGGGTATGAAACGTCTGCAGTGCCAGCTGCCAGGCTATCCATCAGCTGGGGTGGGACAGAGGAGGGAATGACCTCTCCAGGAGGAGACTACTTTGGGATTTAGAAAGGCTGATGAGCAGCAAAGGCATACAAATATGAAAAAATAGTAGGACAGCAGAAACAGTGGTGGCTGGAAATAGGCTTTTTCCTTTTGCAAATCTAGACTAATCGAGACTATCAGTTTGTTCAAAAAAAGAGAAAATAACTTTGCACATTTTACTGAAGGAGTTGGACATCAAAAGATGTCCATAAATCCTGTAATTTGGCAAATGGAGAAGAGATTTAAACATCTGTGGGGAAAAAAGATCAGATGCTCCACTTCATATTTACTCACATTTATTATCTTTAAATTACTTTTTATGCAGGTAAAGAGCCCTTTAAGAGAACTAGACACCAGCAATTGGAATACAGCATGTACGTTGGGTGGCTCAACAAAAAGGACCTCACTTTTGTTCTGAGATAAATATTATAGAACCTGTGAAAAAAGTTTTCTGCTCTTTATGGCTCTATTTCAATATTGTTTATTAACAGAAATGTTTTTGTTTTTTTTAAGACCTATTCTGGGCTGTTCTGCGTAGTTATAAATCCTTACAAGAACCTCCCAATTTATTCAGAAAACATTATCGAGATGTACAGAGGGAAGAAGCGCCATGAAATGCCACCACACATTTATGCAATATCTGAATCTGCATATAGATGCATGCTACAAGGTAAGAAATAGTTAAATGTTACTTAACAGTTAGTTGACAACTCTTTGTAATGTACCTAAAACTGAGGAACTTCGTTATCCAGCTATATAGTAATTTCTAACACAATCAGAATCTTATCTAGTACTTAAAATGGGGGGGGGGGAGCTTTCTTATCTAGAACCGTAAATTTTCAGAATAGAAGTAACTTGGAGATTGAACCCTGTTGGCATATTCGTCTGGCTTACTGAGGCACAGAAGCAAACTAACAGTAGTAGGAAGTGTCCTGTACCTGGTGGCATTTAAAGTTGTAGTAGAAATACTTAAAAAAAAAAAAAAAAAATTCATGTCAAAAGATGGTAGTGCACTGTCTTTGAATGAAGTAAGAATGAAAAACTGTCATTGAAAAGGGAAAGCTAAAGTATGTTAATGACTTGTCTCTAATTCTATGAAAATGTTAGTGTTTTGGCAGCTGACAAATAATCTGAAGTGACAATGAAACAATAGTATGTGTGAGTTCAAAAAGGGGTCAGGGAAATGCTTAACCTTGAAGATTATTTTTTAATTTTTTTTTTCCTCCAAACTGGTATAGGTCGTGTCTGTAGTAGACTAGAGAGTAAGTTTATGGTGGGCATGTGCTTTGAATTTTGGCTTTAAAGCTGTGCTGGACAAATATGAAAACTGTGAATCTGACCTTATATAAATGTGTTGAAATAAATGTATGGTGTTAAACTTGTAAAATTGCACTCCTGACATAGTATGTTGGAAACCGCTCATACTATCCAATATTGGTTCATATTTAGGTGGCTGTTTTACTGATCTAGAAGCACCAGCATGTTGTATCTAGAGAAGTGTGTGTAATAAAGAGGCACGTCTGAAAAATTTACCATGTTTTCTGCTCTAAATCGGTATAGATGTACTGGACGTGGGTTAAAAGCTATTTGACCTAGTTCACACAAACTAGGAAGACACTGTTTCTGCTACAGGTTAACCAAACATTCAAATGTAATTTTTTTTTTTTTTTTAAAAAAAGACATTTCCTGTCTTGAAATAAATCACTGTAAGTCTTTGTTTCTTCAGTTGTGCGTATGTCTTTGGGGCTGCTTAATAACAAACTACATGTTGCTGGATTGCTGAGTGCTCTTTCACCCCAGAAGAAATTACGCTGTTGTCACAGAGCGGGGCAATGCAGGGATGAGCAATGGAAGAGCAGCAAATTGGGGTCACCAAGAGTTGTCACGCTTCTCAATGGATATTTGGGGCTCTGTTTTTACTTTTTTTTTTTTTAATGAAAGAACAGCTATGGCTTCTTAACCAGAACAGCAGCCTCTAACAGCTCAGATCAGAGGACCCCTAATAACAAATGTATGTGGAAGAACAGAGCAAACTTTAAGGTTGTTCTAAAGAGTTTATTCCTAGCAGTCTCAAGTGGTTTGTGGATAAGGGCTTCCCACTCTAAAAGCACAATATCTTTTGAAATTGTTTCAAGAACTTTTGAAAAGATCTTGAGATAAATGTTCTCTAATAAAGTAAGTCAATGTCAGTAGTTATCACACTTCAGGTACTCTATGTATTTGTTCACATACCATGCTAGTACTGATGTCTGTCTCTGGAGGTCTTGCAACATGTACAAGTTTTACTATTTTTGGAAGATGAAGTGAAAAAAAAAAATTTTTCACATGATATTTGGTTATGGTCTTGTTTTCTTTCCATACTGATATATGGAAGTTTATATTTTGTATCAAATTTTTTTTTTGCATCTTTCTGTGCTTGCTTTCTTTTTGTTTGTTTGAATTCTTTTCACTTGAAAGAATGAAGCCATAGATTGGAATAAGAATAGATGAAAACTATGCAACAGGATCAAATTATTAGGGAATAACTTCTTCAAGGCTAACTAAATCTGTGTTTCTAATGCCCTTCACCTGTATAGAGCTACTCACTGTTTATTTCAGCAAGTAATTGCAATCAGCCAGTGAACTTTACATTGATGGTTTGCCTTCACAATTCCATTGCCAAGGATAAGTAAAAACCCTAGAACGGGCATTAGCAGTTTTGTGCTTGGCAAATATTTTACTAAGTAAACTGTTCTTGCCTGATGGGGTTGGATCAGAGGAAGAGACCTCCAGAGGAAGAGAAAAACAGTGCTGCTTCTGAATTTATAATGAACTTATGAAACCGTTTACAGACACTGCTTCCTTTAGGAAGGAGGTGGCATACAGACTTCTGGAGATATGCTTGCATGAGTATGAGACTCACTGCTATTTACAATCACCCTGGCTTTACATAGCCTTGCGAAACAGTGATCAGTCATGATGAGAATGACTAGTATTTGTCTAAAGCAGGGTGAGTGGAGAAGTCTGGCACTAACACTGCTCAGTGCTGGTCCCGCTTTGCTTCCAGAGCCTCTAGGTGGGACCTGATGCAGAGAGACAAAGAGGTGCTTCAGGGAACTGAATTTAAGTCTCCATATAAATAAAACTTGCAGTTGTAAGGTTTTCTGGTCATTACAGCATCAAATAATACTTGTCTTGAATGTTGTAATGATCTCCTACAGTTAACTTGTGTTGCCACTGATAACCAGAAAATAACATCAACTACTGAGTGTGCCTAGAATTTGGTAGGGAGACCTAGGTTTTCCCTGCCGGCCAAGGATTTAACATAATGCACAAAATGTCCTTAATCTTCTAACTAAGCCTTATGTTTTGCCACACTCTGTCTTTAATGAAACAGAAAATGTGTATCAGAAACTTCTGGCTAGTACAAATAGGTCTCTAACTGAGAACTAGCTGTATTAATCACAGTGCTTTGGATTAAGTCATCAGAGGTCTCTGCTAGCATTTACTTGTAGCATAATCTGTGGCCAAGATGCTTTTGCTGATAAGTTACAAACACATAGTTATAACTATAGAACTGTTGTACAGTTCGGGTCAGTATTTGTGCATGTAGTTGCATATAGCTGGTAGAGAGTGTGGGGTAGGGGAGGTTAGTTTTTCCAGTATTATGCAAGTCCTGTTATTGTTATTATAGCATATTCATAGATTTCATTTGATATGAATGACTTTTGTGTTTCCAGTATTTGACAACTAGAGTTTAATTATTAGGATTTAAACCTGAAATTGAAGTCATAGGAATGCAATTCCTTTGGATAATGTGACCATGCCCTTCTAGAAGTATCTTAGCCACTAATTTAGATCAATGAAGGTGGTTGGTTGTATTTTTTTGGCCTGTTCAGTGGTATTTTGTTCAGTCTATTTTCTTTCCTTGTAGCTAATCACAAACTACTAATTTTATAGGTGTTTGAGATGTGCTTACACTGATTAACAGGATACCTGGACCTGACCTGTGACTCTGAACAACCCGATTTCATAAAACACAATTTTTCTGTGGTGGTCATTGCGTACAGGGAGTAAACTCTTATTCAGTATCTTAAAGCTTTCATGCCTTTAATTCAGAGCATGGTTGATTAGCAGAAACTTGAAGCTGATCTCTAATCTGAAGTTATGTATGTTTAAAATAATATTTACACAAACAACAAAACATAGATTTCTGTTTTAGATGATGAAAGCAAAAGGTTTTTTGGTCAGCAGAAACAACTGACTTGCGTGCATCTCGATAGTTATTCCTTGTCTTAAATGTTACTGGAAATACTCCCTTTTGTTAAACTGGCGATATAAATGGAGCACTGCAGTTCAGTGTGCTCTCTGTTAGGAAAAGGTTGTATGGAGCATTGCTAATTGCCAGTCATCAAACTGCTTCTCTGTTCCTGAAGAATTTCCTGTTGAGGAGGACCTTCAGCTCTGCAGTCTTTACAGGTCAGCTCTCATCGTGCACTTTAGTGGGGAGAGAATGTGCTGGAAATCTGTTTCAGTGCTTGTTAACTATGGAAGACAAGGGGGCATGGGGGAAGAGCTGTAAAACAGGGAATATGTTCAAGAAGCCCAGTTTACCATTTTGGAGAGGGAATAGTATTCTCCAGAGGTGTACTGAATTAGTGTAAGCTGTCATGAGAAAGAGGGAGGTGCAGAATTGTTTTTAATGGCTGGGTATTGCAGCTGTGAACAGTTCAGTGGTGGTGCAGCTGTGATGCACTAGGGATTTGAAGCAAGTTTTGCAAGGAAAAGCAAATCTCATTGATTGCTGAATCTCCTAAGTGTTGCCTCTTCTGCAAGACTTGTAGTAAAGATTGAGTGTGAACACAGTCTTACTAAAAACAAGCAAGACTTTGGGTGCATTCTGGTTATGGCAGTCAGGATTTCTCTTCAGGAAAAGACTCATTACCTAGTGCCTTGACCTCAGAAGATAATAACAAGCAGTTCTGCTTTACATACTGGATTTCCCCTCTCTCTCCCCTAGTAATTATTTTTCAAAGTAGTGTGGTAGTGGATTTCTCCTATTCTTTCTCTTCATTTTCCTAATGTTATGTTGAACCAGTAAGTACCCATAACCCAGGGGCTTCTAGGCATATTGAAATTGTTTAGCCCTAGAGAGAAATCAAATGCATGGGGTTGGAGTTGTGATGCTTCACGGAAGACTGCTAGACTAAGCTTTTCACGGCTGCTGGACAGTTGACATGGTCATAAGGAATTGGTATCCTAATCCCTGTGACAACATTGACCTTAATTCTGTTTGGTAATACAATTTGCAAGACTTGCTAGTGTTCTTCTCCACTGCTAAAAGTTACAGGCAGTAAGAAGAAAATGTTTTGACAGGGACTAGGATTTTCTTTAAGAAAACTAATTCTGTAAGACTAATAGTTCATCTGTGACTATCTTTATTTTAATAGTAAGGGAGACTTGATTGTGTGAAAGCAGCACTAACACAAATTTTTCTATAGTGCTTTTACCATACTTGGCTTTCTCTTCTTCCTCCTCCCTTCCTATTCTCCCACTGTATTTCTGGAGGAAGTACAGGATTGTTTTATTATGCTTCTTTATTCTTTGACTCTGAAAAGTGCTTTAGAGGAAATATTAAGGAAAACTTGTTTACTTTTTGTTGCCAAAGACCAGCTTGCCTACTAATATTACTCTTGTATAATTATTCTTAGTCTCTCCTTTTTATCCTGTTTCCCTGAGGACATCTTGATGAGCACTAAATTAGCACTGATATTTTAGGACTACCTTTAATCCTGTTGCAGAGAGGGTTTACTGGAAACAGCGTAATACGTGAAGTGAACACTTGGTGTTGGAGAAGCCAGTACTGCCTACAGATGCAATAGTTCTCTCTTAAAAACATCATATTGGGGGTTTTAGTTAATCAAGATTAACTAAAAATATAGATTAAAGATATGGAAGAAAATAATTGAAACTAAAATATGACAGCTCTTTTCTTTAAAGGTCTATTAAATCTTCAAATGGAAGAGGAAAAAAAATTGCTCTGAGACTGAAAAGCCTGAGAGTGATGACTAGCATTTTCTGTTATGTGAGGAGTATATAGAACCTGTTACATGTGCAATTAATGTTCTTGGTATTTTCATAACATTTTGACTTATCAAGAGATTCCCCAAAGCTTTTGAACTAGTTACAGAGTTCAGGCTGGCCAGTCTAGCATAACTAGCTGCTTGGTAAATGTAGTGTGAAGTACTTATAGCTCCCTTTAACGTTACGCTGTGATTTCTGTGTTTTCACTTTGTCCAATCAGGCTGCTGTGGAATATAAATACTTAGGTGACAATAACATTAATATCAAGATTGGTTTGTATACCAGTAGGAATGTGATATACAGTGGTCTTAATGGCTGAGTGGAGGGAAAGAGATTCTTGAAGCAAGAAATGAAGTAGTAAAAACTGAAATCCATCATGCTGAAACAGTCGTCCACCTCATTATTTTTGAATTTGAAGTAAAATGAGAAATGCTTCTGTCAGCTGAACCTATTGTGCAATATTTCATCTCCTTCCCCTTGCTCTTCCGTTCTGTTTCTTGGTATTAAATCTGTGTACTTCAGTGGCTGTGAAGCTATTTTCATGATTTAAATTCTTGCGCCTTGTTAGGCCATCTCTGAATGAGATCAGTAGCAATTACTTACTGAACAAACTCAGTTGAACTTAGTTTCTAGAACTACTTAACAGTATACTACTGTGGGGTTTTTTTCCTCAACTTTTTTGTTACTGTTGGAAAAGTTTTAGTACTTTAGGAACTATTGTCACAAGCACTAACCTTTGTGTAAAAAATGTGTTTGGATCCCTGCTCTTTATTGATGTTCAACCTCAAGGTTACAAACTTAATTAGGCATAATGATATTTACAGTAAACAACCTTTCTTAAGCCTCAGTTGCTTAGAAGTGTTACTTGAAGTGGTTGACTTAATTTTTTTTTTGCATAACTTCTAGAAATAACTTTCTCATATTTAAAAATGAGACAAGAGTGACAATTGTTATATAGGGAATTCTTGGCTTCTTTGGTGTCTTTACTGTTTTCTCCCCTCTTCTGAAGTGAAGTGTTGCAGCAGATTAGCCTGTTTCATAGTCTTTTCAGTTGATATTCTGACCAAATGATGATGACTTTAATTTTAAAACTTGCTATGCAAGCTGACCTCATAATTGAACTGTGACTGTGCTAGCCTACAGACAGGAATTCAAGACTAAGTGCATCCAACTTACGAATTCATTCATGAGATGAATCATTTTGTGCATATTACTCAGCCAGCACCTGATTCTACTCTGAAGCTTTAGTTTAAATTAAACTCCATTTATTTCTAGGTAGTTGTGAAATGGATAATTCACTTCTGCTTGGCTTTAGCCTTCAGATGACATACATCAAGACATTATTGCTTGTGCAACAAAGACTTAAATGTACTCTGATCTTGACAGCACATTGCACTGTAACAGCACTACTAGGTGTTGCGTGTTTTGCACAGTAACTGTTTTTTGTCAGTCATGTCTGCATTCCTCTGGGGTGTTGCAATAAGAGTTTAGCTAAGCTATAACTGCTACTGATAGCAATTGCAGTAGCTCCTTTTTCCTCCCCCTTCCTCTTTACTTAAATTTCGTTGTTATACTCTGGCAAGGAAGCAACAAGAAGTAGGAGCAATTTTTATCACTTAGCAAGTGGAGAGAAGTGGTGAGGGGCTGGTGGTGGTCTGTTCTTTGTCTTCAATAACCCAAGGCTTGCATCACCAACATGATTGCCAATTTATATCTTGGTGTAATCTGGCTTCCTTTCACTTGTCCATACTTGCTGCTTTCAGGTATTTGGTTGCTTAGGTACTCTTGACAGACTTTGCGTACCTTCTTCTGGCCTGCTGTTTCATAAAGCAGGGTGAATAAAAGCTCATGGCTTTCTAAATACTCTGGGACGTTAAAATTCTTTTTATTCTAGAGCTTTTTCAGAGTGATGGTAAAGCCATCAGATGATGTGTAGAAGGAAAACTCGGAAGAAAAGGCAGGAATAAAACACGAGTACCTCTTCCTATGTGTGTCTGCTATGAAGTTGCTCGGGAAAGTTTGAGGAAGGGTAATGGGTACAGGTTACTCTTGGAGAGATTCCGATTGTTCTGCTTGTGAAAAATATTCCTCTTGTGTCAAATCAGCTGTTGGAATAATCTCCCCAGGGAAGTTGTGGATTCCCCATCATTGGACACTTTTAAGATTTGGCTGGGCAGGGTGCTGGGCCATCTTGTCTAGACTGTGCTTTTGCCAGAAAAGGCTGGACAAGATGATCCGTGAGGTCCCTTCCAACCTGGTATTCTATGAAGTTCTCAGGCTGGGGATGTTCTTTGGAGGAAGACATCAGGGAATCTCAAACTGAAGGATTAGTAAATAGAAAAATGATGGTAGCAAACTGCAAGAACCAAATTCTTAAGCTCAGAGATGGAAGAGCTGACCGATTTAACTGTGCTGCACGGGAATATTTGGCACAAAACACTTGGTACCAAAGCACCCAAGCTACTGGGTGCCATCTTTTTGAGATTTCTTTTCAGATCTGGGAATATGAAGACCAGCATGCTCATGGTTGGTGCCAAACATGGTGGTAGAAACTGTTCCACAGTATAAAATTAGCCTTTGCAGGAACACACATATGCATATAATGATATAGAAGGACTCCATATGGCTTTTTAAAAGAGAGGTAATGCCTCGCAAATGCATTGATCTGTGAACGCATCTGTAAGCACGAGGGAGAGCTATATGATGATTTGTGTGGCTTTCCAAAAGTAATTTGATAATGATCCTAACTAGAGGCTCTTGAGTAACTGCAGTATGAGGAAAGGCCTTCATATCCATAAAGAACTGGTTGAAGATTGATCAGTCTTCTCCGTTGTTTTCTGCTTTTACGGTTTGGCAGATTTACTGCTGAAAACCCTGTGGAACTGGTGCTTGCGTTCATGCTTCTTGTTTATAAACTTCTTGTCTGGAAAAGGGATGAGGTTGTGAGGGGATACATGGCTTATATTGTTATCCAGGGTAGCAAAAATGAGAGCCTGGTGTGAAGAACTGCATCTTGGAGTGTATAGGAGGTTAAAATAGCGTGTGAGATTGCCGTTGTGGAGTGGCGTGCATGGGGTGTACTGGGGGGAATGAGCTTTAGTAGTGTTGGAGCTGTTAACTGCTTGAGTAGGAGCTGCAGAGGATGAAACAGATCTGTGGAAATCTAATTTCAGTGTTCAGCAATGATTATAAATCAGGTAGAGAATGTGATGAGTAACTGGAAAAGGGATCAAACCAGGAAACGCTTTTGCCTTAGACTTACAATACATTTTATCTTCAACATTGTGCAGCTCTGCCCTTTCCTTGCTTTGGGTGAAGAGGAAATATGACAGGAAAACATTCAAAGAACAACTGAAATTATCAAAACTGTATTCAGCATGGAAATAATAATTCAGGTCAGATATAACAGAAGTCTAAATCTGAAGTGGCACAGGGAGAGGGAATGGTGATCCTCCTCCAACCCCATCTCTTCCTATGCAAGAACAAAGGGTCATTACTAGGAATTAACAAGTGACATGTTCAAAAAAACAAAAAGAAGCAATTTTTTTAACAGCATAACTAAACTGTGGTAGTCTGTGCCTCAGAATATATTGGGTGCTGAAAGCCTATGCTCTTCCAAAAAGCAATTTGAGGAATTAATGAAGCTTGAGGATGATGAATCGGGAAATTGCAGGAGAATTTGCTGGCTACTGGGAAAGTGTTCTGGGGAATTATCCTTACTTGCTGATTTTGGTCCTTGCATTTCTGCTGTTGGGAGCGTGCGATACTGATTCTGATTTGTATGTGGTCTGTCTTGCTTTGTAACCTGCATGTAAGAGTGCACATGGATTAAATGGTAATAGTCTGTATCCTCCTAACGTTAGGGAGTTGTGGAGCGTGGTGGGTTAGTGGGTGCCTCACTGTGCAGTGCATGGGAGTGGTGGGAGTGCGGGAATCTGCTGCAGCTGGCTTTTAAGAGGCTGCTGAGGCTATTATAAACTCTAGCACAGCTGTTAGCTCTGCGCAGTTGTAATAAATTTAATTAGTCTTTATTGGGGTGCTTTCTATGAGTATTATTTCTTCCTACACTGAAGTATTAAACAGGCTGAGAAGAGACAACTGGTAAAAAGTCATTGTATCTCTCTTTAAAGCAGTAGTTGTTCATGGTGGCATTCAGCAACTCAAATGAAACAGATTTAAAAGATGAGGCTTAGTTTTCCTCCACAAAACCACAGGGAAACGTTGCCTTTAGTACAGAAATGAATTCACAGTAGTTACTGGGTCAAAAATTCCTACAATGATTATCCTCTTTCTTGTATCTTTGTTTTTTCCACATCCCTTTCTTATTGAAGACTAAGGCTGGAAGAAAGGGGGTATTAGGTGCTAAAAATGAGTGGAGAAATGCTGTGGTTGGTGGGGAGATGTTCCTCCTGTTCCTCTCCTGCTCTCCATAGGGAGATACTGCTCCCCAACCCCCTTAGGGTAACATACACCAGATTTTTAGATGGAAACAGTATTAAGCTACATAGAAAAACCACCAGTCGAAGCCATTTTGTAAACAATGATTGTTCATGACCATTTCTGATAGGCAAGGATTACTTCAACTATCAGCAGGTACAGTGAAGCATCATGTGAATCTTAGTGCTTAGTACTTCCAGAAAATATGTTTGTGTCAGGTTCATGTGCTCAAGGGAGAGAGAGAAGACTATTTCAAGGATTTCCCCCCCTGTAAATAGCATAAGGAATAGATGATGTTTAGAAAAATGGCAAAGGGGAGAAGAAAATGCTTGTGTGTGTGTGCACAACTGCATGTGAGTAAAAGCTCTTTTGACCTTAAAGAAATGAAGGTCAACATCTCTCCTCCAAAGGAAAGGAGATCTGAATATACCTGTGCGTTTTTCTTTAAAAGCTGAAGGGCGGATTTATCTTGTGCAATTTCAAATTGTTGTGCTGAAATAGTTTATTGAGGACTTGGTGGCGATTTAGGCACAAAAGGATAGAGAAAGTGTCGTGTTTGTCCTCTGAATTGTTGAACTTCTTTAAAAACTATTCAGAATCAAACCTAAAGGAAATCTGTGTTTGAAATCGAATGCATTAACTTGGGTCCTTTGAGGAAAGGATTTTAATGTTAGAACCTTCTCACTTAACTTGAGATATCCACCACCCCAAAAAAAGTCTTAATTTTAGGCAAATGTTTATCTTAAATATTGCACAGCATATCATAGAATCATAGAATGGTTACAGTTGGAAGGGACATTAAAGATCATCTAGTTCCAACTCCCTGCTATGGGCAGGGACACCTCCCACTAGACCAGATTGCTGAAAGCCTCATCCAGCCTGGTCTTAAACACTTCCAGGGATGGGGCCTCCACAACTTCCTGGGCAGCCTGGTCCAGGGTCTCACCACCCTCAGAGTGAAAAACTTCCTAATACCTAATCTAAATCTCCCCTCTTCCAGTCTGAAGCCATTACCCCTTGTCCTATCACTACATGCCCTTGTAAACAGTCTCTCGTGTTGTACCTTTCCATACTCACAAGGTAGCCTCCACAGTTTTGCATGTAAAGTGGTGGAAGCTCATGAGCTTTTGTCTCCTGAAATGTCTCATGAGACCAACAGTGGCTTTTAGATGTTCTCTTGGGAAGGCGTTTTAGAACTTCTTACGGTGTTCAGTGATTGAAAAAGTAGTAACTTGACTCCACTGCTGAACAAAGGAATAAGAAGCCTATACAGCAAATCTGGGACTTAAAAGTATTTTCAGATAAACGTACTCATCAAAAGGCTTGTTATGGTCTGAGAAAATACCCATCAGAAAAATGCTTACGACTTTTTAGCCTAGCTATTGCTAGGTGATGTGTTCAAATCACTGGTGTGTATAGTGTAGCTGACCTTCCTGGGGGTGGGGCTGTGGTGATGTGCTAAGTGGTCTGTGTCCTGTCCTACGTGTGACTGAGAACAATAAAGCCAGACCACTGACCATGCTGTGTTGAAGTTAGAAAGCCCTACTACGTACTGTTATGATACTTGCTATCTTTCCAAATGTGCAGAGTTCAGGCGTAACGAAACAACTTAGGAAGAGCCCACTAGAGTGAAAGCTCATTCACAGCCAGTTTTGTTAAGTGGTTTGTGCTTGCTTATTCGTTTGGGAAGGAGAAGAGCAAAAGTTAAATGAGTGAACTTAAATGGCAGATATTACCAGTTAAAGGACCTCCTTGAATCATTGTTTCGGTTGACAATGTAATCTTTGTCTAGACAAAATTGTACTACATGGGAAACAGAACAGCTTAAGCAGGGTTGATGGAGAATAGAAACCACTGCTGTGCTGAATACAGTCTAAATAAACCTTTTCCAGCGTGTGTCTTGCCAACTACTGCTAATCTTAGGTTACTTCTAAGCAGCATGCAATTAAAAACTGAAAAGTAAGCATAGGGGCAGTCTATGTAGAAGACTTAGGACCTGCTCATCTCTACTGGGAAAGCTCTTCAGGAGCCACAAATCAGGAAGCCTGAGAACTGCTCATCTGTGTCATTTGAACAACAATAAGCGTAAGCGAGCAAGTTCTTGCAGCTCTAGCCGGAGCAGTTTAAGAAGTTGCTGCCGTATGGATTGTTACTGCCCTTCAGCTAAGTTGCATTAAACACCTCTGTGAGAACCAGTCGTTGGCTTTGACAGTAAATCAGTCACAGAAGTTGTTGCAGCTGGCCTGACTGGCTGGATGGTGTGGTGCATCGGGAGCGCTCTCACAGTCGGGGTTGTTTCCCTCTCATGTGTCGGCTCTTTGTACATTACAGCCCTCAGGACTGTGCAGTTTTCTCAAGTCTTTCTCCAGACTGAAGGCCAACTTGTATTCTCCGCTGCTATCCTGACCTACAGCAGTTGCCCATTTCAAAAGGCTCAATAAATTTGGTGTTACCTAATAGGTTAGAGGTGTTTGTGAGCCTTGTTATAAATCCATACCTGTTTGAATGAATTTGTTAGGGAAGGGATGTGTTACCTATTAACTTCTACTCACAAATGTAGCAACTGTTTTAATTTCTAAGTTAGACTTACTAAAGCTTCTCTTAATGATAGTTAATAAAGGTAGTGAAAGGCTGCCAGTGAAAACATGAACCATGTTTGAGCTTCTTTAAACTTAATGAGGCCTGAAAAAAAAAAAAAATTCAAATTCTATCTGGTATGTAATGGAGAAGCTACCCACGGTTTCATTAAGTTGGCAGGACGTAGTCTGACAGCTATTTGTTTTCTCCTTTTATGCTGATTCAGCCCCGGCTAGCAACTCTGAAAACAAATGTCACAATTTTTTCTTCAGGAATTTGGATAATTTCAAGCTAATGTTGCAAATACTTAACTCGTGACTTTCTAAAATAGCCTCAATTCATAGCTTGGCTTATTCTTCCAGGGTTGATGATGTTGTGTTAGGTTAGCCACTCGCACTATGTCTGCGCTAGAGTGCTTGTTGCAGCAGCTTGAGCTGTCTGGGGTGAGTGAGCAAATAATGAGTATGGTCACGAAGTCTTCTGCAGACATGCAAGAAATACTTGTCTTCAGTGCTACGGTTCACTGTAAACGAGTTGCAGGGTAAACCGTGACTTGGGTTTGACTGACCTCTGCTATGCTTCATTTAATAATAATTAATTCAACATACTTAGCCATCAGTCAGCAAGCCAAACTGAAATATGGCTGTTGCGATTTGTCTCAAATCTCCTGTTTTTTAGAGTATGAGATAGAACCACTTTTTTTTTTCCATAACTTTTGTTACTTTAACTTCACAAATAGACCTATAGAACACCTATATATATAGAACACCTAGAGAGTGTCTACATCAATGCCTCCACCCCACAGTGAAGAGGTGCTTTCTCAGCCCTTCACTAAAAACCTGGAGGTGTCTCGGAGTAATTAGATGAAGTACAGCAAAGGGGCAAGAATGAAATACTGGTCTGTCAAAAGTGGTTTCTGGCAGTTCAACCTGACAGCTTTCTCAGATAAGCTGCTTTCTAGGCAGAGGAAATGTAGTAGATGCTGGCTGGCTGTGTCTTGTATCACGCTATATGGGAAGTACTAGGTAAACAGTTGGGAATTGGTAATTGATTTAAAACAGCACTGTTGTGTTTGAAGTGGACAACACCGGGCTGGAGGGAGAGTTTTAATATAATTCTTCATGGACTGGTGTCTGAGCCAGCACTGGGGGCTTTCAATGTTTTGTGGAAAAAGTGTCTGAGCACTGATGAAGCAAAACTGATAAATATTATTATTCTAAATCTTAAAACCACTGGATACCCTTGAGGAGTGGAGTGCACCTGAATTTGATCTTACTTCTAGTATAGTTACAGTGTTCCATGTTTTAGGACAAAGAATGAGAACTTCTGCAGGTTCAATTGCTTGAGTTTCAAAGAAATCAGACTTGGATGTAAAAACGCAACCAACAGATGAATAAGCTGATGATAAGTCAAGAAGAAAGAGAAATGCAGTTTCAAGGTACATCAAGAGAGATGGTTTTCTCCTAAAGACTGCCAGTGTCCTTGACCATTTCTGACCTCCAGAGGTTCCTTTCAGCTTTTAGAACAATAGTGCAATGATCCTGCTTGCCTTTCTTGAAGATACCTGTGATGGCTCCCTCCTTTTAGTCATCCGAAATCTCCCAAAGAGAGTAACCTGATAATAATATTGTCCAGCTCCTTTAGCACTGGTGGGTGTATCTCGTTAGATGCTTTGGGCACGTGTAGGTTCAGCATGCTTTTATAGTCAGTACTGGCTTGATTGAATTTAGGTATTAAACTTGAAATGTCAGCTTTATAGTGCTTTCTGAAGAGTTCACTTGAATGTGTAATGGGCTTGGCAAAATACTGACTGGATTCCTGTAAACTGCCTTTGTCTTTTTCTGAAGTTGCCGAATGTACAGGGAAGAGTGAATGACTAAGCTGTACACAGCAAAGATTATTGCACAACTGAAGGTAGAGGTGAAATGTAGGATAAATGGAAATCTCCTGGTGAGCATTAAGTGTGTTGGGGTATATTTGGTCTGCAGTAAGGTGGGTACTCGGCAAACAAACTTGTGCCTGTCAGTCTTCCTATTACACTTGTTAGAGGTGTTTGTTGCAAGTCACTTCATAGTGTTAAGTGTTTGATAGTTTAGGGAGTAACTAGGCAACATTTTGAAGACAAACACAAAATATAAAGGCACGCATCATCTCTGTAACCAGATCTTTCCGTGCTTATCAGTCCATTAGGAATTGGTTTAAAATAAAAAAGAAGAAAAAAAAGTTATTCAGAGCTTGGAACAGAAGAATGGCAGATTGTCAGACCACCTGTGTGCTTTATAATGCTATGTAGCATTTATGACCCAATCCTGTGAACGGTCTGGCAGCGGAAAAATCTGTTCTAATGGGAAGGTCTCTTTCCTCCAGGCAGTGACCCACTTTCACAAAACTTGTCAGGAATTCAATTTTTAAATGTCCTTGAATAGATTGATATTTGAGCCTGTTCACCTACAGTAGAGGGCAAATACACACAGATCTTCCAAGCCTGACATCCACAACAAACAAGGCTATCGACCAGGGAACCAAGCTTTTCTTGGTTTATGGGCTATGGCACCTGAGTATTAAATATTGTCTAAAAATAAACAAGAAACCTCCATTCCACCTACACTACTGCCTCTTTTTGGAAAGACAACAATTTCTCCCATTTGAGAAATATCAAAGAAGTTGCCCTCTTCCACCCCAACAAATGCATCAGCTTTTTTAGTTATGCCGACTACAGAAACAAGGCTGGCATTTTATCACTGCTAAATAAGTACTTCATGCTCTGGAGAAATAAAAGGAAAGGCTATGTCAAAATGAATGTTCCACAAGAGTCCTGCACTTGGGTTTTAGGAAGGACAACCCTTGATGTACCTGCAAATAAGAACCATTTCCCTCTCTATAATTTCCTGCTGGTTGATGGCTGGATGTGCCCATAGCTCTTTCTTCAACCTGAGTCAGGGAAGCAGGTTAATACTCACATATATCCATTTTCACTGCTTTTCTAGAATTAATCTTTTTATCTTGGCAGGCTTATTTCCTGTTCTCACCTAAATAAAGGCTGGATGCAAAAGGGAAGATGCCTTTAGGAAGGATGGTGGGATTGTGAGGCAGACAATGTTTGTACAAAAGTTGCTATGTTTGACAAGAATTGCTGTCAAAGTAATCAGAGATACCTTAAATCTGAAAGCAGGTAATAAATCTGTGGAACTGTTTTAATAGATTTGTGTATTTGCGTTAAGCTCAAAAAATGGCTTTCTAGTTGGGCATTTCACTGTGTGGGATAGCTCCAAATGGCTTCTTCCATTCATTTTGAGTCAAATCATGGGGGATAAAGGCAGATCTGGGCATTTGCAATGCTAAAAATGTCAATATAGTAAAGGGCAATTGGAGCAAAGACAGTTGTAGAGGGCAGGCATCCCTTTACTTGTAACCTCTGTTCTGTGATAAAATTTCTGTGCTTGCAATGCCACTGCCTTTGAGTTTCAGTAGGGAACTTGAAGACAGACTCTTTTATTTGATTATCTTGTATCAATTTATGAATGACTATAGTGTGACCAAAGGAGAACTAAGTCATGTTTTTAAGAAAAGCTGCTTTGTTAAAATACAATAATTCTTTTGTAGACAGACGTTATAGCTTTGAGCTACGACTCTTCAGAACATCCTGCCTGAACCAATTACCAACAAATGTGTTTAATGTACATCTGGAACCTTCCCCAGAGTTAACAGGGGTTTTGTTAGGTCTGATCTGTTAGCTAGGGGGGGCAAATCCTTCCATAGTTTAAGAGAAGGGATGTGGAGTAAAATGTTTTGTATTCTGACAGTCAAAACTTCATGCATTTTTATTATCTATACATGGTAAGGTAAACATCAGGATCTATTCTTGCTGGATTTTCGAACAAGAAAACATGACAACTCTCTTGCAGCCAAGCAACAGGTTTGTTTGAGGAGCTGCCAGTTGCCGTGCCCAGAGCATGTTCCTCTGGGGAGAGGAGAGCAAAGTAGGTTTAAGAGAGTGTAGGGAAAAATGGCTTTCAGAGCTGTAATTCTTCTTGTTCTTGTACTCTGGTAATTCTCCTTGGCGTCTCTTCAAAGTGTTTATACTGTTCAGTGTTGCATGACTGGGTTTCCCTAATGTGGCTGCTGCTTCTTTCATCAGTAAGATGTCTTTCAGCTGTACGGTAGTAGGTGTTAAACACAGCAGCCAATTCTTGCCTTGAGGTGTGAGAGTCAGTCTTCCTTTGGGTGGAAGCAAAAGAAAGAGGAGAGCAAGAGTGAAAGAAATGCTTCAATGTCTGATACTTCCAGATGCTAAATATATAACTTTATACAGCATAAGCTGATCTAACGATTAGCCACTGCCAAAAGAGTAAGACCCACTCTAGTTATTCATTGCTCCATCTCCCTTGTGCTGGCTGCTCTTTCTCTCCCCCCCCCCCCCCCCCTTTTATGTTTTGATAGGATTAGTTTCCTGCTGGTATGACTCACTGATCAGCTCATTGTAGGTGGAGGTGACTACCAGTGCTGGCTCAAGGGACACAGTGTGAATGTATGTTGGGGACAGAGGAGATGGCATCTTCTGCTGGCAGCAGCTACCCGGTTGGGAGCAGTCTGCAGGTCACCCCAGCCAGGGAGTGGGCTTTTGCTGTAGCTTTAGGGTGACCAGAGCATGGGTAGCTGGTACAAGAGGTGGTTTGCTCACTTCCATAAGCAAATTCCAGTGTTCTCTTAACATTTCTGTTGTCATACTCCCACTGCTTTTGCCTACTCTCAGCTTTTATTTCTTGCAGTCACAGGCTTCCCCCTTCCTTTTTTTGATGTGTCCCTACAGGAGCTGCTATCCATCATGCAGATGTAGGAAATGATCTGGTACCATCCCTGCAGTCTTGTCAGAAATATCACCAACTTTTTGAATCTTATTTTCTTTCCCACTTCTAACAATCTAAACTAATACCTTCTGCTCTCCTACTAAAATCATTCTGCTCCTTTTGTTACCCTGTAGGTAGGAGTTTTGGAGTGAACATCTGCCTGCAAGGCATGGGTGGTCACGGGGTGAAGCACTGGACCTGCGCTTCTGGGGAAGCGCAACCCAATGCAGTATGTCTGTGCGATGGCTAAGAGGATCGCTGGTGTTTCTTGCCGTTTTTGTACAAGACGTTCATAGTACAACTGTTCTCATGTTTTTAACACTTTTCATTCGAAAGCACCTCGTATTTTATGTCATACTTGATGTTAAAGTGTAGTTTAAAACCTGCCAGCAGTGCAGCCCACGAGCCTCTGGGTTAGCCAGCTGGTGGCAATATGCAGCAGCATCTGCCTGCTTTGAAGGCATGTCCTTCAAACTTTCTATTCATAAACTAATTAAAACAAAAGACCTGGTCTCAGGAAAATACTGTTTTTAGCTGGTTTGCTGTTTCAGATTCGTTGTGCCTGTATGAACACCGCCTTTTGATCTAAGGTAATTTGGGGCAGCTGTGTAGAAAAAAGGATCTCGGGTCTCCCTTCCACCAGTACAGTTTTTTCTACATGACACTCATGTTTTTTGTCATGAGTGCTGGCACAGTTGGAGGAAAGGCACAGGATGCGATTGCCCCTTTAACAGCAGGCTGTCACTATTTCGGCTATATACCCTGGTCGCCAGGCTCCCTGGCAGGCTGTGCTGATCGAAACCCAGGCGTCTGTCTCTCCCCGCTTGGCAGTCCTGCCTCTCTGTGCCGAAACTTGTATTTCTGCTGCTGTGCGGCAAGCCTGCTCAGGGAGCTGATGTGGCTGAGCACCAGCCGGTTTTGTATCCGGGTTGTTCGTCAGGCAGTGTGATAGGGGGAAACACAGCTCACTGCTGGATTTTTTTTATTTTTGTTTTTTAATGCGCTACCTAGCTAAGGTTGAAATTCTGCTTCAATACTAATTGCTACGCAACAGCACTATGAACTCAGATCGTTACGTAGGTAGGATGAATGGTTTCATACAGTCTGCAAAACTCAGCAGTAATTTGCAACTCTGTTTCTAAATGGGTCCAGAAAAACTATTGTTAAACTATGTCAAACGTTGTTTACATTACTCAGTTTACCAGAAATGGTTATAAATGTATTGAGGCTGTATGTATGGACATAGGTCTGTTTCAAACCTGTTAAGCATGTGGGGAAGCTGCCTTGTAGCAACTGAAGCTGTCTGTTCATTCTGCTAGTACTGAACTCTGTCTCCTAGGAGGAATAATGATCATCACGTTACCAATTTTTCGCTTCCTGCAGTCCATCAGAGCCTTGTGTCCAAGGAGGAGAGGCATATGTGGAGAGAGGCAGGGAGTCTGGTGTAGACCTGAGCTTTACACTTGAAGTAAATACTCAGAACAGAAAATCTGAAGTTCTGAGCTTGCAGGAGGCAATTGTGTTCTTTTGGAGCCTGTGATAAACAGCCAAAGTGTAAATTCTGCATCTTTTGTGATGCAGCTTTATGAAAAAGATGTTGAACTCATTGAAAAACCCTGGCTTAAACAGGGGGTGGAGAACACCTTTAACTGAAACGTTTCACATTTTTGCGGGTATATATTGATGTTTTGATTATATAATTTTTAATATAGAGCATATGATGTTGAAATAGATTCTGTAAAGATCCTGTAATTATGAAATACCTCTTGCACGGTATAACTGACCTTCAGGCATTCTTTTCAAAGGTCATGAGTGCGGCAGTGGGTGTCACAAAAGTGCTGAGCCGCACCATACTGTGGAGTTTGGCTGTGTTCAGTATTTCCCTGGATGTCCTTTTGACAAGTCCTTAATGAATAAGCTAAATTATGGAAGCACTTTAGGCTTGCATGTTCATTATAAAAGAAAAAAAAAAAGAAGCTGTAGAGTGAAGCACTTGTTTGCTGGAGATGTTAGTGCTATTTCCAAGTGTCTAGTCATTAGTATTGTGTACTTGAAATTGTGGTTTGTATGGTGTGGGGTTTTTTCCCCCCTTGCTTAATACTTAAGATTTTAAATAATGTGATTAATCTGGGAAAGGGTGCATACAAAATAAAAGATGCTGGCCCATTTTTGTCTGAAAATACGGTTAAAAAGATTACTGTGGATTATTAAATTTAACCAGAATTTTGGCTTTATTATATGAAATGGCAGAACTTTTAGGAATGTCTGAGCTGTTGTTTGAGTGCTGTGTGTGTGAACTGGGATGTTTAAGGGATATTATTAAAATTGCTTGAGAACGGCCTTAGAATTGTTAAACTGAAAAACTGTTTGTGTTTTTTTTTTTAATATTCATTTAAAAGAAACTCTTGCAAATTACAGGACAGTTATAAACAACAAACTGTAACCATGTTTGTTCTTGTTTTGCAGACCGTGAGGACCAATCAATTCTCTGCACGTAAGTGAACACTTTTCATTTGGCATTTTTGGAAATCTCTATTAAGGAATCTTTGATACAGCTGTACTAGTCAAAATCTGGTCTTGTTTTGATCTAGTCAAAACAAAATCTTAACAGGCAGTGACTAATGGTTAAAGATGTAGCATGAAGTGATATTTAATGTGGGGATATATTCTTTTAGTCCTTATTGGAAGTTTTATAGGCATGTGCCATTTAAGAAATGTAGTTTAAAAATGTCAGTCAAGAGTCCTGAATCAGAAACAAAAAGCTTTAAAAAGTGTATGCCTGTCTGAAATGCTGTGTTGTAACTACTTGATGTGTAGCCCCGGAGGGGGACATGAATCAAAAGTTGGTCTAGAAACCCTGCTGAGCAACAGCTTAGCTTTGTATCTGCTTCCAAGGGGAGAACTCTGAACAAGCTGACACTGAGGTTTCCTTTTGCTTTCTCTGTGCACCTGAATTTGCCACACCCAGGTGCAAATTTGTAGCTTCAGCTTAAATTTCTCTGGGATCTGGAAACGCGATGGTGGGGTAGCCAGAGGAGCACGAATGCACTGTCAAGCTGATGACGCTATTGAGTTGATCTGTCTTTAGGCTGCTGTTGTAAGGGGGGAGCTAGTTTCCTTTCCTCTCCCACACAGGCTGTGTGTTTCTGCAGGCTCTTGTGCTGCTAGCACTGGGGGTTGGCAGCCAACATGACAAGCCAGTTTAGGGAGCGAAGCTGGCAGAAAACCGACATTACCACAGTATTATGCTTTTCATCAGTTTAGTTCTGTGGGTCCGCACTCTGGGCTCAGAGGAGTACTAGCCTGAAGCAGGACCTACGAACGTGCAGGAGGGGAACTGTCCCGGTTGTAGCAGCCTGGGGGTTAGGGTGGTTCATCTGTGCTGCAAAACCACACCTTGACTCCATTCTGAAACTGCTTGCAGCTAGCAGTCTTGGGTAGAACTTAATGTATTCAATTATCGGAGGCAGAGAGGGAAGGATATGGTAGCTTGCGTGCCTCCGACTTGGTTATGTGATCAGTTGACCATACTGTGTGCCAGTGCATACCAGCTGCATTGAGGCCATAGTTTGTGAGGATGCCTGCTTCCTGAAATAGCTCGGTGGTTAGATTAATTGCTGGAAAGAGACCTGGGTTCCAGTTTCCTTCTTGACATGAAGGGATTCAAATCTTTATCTCCTGCTTCCTACAAAAGTGCCTTAACTATCAGACCGAAGGGGGATCCTTTCAAGGCACGTTTTTTTGAACTACGGATATTATGATACAAGATTCATGGGCCCTAAGGACAGAGAAGCAAATACAGTTCAGTAGCTAAGATAAAAGTTGATCCAGTTAACACAGGCTTGTCTAGGTCTCTGGTCCCTGCTCTTAGTGGGACTTCTGTTTTCATGTGATGACTACTTCATATGCAATGTACAAAACAGCCCTCAAAGCAGGGATGGGATCCCAGAGCAAAAGAAGTGCTTTGTTCTTGTGTGTTTGTGGATGCTTTGACAGTATGTGCTTGCCTCAGGTGAATTTTTTTTTGAAGTAGCTTCATGTTTTGTGCCTATGCATGAACGTTGCACTCCTTTACGTGGTCAGCCAAGACCACAAAGGTTGGAATGGCACTGCTGTAGGATTCAGTGAATGTCTGATCTGTTCATTTGCAAACTAGAAAGCGTTTAAGCTCTCTTGCCTTCAATTTTGTTATTACCTCACCTGTAAGGTTACTATAAGCTTTTAATCCTTCTGTACTGAATAGGCAATTGAACCCTCTTTTACATCCGGTACAGCACGCTTCAACATGAAATATCTGGATCTTGTGATAGGTTCCACATCTTGGCTAGGCAGTTAGTAAGCTGCTTGCTGTACATCCATTTGCAGAGAGAAACTTGCTTCCAGGTGGTGAGGGTTGGGGAACGGAGACACTTCCTTACAGTCAGACCTCAGAAGAATGTGACCATATGCAGTATTGAAGCCTGGAGCAGCTGGGGACTGCTCTGAGTGCAGTCCTAATATTGAGACCCTCAGAGGTGGTCCTGAGGACATCTCTTCTGTTGGACATGTAAAATGTTGGGTGACAAATCTACTACTCCATGTAAAATTTCAGAAGCTGGTGCTAAGAAGCAGGGAACAATACATCTCTGAAGGACTTCAACGCTATCCTGGAATCATGTCACAAAACTAAGTATCGAAATTATTAGTACTGTGACACTGGGTAAGTTTTCATACCTTTAATTCAGTGTCTTGGTTGTACCAGTGTTAAGGCTACACGCAACAAAAGTGTGGCAGTTTTAAAGCTGAGTTTCTAAACAACTGATTCCAGGCTCTATTGGCTGTCTTGCTGCTTTAACTTGTTTCTTACTGAAGTAATTACAGTAGCATAAGGAAAAACAAGGTTAAAAAAAAAAAAATCAATGTCAATGAACATAGTTTACAAGGAAATACATACTTCCTCAGTAATGTGGCCTCAATTATGAAGTGTAAGACATTGTATCTCCAAACTGGATGTACAGGACCAAAGAACATCCAGTCTAGGTCACATCTTTTGAGAATATGAAGACACATGATGTGATAGATGCTAGGATCCAAGGTGTTCCTGTCATCTTGAATGCTATAGCTCAGGAGACCTTGCTAATGCTGCCTAACCATCAGCACCATGTAGATGCTGACTATAAAAAAGGATAGTAGGGATTATTGGACTGCCGTTCAGGTTAATAAACACTTTTCTCTTAAAATAGGTTTGTCTTGGGCTGCTTTTCAGCTCTGTGTCCAGTTCAGTGCCATCAATACCGCTTGTATTCCCCTGTATCTTTTGAACAAATAGACTATAAAGGCAGCTGCCTGCTGCGGGACGTCATTTCCCCTATGGGCTTCATGGGAGAGCTGTATTTGTGTGTCAGGTTTGCATTATAAACTCGGTACTTGACATCTGGTTGGCTGGGATGTTAAATCCTCTTCATGAATGGGACAAGGCCATGGCAAACTCCCTTGTGTAGCAGGCTAAAAGGAGGTCTTGTATG
This sequence comes from Burhinus oedicnemus, assembly GCA_008921705.1. Taxonomy (NCBI): domain Eukaryota; kingdom Metazoa; phylum Chordata; class Aves; order Charadriiformes; family Burhinidae; genus Burhinus; species Burhinus oedicnemus. Next base: position 100,833 of record VFFE01007037.1, on the reverse strand, counting down.
TTTTGATCAAGAATGGGCTACTGTCCAGAACTTCTGTTGCTTTGCTGATTCTGTGGTGAAAAGGTAAACTGTGTATGTTTCCCTTCCGCACCACTGGTTTTAGAGGTCTTAGACTAAAGCAGGAATAAATAAGGTGGAAGGAGTGTGTCTCAACTGCACCAGAGCCAGTTTCAGAAACTCCTTTGGCAGTTCATAAAAGGCTTGAGACATCTTATCCCAAACTTGTCGTCTCAGGACCTGGATCACCTGATTGACTCTCTTCTTTAGTAGAGCTGAAAGTCTTCAGAATACTTTTTCTTTTCTCCAGTAGAAGTGGTTCAAGCTAGCTGGGGGTGTGTGTGGAAATCTGTTGACTTTAGGTCACTTTAGGTGAGTGGACAGTTGCGGTGTGCCTGTCATTCTCCTGTCTCCGACTGCCTTGACTGTAATTGTCTTTATGTACATCCTGGAGATTAGTCTTGCCCACTTGAGACCAGTGACAAGTGGCATTCCTCAGGGGTCGGTATTGTGACGGGTGCCGTTTAACATCTTTGTCAGCGACATGGACAGTGGGATTGAGCGCACCCTAGTTGATCAAGGTTTCTATGTTTTTACCGTCTGTAACCTTTAAAGTAGGGGGCCAGATTGGGTCTTGGGTAATATTAGTTGAATGACACCTTACCAGGGCTCTGGATCCAGCCCCTTTTTCTTGACAGCCAGTGGTGCTCAAGGGCATCCTTAGGTGTAAGATTGGTGCTGTTTCAAGCCTTTGGGTTTGGTTTCAGTTCTTCCTCTTCAAAGACCTTTCCAGATGCCTTCCTTTGTTTTGTTCTAACTTAGTGAATGTCCGATCCATTCGTACTTACCTTGGAAAACCTTTAAACTCTCTTGTCTTCAATTTTGTCACTACTTCACCTGCAAGATGCCTTTAAGCTTTTGATCCTTCTGGGCTCAATAGACAACTGAATCCTGATTTATATCTGGTACACATGGTATTTGTTACCCTAGGCACATGGAAGTATGCAGCTTAAATCTAAGGTTGAAGCTGTTTCATTGTCTTCATCTGTGCAGATCTTTAGGAAATACCAATCTGTTTCCCCTGAAAGGACTTTAGTAACTGCATGAAGGTGACTGTTCTAGTAAATAGCTAACTGTGTCCAGACATGTCATGAAACTGCAAGGGTGTTATTCAGTGTTTTTCTGACATAACTAAACCACTTTTTTGTAGCTACACTAAAGAATGTCTTATCTCAGATATTATGTAGACACTTGGAGATTTGTTCACGCTTTGCCTCAGGAGTAACAGTGCCTAATGATCCAGGTTGGTTCAGCGTTTAGTAGAGACATGTTTGCATGACAGGACAGTACGCAGGCTGTGTACCTGTTGCGAGAAGGTGCATGCCGGTGGAACTGCTTGAGGAATAGAGAACTGAGAACTATCTTTAATTTTTTTTCCCCTCAAAGAGAATTGTGCTGAAGAATAACCTGTATTCCACTGAAATACTGCAGATACAGGCATTCATCTAAATGTACTGTGTGGAGTGGGCTAGCCTGATGGATGGTTCTCCAAGCATGCCTGTCATCGCATCTCATTAATTTGAAGGTAGTGGGATTACTTGGCGGTTTCCTGTCTCGACTTCATCACCTGCTGGTGTTCCATGAGGGGTTTGGGGTCTGACATGCCCTAAAGATGCAGAGTTTTGCATAAACTGGTGAACTATTTTCTCAGTCCCACATAATACTGGGGGGGAAGCAAACCAAAAACCTGCTGCTGCATTCTCTGGGTGCTTGTCTCAGCAGAACGTCTTGTCCTTCGCCTAACATGGAAGCTGGTTCTTCAGAAGGTATTAATCAGATTGCCAGCTGATGTGGCTGTCATTCAGTTCTCCAATCCAGACTTGATGACGTAGATGACTTCCTGCTCTTGTTGTAGAAATAAGAGTTGTCTCCGAACATGGTGTGCCTTCTTCCTCTCCTTTTTGTTAACTTCTGTTCCTTTCCCTTTCCACTCTCCAGTCTTTTAAGGAACTGAATGCAATTGCATTGTTGAGGACACTAGTCTACAGGGCTTTATTCTGAGTTAGTGGCATATGATCTTACAGATACTCATGCACTGTCTTCCTTTCTTCTGGTCTTTTTTATTTGTTTCATTGTGCTCACCTCCCATTCCCCCAACCACATCTGTTCTTGTAAGTTGGCTAGTACTTCAGCCCCAGGGACAGAGTTTGTAGGAGAAACTTTCAGATGCAATCAGTTATTATAGAGAGAGGCTTTTCTCTGAGTAAACCAAAAGTCATTTTCCCCATGTCCAGAAGGACTCTTATCTGCTCCGTGATAAAAACCTGATTTCCTCAGGTGTAATTTCTTATGTGCCCTTTGGCCTTTCAGCAACTGAGAACCCCAAATCCGTGTACAGGCACATACATCTGCGGTTCCTGAATCCATTGGACAATTTATCAGACATCAGTGAAAGCCAGATTATTGCCTGGTTAATGATGAAATGGGAGGAGTTGAACAAACAATAATGGTGATAATTTATTTTTAGCTTTGAAGTTGGATGGTTTAATCTTGGGATGCTAACCGCTAGCAAATTGTCAGTAAGGTTGCTGGAGCTCTCTATTGCTTTGTAGTTTAGTTCATCAAGCTTTCAAGTAAAAAGCAAACAAGCAATCCCCAAACCCAGCACTTCTCGGGGAAGCTAGACTTAACTAACTTTCCCCTTTGTTGGAGTGCAAATGATTATTTAGGATCTTCTGTCTGTAAATTCTTAGTTTGCTGAGAAGAAAGGAAAATATAAGCTAGCAGAAACATGAAGTTGCTGGAACTACATATAAGTACACTATCAGCCTGTATTAACCCAGCATAAGCAATTAATTACAGAAAAGTGGTGCTAACTTCGTAATGTGTACACGCGGAAACGAAAAAATGTACAATGAGGTAAAATGTGAAGTTGTAATGAGAAACTTTGCAGGCTGTTTTCTTTGAGAAGCTGCAGATGCTGACACTTTGCTAAGTTTTGGTGTTTCTCTTTGATTACTGGTGTCTGCTAATGTCAAATGGGCATGCCAGGCTGTTGGCGGCTGATGACCAAGATGAAAAAATTTCTGCTGTGGTATACTAGGAATCTGAGAAACATTCAAACCTTTCCTTGCTTTGTTGCCTTTAGCTGCAAGGCGACTTTTGGAAAGTCAAATATGAAAAAGTACTGCACTGCACTTTTTTTAAGCTAATACGTTCTAAATTGGAGAATCTTACCACAAGCTCATGGTATTCTTGAAACTGAGACTGGGCTTGATTAAACAGTCACTTAGCAGATGCTTGCAGCCCTACAAGGATATCTACTCTGAATTGGCTTCAGTAGGAGTGGTGGGGTGTGGAGGGAATAGAGCCTGCTTATTAAAGGACAACAGCAGCAAATACCAAGCATTTTTGTATACAACCTCTGGCTGGAGTCCAGCTTGTAACATTCCCTAGACAACTGGTGTTGAGATGACATGAAGCATCTAGAGAGAAATGAAGGAGCTATAAAGCAGCCCTGTAAATAGTAAAGCCAATTAATGACTCTCCTGTGCTAGTCCAAACTATCAGTTCTACCTCTCCATTTCAGAAAATTAGCCAAGTGATTAAGAGATCCTTTTAATTACAGGTTTTGACTGCAAATATCTGTTAATTTGTAACTGGCAGAAGATCTGTTCAGTTGTGTCTAAGTGTCTCTTCTCTGTTCTTTGCAACTGCTGGTGTGAGAGGGACAAAAGACTGTTGTTGGGGCTCTTACGCAGTTACTTTCTCCTACAAACAATTTAAGTGCATACTTTCATGTTTTGGTGCCGTATGTAAGTGGCTGCTTTGTATGAAATGAGGAATTGCTGGCCACAGGACCTGCAAGCAGCAGGTCAGGATTCCTGTGTCTGGTGAAATCGGGCACTGAGGGAGAACTTGCCCAGGTGGCAAGGTAGTGGTGCCACTTCTCTTTTGCAGAAGGACCTTCTGCTTCCAGGTGAACTTTTCATTGCAGGGCTTGTTGGTGATCAGGAATGACAGAAATAGACTGGAACTCCTAGGGCAGGGGAAAGGTTAGAGTGATCCAAACTCCCAGCATGGAAAATACTGTCTTGTTTGGTTAGTTTTTCAGTAATTTAAATCACAGAGATGATCTGTAATGGGGTAGATGACACTAACTGCATCTGACCATCTTAATATATTCCAGATGCTTATCTTGCAAACTAACAATATTTGTGAGTAGGAACTTTATGCACAGGTAGCAAGATGAAGAAAGGTCTGTCTTGGAATTTCAGAACTTTCTTTGTACATGTTTTTGTGTCCTTCTGTCTTGCATGACTCACGGCACTACGCTTTGTGTCCTGCGTAGCCCCTGATCTGCTAGTGAAGTTAATGGCTAGCTGGGGTCGTGCTAGAAGGGTGCCAGTCCTCACAGTGGGACTTCAATAAGCAACTTTAAACTAATTTGACTTCCCTAAAATCCAGAAACTCATTTGCCAATTCAGGAAGGGACAGTGGTATTGCCTTGTCCTGCCATACTGAGCGCTATAACTATCGCGAGAAGATGTGCAGATGCGTCAAACCTGCTTGACAATAAGAAAAGCAACTGTTTTACTACTTCTTTCCTTTAGAATAGGCCTTTCCCCTTAGAATCTTTCCTAGACAGGCATTTGACCTGGTCATAGAATGATCACTGCCATTCTAAGCGGGCTCTATGGGAAAAGCACGCTGCTCTCCTGGAAGTCAGAAGATCGGCTTCCTTTCCTGGTTGTTGCTTGTTTGCTTTGTGACCTGCAAGTCATCTCCTGCGATGTTTGTTTTGCCTGTTTTCTAGATGGCAATCTATTCAGCAGAGGAAATGCCTCTTACTCCTGCGCAAGACTTGGGTTCAAGTTGCTCAGGGAAAAAAAAGCCTGCAGCTGGTTGAGCAGTCAGTCACTAACTTTTGCTAACCAAATTGTAGCTGAGATAAATTTGCCTGAAGACTACTTTCCTTTATTGAAAATGACACTATGGCTGTACATGAAATGAATTTAAAACCATGCAAAAATTTAAAATGCTCATGCTAGCTCAGCTTTTCCTGTTTTAAATGTGCTTGAGGCTGCTTCAAAGCAGATTTGCCGCTCTAGGGAAGAGCGCTTTAACTCTAGATACTGCATAAATTTACCAGTGACTGTCACCTTTTCTTTGACCTGTCTCTGTAACGTAGTTTGTAAGGGAGAGATCCTTCACTTGACTGATGGAATAACCTTATACCTCCAACGTGAGGCTAGTGCTAGAGGTGGTTTGCTTATTTGGATGCACTGTTTGATGTAGCCCATGGCTTGAGTTGGTACAGCATTTCACTTCAGTCTCAAAAGGTTTTGTTTCTACTAATAGTGGAATTAATTGACTGAAATAAAGGAGGTGAAATTATGACCCTACTGAAGTCGTTAGCAAAGCTGCCATTGACTGAAGTAAGGCTAGGATCTCAGCCAAGGGTTTTAGCTGTTTAATTTATGGTAACATATTAATTGAGTTGTATTAAAACAAGGTTTTTAAAAAGTTAATCTTTAGCTTTGTGATACCATCTTCAGTCCATAAATATTACACATAGTGTTGCTAAAAGTTTACCTTTTTTGGGCAAGTTGATAGAGTTAGACTTTAATTTATTTTTATAATTCATGTGTTTGCACTCCTGGGAAAGAACTGAAGTATGCAGATGTCATTATTTCTAGAAATGAAAAGGACTTTATCCTAAATCTTCTAATTCTTTTATAGTATATGACAGCAGAGCCATCTAACACTGTATCCTGCAGGAAATACTTGGCATACTTGTAAGCTCCAGGGAGAAGAGAACTAGGATGCTAACATCCATTAGTATTGCTTTTGAATGAGAACTTGCATAAAGACCCCCACTATTAGATTTAAGGGCTTTTTAGCAAAAGGAATGTGTTGCAAGCTTTTGACCTTCCTGTGCCGTATGAAGCTTTACTGGTGTGTACGCCTGAGAGGCCTGTTGATCAGTAAACTCTGCTAAAACTGTGTGCTGCCCTTTAGAAAGTCGACATCTGGACTGTATTTATTGTACTATTTTCTTTTCACTGGATGTGTCAGAGTAGATTTTTCTCCTTTAAAATTTAATAAACTTTGTTTCTGTAATTTGACAGAAAAGATTATTTATCTAGTTTTAAAGGCACAGCTAATAATGCGTTGCCAAGCTCTGATGACAATAAGAACAAATTGTATTGTTTTAAACTATAAATGTACATTTTGCTGTACTTCTTTTCTTCTCTTACCTGCTGGAATAGTTTAGCATTAAGCATATCTTAATACACATCTAGAAACAGGCAGGACTGCTTTTATTATTGCTTATAGTCATGAATTATGTAAACACAGCAGTAAAAGGGAAACTAGAAATAAAGACTAACTGGGAAGCAAGAATTGGTATCTGAGGTCTTTTTTTCTGCTTATCAGTCTTCACATTTGTCTTGTATGTGGTGACTCCGGGCCGGGTAGAGATGGGATTTTTCATTAAGAGTTAAGTGTGTTGTTCCACTTGTAGTGGTCCCAAAGGACACCCAGCTTCTGTGTTGCATATTGATGGTATCTTGGCAAAAAGGAAACCCAGTTATCCATTAGCTAATTCTCAGACTAATCTCGTTTGTAACCAGTTCTTCAGGTAATACCTTCCAAGTTTTTTCATGCAATGAGCATAACTAGCACAGTCAACAAATTTCACGGGAACTACCCTCTCTGTCTCCAGAAAGTTTTGAGTAACTAAGTACAGTGAATTCTAATCTTTCATATTCTGCATTATTTTCCAAAGATGGTTGTCATCTTGTGAGGAAAAATGGAACAAAAATGGTTTTAGACAGGTTGATGTAGTTGCTTCTGAGAAGCAGATGCCATCAATAAAATGGGGTGCCTTGGTTAATGCTCCAGTGTTGCAGGCCACCATTTGGTAAATGAGGCTGGGACGAACATCCCACAGCTCGTCTGCAGAATCAGTTCGTTCAGTGTTTTCAGTTGAAAGTTTTCTCCTGCAAAACCTAAGGGCTGATACTGTTCTGTCAAGTAAAGAGATGAGCTGGTTCACCTGAAGCTTGTACCCAGCTCTTGTAGGTTACTCTTCTTGGTAAGTTCTGCTGAGCTGCTGTGAGTTGAGTTTTTCCAGTCCCCGCGGCTGCTTGCTCTGGGACGGGGAAGCGCACACGCTGCCATCCCTTAGCGAGAGCTCACCTCTGCTAGTGCGGTTGTCCTGTGGAGTTCTCGTAATTTAAGAGGATTGGAAGGTAAGAAGAAATGAGATTGTTTTAGAGTCTGTTCTCTTTGAAAATCTGGGCTAATATCTTTTCTGTATCTGCAAAGTTAAAATTTCACGTGCTATACTGCCTCATTTTTGCTGATGTTAAGTGTAACGTGAGCATCGGAGCGCTTCTACGCGGCCTTTCTGATCAAGAATTGCAGGTCTGAAGGTACTAAATAGTTAAGTAAATACAGACTAGCTACAAAAACTGGGGTGTGCAGCATGGTGGAGGAAGATATTTATGAAGAATGTGCTTAAATTCCCCCCTGGTAAATTAACATTTTATTATAAATACCTTAGCTGAGAAGTAACGCAAGCACACGAAATGTGTACTTGTTATTCTTACAAAGTAGTTGGCTTCCAAACTTTTAATTTCTGAACAACTGTTGAATGACTTTCACTGTTTCCGTGCAAATCCCCATAATACCATCCTTCTTAGTTTCATGCATTTCTGAGTTGCTAGTGGCAGTCGCTGTCTCACTTGAAATGGGATCTTTCTGCAGTAGTTTACTGCCATTAAATCGTGGCTAAGTTAGACTTGGTAATCCCTTTGATGCGTGGATTTATATAAAGACCAGACCTAGGTTTTTAAAAAAAAAAAAAAAAAAAACCAACAAAAAACCCCACCAAAAACAACAACAACAAAAAAACCCAAAACACAACAAACCAGCAGCTGTAGTAACATCAGTTGTGATTGCTCTGATGTGAACTTGATCACATTTCCTGCCTAGAATATCCCATATGTAAACCTTGCAATAAATTCTCTCTAAACATGTTCTGCTTTAAATCTGCCTCTGTCATAAAAATGAAATGTGCATTTGCTATGTTTATTGGTCTGTGTACTGCACTAATAAATTCATTTCTTAATGAATCTGTGTAGATCTGTGGCCATAAATATATTTTTAAACTAGCTAAGAGTCTGAGATAAGTAGTGCAAAGAATCTGTTTGTTTAAAATGTGTTTTACTGTACTTTGAAACTGGCTTCTAAAGATGCTGAATGTTTCCATCAGATTGGTAATTCTCATAACCAGCTCCTGGAATGTAAAATATTTTAAAATGATGCTAAATATGAAAGTGTGTGTATACATATCTCTTATGATTTAAAAAAAATATATATATGTATCTACAGTCTGAAAAATGTCTGTTTCTTGTTACTAAGGTAACAAAGGAATTCAGGCATATAGTCAAAAGCCTTTAATCAAACTAACGTTATGCACTGTATCAACATTTTAATGCTAAGGAGATCTTTAGGATGGAAAAAACCTGTTTTAAACAAATACCTTGTACTTCCCTGCCAGGTCAGTGCTTTTGGGTTTAGACAGTGAAGGTCTGTTGCGTAGTCAAAGTCATGAATGGAATGAAAAGAGGTTGCTATAAACAAGGAATTGATAAGTTGTTGCAAATTAATTTTGAGGAAAATATCTGAAATGTTTTGCAGAGGTGAATCTGGTGCCGGGAAGACTGAAAACACTAAGAAGGTTATTCAATACCTTGCTCATGTTGCTTCCTCCCATAAAGGAAGAAAGGACCATAATATTCCTGTAAGTTGGGATATTTTCTCATTTGTTTATTGCTCTTTTTGAAAACTATTATCTTTGCATTAAAAAAACCCACAACTTTTTTATTAAAGATAAGCTGTAATGTAATCCACGTAATTTTGTCTCAACCATTATTTTCTTTGTAGTAGTGGCTGAAATAAATGGTTATATCAAAATTTCCGGTTAATGTTAGCTGCTTAACTTCTGTTGTGAAATTAAAGGCTTTATGCAAACGTTGAAACTAGAAACAGTGTCAAAGCTTTCTGATGCAGTAAACCCCAGTTTTCAAAAAAACTTAATTAACTTGGGCAAGCCTTGGTGAATTTAGTTCCGACTAGATGCAGTTTTCAGTACTGTATTTGTGAACAAACTTTCTCTTTCAAAAATTAACTTGTAGATTGGAAAAATCATCAAGCTTAAAAACTGCTGTAGACTTGCTATATCTAGAAGTCAGCAGGTAATAAAAAGCTCAGATTTTACTACATTACAAATAAAAGCCTATACGCTTTTATGTCAGAGAATCTTGGGTTTTTTGGTAACTTGTCACCAACTGTGACTTGTATAAAACTTTCTTTGGATTTCTTGCCAGACTTCAAAATTTGCACTGAATTTTTAGCAGTTCTTTGCTTTAAAAGATATGAATGGGTTAGAATATCATTGCTACAAGCACTTGGAAGTATTAATTCAACTTGATACAAGCAAGTGGTTTGCTGTAATCAATCCTGGTGTGTGCCTGCTTTCCTCCAGTCGCACCGCAGCTGTCTCCGGTTGGAAGCTTTCAAACTGTATCATTCAAATTAGCAGCCACAATTTCTGTCGTTTCTGGTGCATGGTGCTTAATGTTAAGACATTCTTGAATGTGTCAAGACTCAAACTCCTGCAAAAACAGGAGATGCCTTTTGACCAATCTGTGAAGAAAAAAACCAGCAAGGTTTTGAAGTGGGAGAGAAGGACAGATTGTTCTGCAGGTTGATTTGGAAAAGTCTAGTTAAAGTGTATGGGGAGACTCAAATCTTTGCTTTAATCAAGAGCAAATAACATGACGCTGTGCGTTGATATTTATTTAAACTGTTGCTGGCTTATCACACAGAAAAGATTAAAATTTGTCTTTCTAAGTATTTATTGTGCAGTCTGAGTGTGCTGCAGGTCGTGTCCGCATCAGTTACAGGCCTTAAAAGGAAGTTTCTTATGACCAGAGCGACAGCAGTATTAGGTGTATGTTCATGGCATTGTCTTGTATGTTGGGAGAATACGTGGCTCCAGGGAATGCTGTTTAGAATGTCATCCATCAGAACTGGTTTCCTCTGTAGGTTTTGATTTGTGAATGCTCTTGGCTTTACTGCTGTGCAGCCTTGAACAAACCCAGTGTTTTTTTCAATTTCTACAGGAGTAAAATTGGCTACAGCTTTTTGGGGGAGAAGGGAATTATGCAGAGAAGGGAATTGTGCAGGGTTTGTACCAAGTACTTCTAAATATACCGTTGACAACTTGGAATACCTCAGGTTGAAAGAGACTTGTGGAAGCCTCTGGCCCAGCCTCCTTTCATTCGTGCCTTCCTTCAAAGTTAGAGTCTGTTCCTCAAGACCTTGTTGAGTCTGGTTTTGAAAAATCTCAAGGGATGGAGATTATGCAAGCTTTCTGCAAGCCTGTTCTAGTGCTTAACCACTTGAAGACCTATTTTTGATTGTTTAAAAAGTGCTCCACGTTTGTTTGGCCTTTCTTGTGCTGCATTTCCATGAGTGCTTTGTGCCAGTACCTCTGCTGATAGAGCTCAGAAGGAGGTGCTTCTGTCATCGTAACAGTTCCTGTCCCTGCTCACAGGGCTTGGAAACTGATGCAGGCTCAAACTAGCGTTCTTAAAAAGGCTACCTGGCTTTATCCGAAACAAGTTTCCCTCATTGTGTTTATTGCATGGCTCTGTGTCTGGCATGAAGTGATGGCACAGCAAAGAAAGGGTAAAAGTGGGGGTGGAAAAGGTCAGTGAAGGGAAGGATGAGTTGCCTTTCTTAATGCAATATTAGCTAATTCAATTTAAATTGCTGATTGAGCTGCACTGGGATGGCGGTGTTCATCTCAAGAGTTTAAGATAGGTTGTTGTAATCAGCTGCTTCATGAACCATTGATGACTGAGACTGTGGAAAACTTTTTTTTTCTTTGTATAAGATAGTTTAAGGACAGTAAAGAACAGAGTAGTGTCCTGAATGAAAGTTCAATACTTTGATCATGCACTTCATTCACTACAGTGCCATACTATGCACTGAATTAAGCAAACATATATGGAAAATGTAGAATGTTTGTGTAACCAAAATAGCTTTGAAAATACAGATGACTTGCTTTTCTGTAACAATTCATTTTTATTTGTATATTGCAAACCAAGAATGTCTTAACTTAGACACCTAATGCTCAAAAGTTAGGAAGTGTCAGAATTGGGGTTATAGATGCAACCCTGATTTGTTGCAGTTCACGTATTTGTTAGAAAACTGTAGAGGGCTAGTGGTGATCCACAGTACCCATCTGTACAACCTTTGCATTATTCTGTGCACAGAGAAGATGCTAAATAGATGCTAGTCATAGATTTATTTTTATCCATCCTGTTACAAATACTTATCAGTGACATGCATATTACTGAGGCTGTTCTGAATGCTGCATGGAAATTTTTTTTTTCTGAAGCAATTTGTATGCTGATTAATGAATAATTATCTTCCCCACAGTGTTCTGAAGTCTAGGGTTAACTTTGTCTCTTTTGCTTGACAGTGATGTAAAAGTATTACAAACAAATGTAGCCTCCAGTTTGACACCTCGGGCTATGGCTAAGTAGCACTGATGTTCTGCCATGTCACAGGTGCTCGCTAAGTCCATTCTCCAGCAGCACTGATTGTGAAATGCTCGGCTTATGTGAGGAACATTATGTAGGAGCTCTACCCATCCCATGGATATCCTCATCGCGTTTGGCATTCAGCTGCTTGTTCATGAGACTTTTCTTTCCCAACGGCCCACTTTCCTAATAGCGAGTGACTCTGCACCTGCAGCAGAGCAGAGTCCTGCATAGCCCTTGACATGTCCTCTTCAGACAGGGGTCCTGTGGGAAATGGAGTCCATAACACATCGTAACCCCAGAGGGTGGAATTACAGGCCTGAACAACCTTAATACTAGCACTTCCTAAATTTCAAGTGTTTGAATCTGTAGCCCCACTGTCTTATTTCCCATTTAATTGCAAAGAATGTTAAAGGTACTGTTTTGGGCACCACACTAGGAAGTCTGGGTAGGTGATGTTGGTAAAAATGTAGAAGCTTTAGTAATTGTGGAACTTGGCAGAGCTAGGTGAGACTAAAGTAGTTCCTTAAATTAGGAGTAGAGACTGGGCTTTCTAGAGCCAAGTAGTGGAGAGGAGGGAGAAGTGCTTGGCAGTGAGTTATAAACTCTTCAGAAGACTGAAGGTGGGATGAAAATGAGCCTGAATCCTTGTCTGTAGCATGCTTGGTTGAGCATCAGAACTGACACGTGTACCATCCTGGTTGGCCTGTAGCAAGGGAGAGAAGATGGAAGGTATCTGTTGTAAACAACTGAAAGCTTTAGCTTCACATCCAACGAATTTGAGGTCTGAAGAATTTGGGGGGAGTGGGGTGGTAGTGTTAAGAACTTTGCCAGTAAATCTGAATGCTTTGCCTGCACCAAGCAGCACATCGTGGTTTATTCAGTTTTCAATCGTGCCATGCATGGGCCAGCTTTATAAAGGAGCCATTGTGCTTTAGGTTGGGCATCTCAGACCAAAGATGACCCATGCTGGTATCTGTTGGTCTGGTCAGCTACCCATGCTCCTAGGCCACACATGGGAGCCCCTCTCACCTTTGGTCTCGATTATTCTTCTGTAGGCTCAGGAGGTGTGGAGGAAAGGATATTTAGAATAAAAGGAGAGGAAGAGAACAAGGACAGGTAACTGGTGAGCACGAGGTGGCGGCTGATGTGTCTAGAGAGGGCTTTATACAGATTAAGCAAGGAGGGTAGGGAGGTGAAGGAGACTTCTAAACTGCCTTTGTGGCTCGTCACTCCCATATGCACTAAGTGAGATGGGGAAGAGAGAAAAGAGTGAAGTAGTGTTGTTGATGCATGTGTTAAAGTTGCTTTAATGTGGTTAAGTAGTGAGTCTTAATTCTGACTTTTGAGTTCTGCTTATATGTTTTTGGATGGGTAGGGGAGTCAGTGCAAAATATAGAAATAATAATAATAAAAAAATTGCATACACAGCCTTCCAAAAGAAAGAAAAGTGCTGGTTGTCACTCACTGCCCAGGGACTGCCATGAACTGGCATGTTCTACAGGCAGCATGAGGCTGGGGGTACTCTCAGCTGTACTTGTAGGCTATGGACATACCTGGACCCTGTTCATGGTCAAATACATGAAATCAGCAGATGTTTTCAATCTTGGTAGTACGTTAAGTAGTTAAGTTCTATAAATAACTGTATCCATCCACTTCTAGTCATCCTGGTACCATGCACCTCTGGTTCAGATGAACGGAATTAGACTTTTGTTCCCTTCCCCTCTCCCCCAAAGCCTTTCCACCCCAAACCCCCTCTATTGTCACTAACATTCAGCTTTCACGGTGGTGCCATTTTAAGCTTCAGAAATAGAATTGTAGAATCATTTAGGTTGGAAAAGACCTTTAAGATCACAGAGTCCAACTGTAACATAATTACTGATACTTTCAGGTTAATGATGGCTTTCAGTGACTGCATTTGCCTTTGTAGCTCAAATACTAAATTGTTTAATCTGTTTTATTAATTGCAAAAGAAACAATTGGTTTCGAAGTATATGATCTTGGGTAAGCTTGCTGAGATTGAAGCTCCCCTTAGTGAGTATTTCCCAGATGAGATCTAACTGCCCTAATTTAAACACAGAAGTTAAATATGTATCTGATTATGCTCAGTTCTGTTTCTAAGTGAGGACAGAAATGGACACCCCAAGAGAGCAATTCATCTTGTCTGAAGATAAGTAAATGAAATGCTGCCTCGTTTCCTAGGTGTACCTATCCTTCTCCAGGGACTCCAGAAGGAGGGGTTGTCTCGTACTGAAACATCTAACCTTTCTTTTTTAAGATGCCCAAGTTGTTTTCTGCTGAGGGATGATGCAGCTTTGCAAAATTCACATCACTTAGCTGAATAAAGCAAACCTTTGCCAACTGCTTTACAGACCTCTGTCAGAATCTGTTATTCTGCACTAAAGCAGTGCTAGTTGTTTAAAATAAGACATAAATGGAGTAAGTGCGCATCTGGCTTGGTATGAAAATTTCTTGGGGTGTGTGTTTCACTGCAATATTTTTCCACCCCTAGGCTCTTTGATGTGAAGCTCAAAATTATTAAACTTGCAGACTGAGCCAAGGAAATAATAATGGAAAATGAAAATTCCTGCATTTCTGCAGAAACTGTGCAAATTTTGAATTTTGAGGGTTTTTATTTTACATTCATGTTCCATTTACCCTTCTTCCTGGCAAAATTTGAAGGTCTTCCAGTTTCTTAGGATTTTGCTTCTCCTGTGGATGGTCATTCTTGAAAGAAACAAACAAAGCTTTTGTCTCAACTGTAGGTTTGAATTTCTTAAATACTTGAAGTACCTTGCAAAAACAAAACCCCAGCCTCCTTAAGTATTGCTTTCTTGGTTCTTTCATAACCTTTTTGATTTTAGAAGAATAATTATCATCTTACCCATAGCAATTCACCTTGCAGTGACCAAGGCTGTAGAGAAAGTTACTTGGTGTTGTGGGTTTATTTTTTGTTGTTGTTTGGCAAAACTGTGGAAAGCAGTGCACAACTAATTAAACTATTGCCCTTTTTCCTTGCTGCTCAAGGTCCATCTGTCATCTTATGTTTTATTTGGCATTAGTCCCTTGCATAAACACAGGTCTTAGTATTTTGCGCATGCAATGACAAGCGAGTAACTTCTTTTCTAAAATTAATTTGAACGGTTTCTATGAAGTGAGTATACAGTTAAACTAAACCTACTGACATTAGTAATTTGGGATATAACTTGCAGCTGGAATGTTTGCTTGCTAACATATCCATTTGTTTGTTTGCAATGAACAGCCCGAATCACCTAAACCCGTGAAACATCAGGCAAGTGTTTTTCTTTATGCTTTTAAAGTTATGTAGGCAAACTGATATATATTCTTCTGTTTTTTTGTCAATTTGTATTTATAACGTGGGAAATCTTATAGAGGTATACAGCTAATAGTGAACATTGTAAATATTTAACTGGCTTTCAGAGAGTGGACTAGTGACCAGCTTACAGGTTCATCAGCATTGCAAAGGACTTCCCACCACTTTTGAGCAATGTTACTCGGTCCTGAAGCAAAGGTTCACCCTCTCTCTAGCTGACCTCCTCCCATATACTGTGTGGAGACTCGGGTAATGTGCTGCTGAGAGAGTGCGGAACACTTTTTTTAGTATTAAACAAAGTACTAAATAAAAGAGAGAGATTAATGAAGCTACAAAATTCTTTTGATTAACCTACTGTTTTGTCTGAGTCTTTTTGTAGCTTCTCAGGTAACATGATGACTTTGATCTCAAGGGTAAAAGGCCTGACATAACCAATCATCTTCTGAAATCGAGTGTTTCCCCAACTTTCTAGGATAAGTGGTGGGAGCGACGTGGTATCTGTCCAGTGTTGCTGCCTGAATTTAATGTTTGCGCTCCAGCTGCTCTTATTCCTCAGGCTGGCTGGAGCTGCCATGCAGATAACGCTGCCCGTTTCCTGCTGCCTTAATCCCTCTCTTCCCCTGGCAGCAGCAGTCAGGCTGGTCTAGCCCACCTTCTGGTACGAGAGTAGGAGTTGCCCTACTCCCGGCACTGGAGCGTACTTGTGAAGGAGCATAAAGAGGAGGGTTAGGTGGAAGTTGAGGGTAAGACTGTGGAACGAGATAAAAAATTGCTGCCACGTGTTATGCCAGATAAATGCTCCAGTCTCTAACCTGAGATGGTAAGTGATGCCTTTGTCATGGACACGAGCTTTTGAATAAAGAAGCAGCTTTGCAACAGCTCCGTGTGCTGCAACCAAGGCTTGGTAACTGAAGAAGCTACCATGATTTAGTTTAGCTGGTTGTATTCTTCTCCTTACGTTTTTCTGAAAACTGATTGTAGGGCAACTTAAACTGTCGTGGAAAGGAAAATAAAAAAGAAACTTCAAGTTAGGTCTGGTATATTGGAAGCAAAAAGAAATCACGTGGACAGCTGCGATGCCTTTGCTAGTGTGTGGTAACTTGTTAAACCTCTGTAACCCAATCATGCGTCTCAGCCCATGGTCTCATTTTCAGAAGTTACAGACATTCTTAGTATTTAACCTAATCCTCCCTCCTTGCAAACCTCAGCCCATTCTAAGGGTTTTGACTAAAATATTTCTCTCTTCCAAAAATAAGATGGAGCAGTGTTTAGTTTAACCCTCCTTTTGCTTAGAGTTAGCATGTCAGAGTTGAAATAAACCGTTTGTTGGCACACATTTTAAATGTGTCAGTGGAAACATGCTAATCCAGAAGTGTTGATATTGCATAAGCCATAATCATTAACATTTCTGTTTCAATGTCATTTTGAACTACAGACTGGATCCCTGTTGTGAGTAGCATGTAGTTTTCCCTGCCTCACCCAGGCTTCACAACGAACCAAATCACTGGGATGCTGTTTTTTCTGAAACTGAGACAATAACCTGTCCTTACCTTAATGTTGCCCTGCATGAACTGTTGCATGACTTCACTTTTTCCACAATACTGCAATACTGCTTTTTCCAAGTTCTGTTTAGATGGCTATGCAGGAGATACGCCTATAGGCCAAATTTACACTCTTTCCAAGACATCGAATGCTTCTAAAAAAGGGAATTGTTTTTATGGCTGTAAAGCAGTCCATGTAAAAATGAAAACTACGCAATCAGAAGCCATTTAACATAGTGTAAGAGTTTTGCTGTTTCTCAGTGATGGCTACAACAGCTCTGCTTGCAAGTGCAAACCACAGAGGCCGGCTCGGCTGCGGTCACTCTGTTTGTTCTCACGGTTTTTTCACCCACATCTGAGGACAAAATTGAATGTTGGGTTTGTTGGTTTGGTTTTTTGTGTTGGGTTTTTTTTTTCCAAATCCTCAGAGGTTGTCGTAAAAAATGAGCTACTAAGAACTTTTTTGCATCCAGTTGGAGGATTTGCGTAAAATTATTTTACGATGCATTGCAGAAGTTCCTCTGCACAAAGCCAAATTAAGGTTGTGGTACATGGAAGCACTTTAAAGCATGGACGGAGCGTGTCTGCAGCGAGATGCTTTCAAGTGGCACAGCGATGTTCTGTGGAGGAGTCAAATTTTGAAGTCAGTGTGCTTTTCTTTTCCAGAATAGCTAGAATTTGAAATGTAAGCTGTGACATGCTTGCTGCGTTTAATATACGTAATGTGGTTTATTTCAAGCTGTGTACAGCATGGTAAGCAAGCTTTCCCGGTTTTATGCTTGGTGTCTTAGCAGGAGCTGACAGCATGGTTGGGAGAGGGGAATGGGAGGAATGGTGTGAGCAAATGCTTTCCCACTATCTAATGTGTTTACATAGGAAAACTTTTAGAATATAAATCACAGACATGCACATAGTGGCTAGAACGGGAACCAAGTTTTTTTCCAATTGTGGATTTTGTTTTTTGTCAATTTAAAAGTGCCCCCGAGAACTGCAATGTTGGCAGACCTAACGTATAGTGCGTAGGCACTGTGGCCTGAGCAGTGGTCAGTGTGCTCTGGGCTAAGACTCGCACATCTATTTCTTCTTTAGTTACTTCAAAATTCAGAGAATGTGTAGTCCCAAAGGGAATATATTTGCAAGTAAACACGGTTTGAGCAGATAACTTGAGGTCGCATTAAAGAATGAGCAGGCATTAGTTTCCAGAAGGACTTGAAATACATTTCAAAATACAAATAAAAGCCTCTTTTAGGTGTTAACTAACGAATTTTAAAAATTCCTGTGTAAGAACTGACCTCATGTGGAAGCCTTAAGAGACTTACGTTTCCTATTCTCTGATGCTCAGTCTGGGGCATTTAACCGTCTATGCTATAAATAATTGGAAAAAGCAGGTTTATGAACTACATTCCAGACAGCTTTTTTTTTTTTTTTTTTTTTTTTTTTTTTTAAAAAAAACCCCATCCTTCAGAGCAGGAAGACAATGTTATATTTTTCCATGTACATACCTGCCTCCTGGGCTCATGGAAGAAGCACAGACTGTTTTTGTTACCAGACCTCCTCATGGACAGCAATTCTAAAAGCTGTTGTGCAATTTCCTTAAGATAAGTACTTTGATTTCTACATCCATTGGCTTGAACTTAGAGGCATTTAAAAAAAAGCATTAAACATACTGAGCAATGTTGGCTGAATTGAGCAATTGGAAAATGATCTTTGTATTTGGTGTTGCTCAGTTCCCATTATGCCATTCTAGCATGCTTCTCAGGTGCCTTCAGGTCAGAGATGTTGCAATGATATGAATGTCTGCCTGACTGAAAATTAGTCTGTCACTGGTTTGAAAGTAAGTTTGAAAATAGATATTCCAAAGTAGCTATATTGTCAGATCACTAAACAGGAAGTTTAAGAATAACGTTGCAGTAAAATCTTAAAGCGGTTAAATTAGTTTTTGTTCTTAAGCACTCAAAGTCTGTGCCTAATTTCATTAGCCCTAAATGTGAATTTTCTTTTCCATGTTCAATGACTTGAAACATCTGTTAAGTCCTATTTGGTCAGTACTCTGTTTCTGTGTGTGTGTGTTAAAAACAAAAACAAAAAAGCCAACCCCCCCAAAAAACCCCAAATCCAAAACACATTCTTCACTGGATGGAGGAGACTATCAGCGGATTTAGAAGTGAGGGGAAAAATGACAACCCCCTTCTGAAAGTGTTACCACTGCCACAACCTGGGTAAAATGACTGTCAGGAAGAAGCAAAATATAGGGACCCTTAATCACATGTGCACTGTGCTTATGGCTGTTTATTTTTCTGTTTGTGTGGTTTTTAGGGGGAGCTGGAACGTCAGCTTCTTCAGGCGAATCCCATTCTGGAATCCTTTGGGAATGCAAAGACAGTGAAAAATGACAACTCCTCTCGCTTTGTGAGTTACTCCTGTTCTCTTTAGAGTCTGTATATCTGGATTGCTGTTTATGGAGAAATTCCCTTTTTAGGGATTTATCTAATTAGTATCAGAAGTTTTCTTTGTTCCTACCTCCACAAATCCAGGTTCTCTTACAGTGCCTTCTGCATGGTGTTGGAGCCGCCAAACATGCATCCTCACTGGCTCTTGGCAAAACTTGCTTTAATTTTATCCAGTTTCTAACTTCAACCATCCTTGAATCCACGATAGTGTTCACAGTATAACAAATATAACTATGCTGTAGAGCTAAACTGTGGCTTGCATTCACAAATTGCTGCTGAACTACTATAAAGTATGAAGAGATATGGCATCAACATGGAATGTGGCTACATATGTAGCCTTCTTGTCAATTGACTTTATCAATTGATTGGTTTATCAGTTGGGTTTTTATCATTTTTTTGTTTTGTCTTGCTTTTTTTTTTAAAAAAGCACAAAACTTGCATATAAAAACCTCTAAACTTCCATGCCCTTCTGTCTGACTGCTTTACTGAAGGGAAGCCAAAAAGACAGTATGACTTATTCAAGGTGTTGTAGCTGGCTGATGTTTTTGTGGGTCAGTGCCTTCTGTTTCACATATAGTTTCAGTGGTAGATAACCACTTCTGATGTGTTCTGCTGTTTTAAAAATAGTGGTGGAACTCGGGGCGAATAGCTATTTACCACTCCTTAAAACTTCCTTTCCTTTGAAGGAAAACCAGCCATCTCCTGTTTCAGGGGAAAGATGTTTTTAGTACAACTTAAACTGTATAGGAGGTACTAAATCTCTTTTCTTGCGAGAACAAAACTAAATTTACAGAACAAATGAAAGATTTCTTGGCTGCCTTGATGTTTCAACAGTTGCTTAATTTTATAATGCATGAACTCGGCTCCAGTGATAAGGACTCTGGAAAACTGTATGACTAAATCCCTTAGCCTTTTCAATCAAGAAGGGAGAGCAGAGTACTGTAGAAATTCAACTTTGATAATTTTATAGCTACATTATTTACAATACTGCTTGATGCATATATATGTTGGGTGTAGGATTTATAATATCAACAGGTTTCACTGCACAGTAATTCTACTTTGTTACACGTCTTGAATCCATCAAAGATGGTACTAATTTAATGAAGATACTTTTTTCCTAAAAGATGTTAGCATCTGGTTTGTATTACATTGAAGTCTGCATTGCCATCATGAATATAATCACTCAGATGGCTCCAGCTCTATTTTTATAAAGGAGCAAGTATAATGCACTCCAGATGGTGTCATTTCATGCAGGAAAAAAATAATCCTTAGTAACAACCATTTTAAAACCTGACTTAAAAAATACATATCCTCCCACAAAGTGAGAAGTGCTGTTGTTCAGCCTGTACAGACTTGACAGTCTTCACCATGCAGCATGAAGATGCCAGCCTGTTCCCTACTTGCTCATAATAACAGATAGGACTGAAATAAGGCTTGTGTCAAATCAATTTTTTAGTTTTATTTCTACCAAAGGCAGTGTTTTCTTATGTTTCAGGAAATAAAGTCTCTAGTTTGCAGTGGATGGGAGAGTGGGTTTGTTGGGTTCACATCACAGAACTAAATGCTTCTTTCTGAGGTGGTTGTCACAAAGCCATGTACATTGTTCTATAATGAGAGTGTAAACAGAATTCAGTTGTTAGATGACCATGACTACAGTCAGTAACTGGTAAATTAAAGATTTCATAGCAAGATTTGCCAGTGCTAGCTAAAAGGTTGTATTAATATTTTACTTTTAAGAAGGTGAACTCAATAAGTGACCCCTCTAGCACAGACTTTAGCGATGTCTGAACTTTGAAGCAGGGGGTGTGTGGGTCCCCTCTTCTGGTGCGTCAGCTCCTCTCAGTTCCTCCTCTCAGCATTTCCTCTCAATTATTCTTATTCATGGAACTGGTAACTTGACAGCAGAAGTTAGATAACTTTTAAGGGTGAAACAGAGTAAAGTGGTTCTGAAGTATATCAGAAAAAGCCTGACCTAGGCCTTATGCAATGCTTCGTGTTTGTTCTCACATGTAACATGGAAAATTCAAGCCCTGTCGTTCTAATAAGGGCCTGTGGTATCTGTTCCAGGTAAAAAGTTGTCAGCTGCCATTCTTGACATGCTAGTGCTGACACACGTGTGTTATATCTAGTTTATTGGCTGAATTTCAGTAAAATGTCAGTGCATTCTCTGTGACAGTTGTCAATATACCTTTCTGGAATTGGTACTGAACAAAAAGTATAAATGCTTCAGTTGCAAGCTGAGCTTGGAGTGTTCTGTTTTTTCATACTCAGAAATCTGAGTTCAAGTGCTGGTCCCTGACAGGACATGCTTGAAAACAAGCCTTGTTCCTTGGCACAGTCACTTTAAGCACCACTGGCTTTCCAACCAAGCTGCAGACTAAGCAGCAGGGAGTAACCATTGAAGCTAATTTAAAGTATTCCACCAGTTTTCTTAAAACTTGGAGAAATCACTCTGAAGATGTACAGCCGCAGTCATGGAGCAGTTGCTTTGCTCTGAGGGTAAGTCAAGATCAGGCTGGTAGGTAGGTTATACCTTGCTCTGGATTCCCCGGTGTGGCTGAGGGGAGAAGCTCAGTAGGTCTTGTGCGCACAGATCTTCTTGACATGAACGGGCTCCATCAGAGAAGTCGAGGAGAAGAGGAGGGTGTTCTGGTAAGAAGTTGCAGCAGCTTGTGTAAGTCTGCAGCGTGGCAATGTACCCCTCCCCCCCAATATACTTTTACTAGGTCGAGCCATTGCTAGAATACATACATTCTACAAGCTTGTAGAGTAGAATATTTAATATGACAATGAATAGTATGGTCCCTGATCTGAATGGATCTGCCAAATAGGAATTCACTTTAACATACTAATAGCACTAATCAGTCAGACGAGTTAAGTGAGGATTTAGATACTGTTGTATGAATGCTTTCAGAGGGCCTCTGCAAAGGATATTAGTAGATGGCTTTTTGTAGATACCATCAAAAGAAGTGTTAGACAGTTGTTAGCAAGCTGCTGTGATGCTCCCTCATCTCTAAAACCTGTTTGTATGTGGGAAGAGGACTGTAGAAATTGGATGCAGTGAGAATGGAGAGCCCGGTGTAGGCACTGGGTATTCCCACTGATTTCTTCATGTGTTTGCAAGCAGGGGAATGCCTAACAGTTCCATGAGCACAAACTTGATGTACAGTAATGGTGCTGCTAAATGGTCCGACTCCAAGCCGGAGCCCATTTTCCTGTTGGGAATGTTCGTGGCCAAGTGACAAATTAGATTGGGGAACTGATACGGCTTAAAACCAGCATAATACATCCGCTTGCGACCACTTTCTTTCCAGGAGCTGCTCAGTGTGTGAGAAATGTGCTCTTTATTTGGTCCCTTGTGGAGAAAAGGAGGTGTATGTGGAAGAAATGGGTCTATTGTCTGTCTCTTAGTCTCTTCTTCACCAACTGCTAGCAAAGAGAGGCCGTGCAGATAGCTGCGGTCCTGGGTTTGGAAATGGAAGTGGGCTGGGCAGCACACTGAGATTCAGGACTGCTGCAGATAAAGCAGACTTACTGGTGCCAAAAGATGCTATAGAAATATGTGCACTTAAAAATCTAAGTGTTGCTATCAGCCTTAGACAGCACGTTTTGTCAGTGCAAGAAACTGAGCTTCACTTTCAGAAGTTTTTTGTAAGTCTGGGTTACAGACATACCTAGAATACTAGTTCTTTAATAATTAGGAAGTGTTTGTGTGCAGCATAACATATTCCATTGAAATGATGGCTGAGTATATCGAAGGGGCAAGATTTCATTTGAACTTGTATGAAATGCTTGTTATATGAATGCAAGTAGGATTATGCTTTTATATACATAGCATTGTCTTAATAAAAAAAAATTGTAATCTCTTTTCTTTGCAGGGCAAGTTCATTAGGATTAACTTTGATGTTACTGGTTATATTGTTGGGGCCAACATTGAGACGTGTATCCTACCTAATGCCACATCATTGTAAAATACAAGTTTCCTGATTTGTTTTGCTTTTAACCCTAGAATTCATTGGAATGCAGTGAAAGGTTACCACATTTCTACATTCCTTTGACAACATCCATCTCTTCCTTTGTTTCAAAATAGCCTTCTTTTGTTTCATAAAGTCAGCGTGCTTCCTCGTGCTTAGAAATCGGATACCCCAAAATTTAGCACTCTGAAATCTGCTGGATTTTCAGACTAGCTTAAAGATGGGGTTTGTTAAATAGACAAAAGTGGGCTTGCTCTATGATCGCTTTTTGAAGAAAAACACCTTCCTAATGAGAAGCTGAGCTGCTGTATTGTGCCAAAAGCTTGGTTTTGCTCTCGTCAGTGCTGCAGAAGCAGGTCTCTGCCTGGAAGGAGGTGATACTTATTATAAAGTGATGGAGCTGGAAGTGTTGGGACACCTTCTGTTTTCTTAGGTCTTCTAGATACTAGCATAGGTTCATTAACACGAGACCTACTAGCAATTAATACTGAAGCCTAATTAAGGTTTGTTTTTATTTATGATTGTGTGAGAGCAAGTGAAAATACTTGCACTGAAAGCCTTTCTCTAAAATTGTTTTCTTTGTACTAAAAACAATGTGTGTGTAATTTTTTTTAAGCCTGTTTTCTGGGGGAATAGCAGTAGGGTGGTTGTAAAATTATGAAATCGGAAGTCTTGGTAAACAGTATCATGTGAGTTTTAAACATAAACAATGCTGCAGTTAAGCTTTCATTCTGTTGCTGTGAGTTAAACAGCATAATTTTAAATGCAGTGAGTGTTTGGAACTGTCAGAGTGTGGTGGTGCAACCCCCCCTGCCACTCTCAGGCCTCTTGACACTTGGCGTGATTCCCTCCCCACCTGGGCCACATAACAATGCCATGACTGGAACGATACAGAGTGGTCTGACATTAAAGGAAGAAATGGTGGAGAGCAACAGACTAGAACACTACGGCAACCCCTTAGTGTACCTGGTTCCCATGGCTCCTACTGTTTGAAAATAATAACTATAATCAATCACTCCTGACAACATATGGATCGTGGCCACAGTGAGGGGGGTTACCAGGACCATAAGTCCTAACAAGTCATGGGCTTGTGTAACCAATGGAAAGTACTGGACTATACCATTGTCCAAGCTGGGCTGAAGTGGAAAAGTACCTGACAAAAGTCAATTATCTCGGATCCTATAAGTAGCGATTCTAGTAAAGACCCTTTGAGCTCTTCTGGATGGCAGCGGGCTGTGGCCAGTATCTCCCCTGTCAGGTAAAACTTCGCAAGGACTAAAGGCCAGGGCGAGACAATCCCTCTCGAGCCTCAACTGTCGTCCGTTGAGGAATGCCGATGCATTGTGAGTATTTACTCTAGCTCAGAAGGGAAATTTTAACTATAGGCTAGCCTCTTTCCATCCACCTCTCCATTTATATGTTTATATGCAGTAGGTTTATGGATGTGGATGTTCTTCCATTTTCCGTGCACGTGTAGGAGTTAAAAGGGGTACCTGCCGACTCCATAAGGCATGCGATATTAAGAGATTTTCGATCTCAGCAGTTATAAACTGCGGTGTGTGCGTGTTTGTGTAAGTGTGTGTGTGTACACGCTCATACGCCTTGTTTATATGTGTATATATATATTAATCTGAAATCTGTGCTTTGCTCTCATATGTATATGTACTGGTTTGGGATACCTTATAGTAAGTTAGTGTGAATCTTGTCATCTTTGAATCTGTAATCAAGTCGCTGTTCATTTATTTAGTTAAATCACTTTGCAAACCTTTAACTCAGTTAATGATTAAGCGCTGCTAGAACTCAATCCCTTGATCTGCCTCAAATCACAAATGAAACTGAACTGCTGCTAAATCATAACTGTCTGATACTTCCATCCTGCAACACAGAGAATATAATTTCCCAATAAGGCTGGGAAAGATCTATAGTTATTCAAAATATGTTCTAATGATAAATGGTTTTTTTATTCAGCACCGCACAGTTTTTGCTTTCGTGAAAGTTCAGATGAATTCTTTTGCCTAGAGCTTTGTGAAAACAGGACAACTTAACTCCAGGGAATTTTTTCTTCATCACAAGAACTCATCCTTGCTCATAACCTGTGTCACTTCAAATCTCTGTCCCACATTTGTTTTACAATATGGAATATCAAAAAAATAAACTGCCTTAAGCTGTAATATTATTTAGGTTTTTACTAGACAGTATCTGCTGCACAAATTGAATTTGGAAGCTGTTTAAAGGCAGTAAAGATTGTAAGTAAAAATGCAGTGCTTGAGAGAAATGACAAATGCACTTCAGCTAAAGTACTTTTGAGTTCAGCAGCTGCAAGGTTTTTGGTAGTAAGAGTCATCCCTGACCTTAGTAGAAGTGATTGAAAAGGAATGGCCAGCTCCCCCTCTCCCTTAGACTCCAGCTGATCCATTACAGACAATTGTCAGCTGCATGTAGCAGGGAAGTGAGTCAACATACAAGAAATTAGTTTGCTGGGATTAAATGTGGGCTTCTTCCAGTCAAGTTTGAAATCTGTCATTTAAAGTTACTCAAAATTCATAGCAGCCATAGTTCTGTTATTACTATTAAAGTTCTGTTCTTAAAGTAGTTATATAGCCTGCTTTGAAAGTTTTGTTTGCATTGGATATTTTTAATCAAAAATTGTAGAAGATCCTTGACTAGTTGTAATCAGACTTGTTGGAAAAGTCTCGCGCTGTTCGTCAGGCTAAAGATGAGCGGACATTTCATATCTTCTATCAACTACTAGCTGGAGCAGGAGAACACCTGAAATGTAAGTTGAGAATCTCATTTTGCTTCTGCTGCTGCGTTTATTTCTGTGTTAACACCATTGGGTTTGACCTATTCTTTGGTCTTGAAACAGTGAGTTTTAAAAGAAGAATGAAAAGCCAGGTGGCTTTGTTTTGAAATAACTTCTGTGTTTTATCAAGTATACTGTCAAGCAACTCTTGCATTTCAAGCAAACGGGCGCCTACGTGACAAAGTCCAGTTTGGGCAGTCTCTGGCTGGGAATCACTGGATTGAAACTGCAGTGCTCCCAGCTGATTAATAACAAACCCGGCCGGCGGTGACAGCTGTATCTGTTCTGGACCATGCCTTCAAACTGAGTAGAAAAGCAGCCATTTTACCAAAACATAATGAAACCCTGCGGCTTTCTTCAGCCATTGCAGTACTATGTTGGTTATCTTCTCTCTTCCCCTCCTGCCTTGGTAACTGGGAATTTCTGTTAGGTTGTGATAAGTGGAAACTATATGAAGGTACAGACTTCAGAGAATTGACCCACTCTTTCTACTCCTGTATTAGATAAACTTGTGTTTAGCATCCTTGATGTGGTTATCATCAATACCTAACTCCATTTCTGCCTGTGTCTGCTACCTTTCAGTAGAGATACTTCTTTTAGGATATTCCAGATAGGGATTTGACATTATGCTAGCTATATCTGAGTCAGGTAATGTTCTGTTTACAGGCTTAATGCATTAAAGAGCTAATGTATGTTACTACAGATAGAGATTCTGGGAATCTACCTTCAGCTTTTAAGGCACATTCATTTTTAGAGTTTCAGAGCTGGTATAATGGCTTGTAGCCATATTTGAGGTACTGATTTTGTAAAGCGTGGTTTGTGCATTTAGTGAGAACAGAGCACAGGTGGATGGGGACAGCACTTTTTCTTACTTTTTTTCTCTTCCTCTTCCCCCAATACAGCTGACTTGCTGCTTGAAGGATTTAACAATTACAGATTTTTATCTAATGGCTACATCCCCATTCCTGGGCAGCAAGACAAGGATAACTTTCAGGAGACCATGGAAGCCATGCATATTATGGGATTTTCGCATGATGAGATCTTGTGTAAGTTACTGAGCCTTTTGGACTTTTAAGTGTACTCTTTTCTCTTGTGCACACACACACACTTGCTAATTTAATGTCTCCAAATCTAATGTTGCTTCGGTCTCTTGACAGCCTGCAGCAAATGTTTGCTTATCATAAGCTTGGGTTGAATTAAAGCCATTTGCCTAAAAAGTGCAGTACAAACTCTGTTTCCTTTCTGAACTCTGAATACTTGGAATTTAGAAGAAAGTAACACAAGTAACAGAAGAAAAATTTAAATTGAGCCCTCTTCAATTAAACTATTGCATATGCCTTTTGTTAACACAGCAATGCTGAAAGTGGTGTCTTCAGTGCTTCAGTTTGGAAATATTTCCTTTAAGAAGGAGAGAAATACTGATCAAGCTTCTATGCCAGAGAATACTGGTAAGTTGATCACGTTTGTATGGCTGCCTTTAACTTCAGCTGTAGTTTTCTTCCTGCTGTTTGTTCAGTGCATATCTTTAAAAGTACAGAGCACTCTCTTCTGAGCTTCCTTGATAGCGTTCTGTGCCAAAACCAGGTCATGAGTGTTCTGGTAGTAGCCAACAGGCAATTGTTAAAACTCTTCTCTTCCATTCTCATAATGCAGACAAATGTAAGTATCCATCGAGAGAATTTGCTGTTTGCATTGCTTCTAAACTTTGAACAAGTATTTCAGTTGTAGTCTTGTTTATTGCTTTCTACAAAGACCTAAGCACTAGGAAAAAGTGCATGCTTAAATCAGTTAGTTTTCTTTGGTTCTTGACAGCAGTTTTCTTGCCAATGATAAGAGCCCTGGAGGCCAAGCACAACTTCCATAGTGAACTGGCTGAACAGAAGAATGCTGTCTTTAGAAGAATCTGATTTCTGAAGTGGCATGGTAGTGTGACTAAGATTTAATTTATCAATTCATACCTGCAATGCAACCAGCATTTTGAGGAGTATGTTTGCTCACAAAAAAGAGAGCTGCTGAAGCAGATCTCAGGTTCTTGATTTAGTACTTCAGTACCAGCCTCTTAAATGCTCTCGTGGAAAGTCAGCTTTGAGAATTTACTTCAGTGGAAAGAGCAGTAAGAATCATCATTCACAGGACCTGCCGCACATGCACAACTCAAATTCTTGTCTGTGTCTTGTTTTGTAATTGTCCTAAATTACAGTGGGGTGGATTGAAAACCGGCTGGCAGATAGAGCTCAGAGGGTTGTGGTTAGTGGCACACAGTCTAGTTGGAGGTCTGTGACAAGTGGTGTTCCCCAGGGGTTGGGACTGGCTCCAGTCCTGGTCAGTATGTTCATCAGTGACCTGGATGAAGGGATAGAGTGAACCACCAGCAAGTTTGCTGATGACCCAAAACTGGGAGGGGTGGCTGACACACCGAAAGGCTGTGCTGCCATTCAGCGTGACCTGGACAGGCTGGAGCGTTGGGCAGAGAGAAACCTAATGAAGTTCAACAAAGGCAAGTGTAGGTCCTGCGCCTGGGGAGGAATAACCCCATGCACCAGTACAGGTTAGGGATTGACCTGTTGGAAAGCAGCTCTGTGGAAAGGGACCTGGGAGTCCTGGTGGACGACAGGATGACCATGAGCCAGCAATGTGCCCTTGTGTCTAAGAAGGCCAATGGCATCCTGGGGTACAGCAAGAGGAGTGTGGCAAGCAGGTCGCAGGAGGTTATCTTCCCCCTCTACTCTGCCCTGGTGAGGCCACATCTGGAGTGTACTGTGTCCAGTTCTGGGCTCCCCAGTTCAAGAAGGACAGGGTACTGCTGGAGAGGGTACAGCAGAGGGCTACAAAGATGATTAGGGGCTGGAACGTCTGTCTTATGAGGAAAGGCTGAGGGACTTGGGTCTTTTTAGTCTGGAGAAGAGAAGACTGAGGGGGGATCTCATCAATGCTTATAAACACTTGAGGGTGTCAGGAGGATGGGACCAGTCTTATTTCAGTGGTGCCCAGTGACAGGACGAGGTAACAGGCACAAACTTGACCATAGGAAGTTCCATCTAAACTTGAGGAGGAACTTCTTTACTTTGAGGGTGGCAGAGCACTGGCACAGGCTGCCCATAGAGGTGGTGGAGTCTCTGACTCTGGAGACATTCCAAACCCGCCTGGATGCCATCCTGTGCAACCTGCTCTAGGTGACCCTGCTCTGGCAGGGGGGTTGGACTAAGTGATCTCCAGAGGTCCCTTCCAACCCCTGCCATTCTGTGATTCTGTAAATTGCTGTGTGCTTAGGCTTCTTGCTGTGTCCAAAATGTTTGTCATTTCTCAGGGCAGTGGCCTGCTGCCCAAAGTGCTCCAGCAAGCAGGTATGGATTAAAGCTTAATAGTCATTGTTTCGACATTTGGCTGGCAGTTGGCACTTTGAGTTTTGCAGCGAGGAAAAAAGGTTGAGTGAGAGTTTAGGGTTTTGGGCTTTCAGTGCCAGCTTAGGCAACTCAACTGAGTCATTGTCCATGTAGAAGGTGTGATGGAGAAAGATACAGATGCTTCTTATTTCCCAGCTATCTTGACTTTTGTTGTATTACCATTGTTTTTTGGACATAACATTCTGAACTATAGTATTGGGTATAAATATATTGATACTATTGGATATTTATAATACTGGATACAAAATTCTGAATTATAAAGCAAAGATGCTGAAAAGCTCAGATCATTGTTAAGCATGCTTCTGTTCACTTCTTACTCGTTATTGTATCATTCTGAAGACACTGAGTGAAACTGATCTCACCCTTGTCATCTGTATTATCACATCTCACTCTAATGGGTTTCCCCAGCGTCCTCCAGAGAAGTAAGTGTGTCTTGATAGCAATTAGTCTCGTTTAGAGGCATGTGTCTGAAGTAGGTCAGGCTAGTGTCTCCAGAGATGGGAAGGAATTTGTGTGGGTAGCAGAGATGTGAACCTAGACAATGGGGATTTCAAAGACTATGGAAAGCAAATTCTGCCCTATAGAAAGCCTTCACGGATGAAGAGGAAGGAGAAGCTGTTGTCAGAGGATCTTTTCATGCTTACCAGATTTGGAAGTCACCTTTCTGCTGAAAGGGCAGAAGTTCATAAGGAACCTCATAAAGTTCATGTATCAGCTGTGATACAAGCTCTTCGGTGTCTTTGCTTTATAATTATTCAGAATTTTATATCCAAAACCCAATAGTAGTAGAACACAAGTCAGGATAGTCAGGGCTTTCTACAGTTGTACTTAACTTCCTCACTAACAAACAAACAAGATGAATTA
Source organism: Burhinus oedicnemus (assembly GCA_008921705.1). Taxonomy (NCBI): domain Eukaryota; kingdom Metazoa; phylum Chordata; class Aves; order Charadriiformes; family Burhinidae; genus Burhinus; species Burhinus oedicnemus. The sequence goes on along the minus strand of VFFE01007037.1, from coordinate 70,842 downwards.
CGCTTTTTTTAAAGTGCAAGATTAATCAAGGTGAAATAGTGTGAACCAGTGCTACCTTTAGAAGTGACAGAGCTTTGACGTGAAAATGGTTTCATTTCCTTCAGTCCAACCTCTGAAATGCTGGCTACAGCCTCCTCCAGTGTCTGAATTGGATGTGATTTTTAGTATTACCTCTGCTATGATTTATTGTTGTTATTACCTAAGCTATGGTCTATTACAAACTGGAAAGGTAGGGGCAAATCCTGTGTGACAGGTACATGAAAGAGGAGTTGAATGTAGTGTGGGGGGGAAAAAGCTCTCATTCCTTACAAACTGTAATATCCTTTATATAGCATGCATTATGCCACAGTACCAAGCTGATGCTCATGGCTACTTAATATTTTCAAGTTCTTGTTGGTTTTTTGTTTTTTTTGTAAAGATCCTTACAGCATTTACTACTTGGCACCTAAGGTTGTAAGGGTTTTTTGTGGTGTGCGGATGTGTATTTTTATAGCAGAGAAATGGTCCTGTGTGTAGCTAAAGTGAACGGAGTGCTCAGTTTGTGATGCTACCCTAATTTCACTGATTAAGTTGTGTGTTGATTCATGAACCCTTCTAATGAATATATGGCCAGATAGAATCTCAACATTAAGAGCAAGTAGTAGTGTTTTTAATAGCAGCAAAAAAACCCCAAATATATATGCAGAAGAAGCTCCTATATACTGGTATGAAAATCTATTTTCCAGTGCTGGTTTGTTTAAAAAAAAAAAAAGGCATTTTTTCCATTTTGATAGTAAAACACAAGCTGTCAGATTACAAAGATAAGGGGTTAAAGTACTTACTGCATTGTGTGGAGGGCTTCCTGCTAAAGGGCAACACTTACATGGACCTAAAAAGACCTTTAGCGTCACTTTCATTTCTAGAAGTATGGAATCATAAATATCTAACCTACTGGAAAATTGATTTAGAAAAAGGGTTTGATGCAGCAAAAATATGTAACGATGGTATGGGTAACTTGTTATTTCAAATAATGAACGTGACACTCTGAGAGTTCACACTGTCTAAAAGTGTGCTGCTGCTTGCATTGTTATTCTATACAAACTATTACAAACCCATGTATTAAATAGTTTAAACAACATATTTTGATATAGTCTGTAATAGAAGCATTACACTGGCATACCTGCCTAAATTGAAACAGTTTTCCAGCAACCTTTGGTGTGATGGAGTTGATGTGTGATGTCCTCATACTGTGCTTTTTTTTTCCTGGAGATGAGAAAATGAACGTTCCATATTCAAGTAACAAAATGAACACTTTTATGTAGGCTATGGACCGTTACATGACCTCCCTGCAATTTCATGAAATCTTGTGTGTTCCAGACTCCCCTAAGGAAATTCAGTGGTGTGCTTCTGTAGAGCCTCCCACCAGCCTTTGAGATGGAGGCCCTGCAGGGGTGGGCTGGGTGGTAGGGTAGATCTGTCCACAGGGCAGATGTGCATCGCCCTCAACGCTATTTCGAATTGGCAGTTCAATTTTTAAGCTGGCACACCGTTGTCAGTAGCTCGTTTCACCGATGTCACTAGCGGCTGTGGAGGGTGGAGGATTTAAGTGCTTCCATTTATGACTTTGATCTCCAGTTGCACAGAAACTCTGCCATCTACTGGGAATGAACGTGATGGAGTTCACCCGGGCCATACTGACACCACGCATCAAAGTTGGCAGAGACTACGTTCAGAAAGCCCAGACCAAAGAACAAGTAAGTTTTGGCGCTTTAATGAAGTGGTGTCTCATCCTGATTAGCTCTTAATAAAGATAATTGAGATTAAGTGTGTACTGCCAGTGACTTTGTTTAAGCTTACTGTCTTTATTAAATGTTCTTATATGGTAAAAATCAATGGTAGAATAAGAGAAACCTTTCCCTTTCCTTGACCTTCTGTTGGTCATTAATGTCATTGCTGTATGTATCAAACACACAGAGAGCTTTTGGTTTTTTTATGAAACAGTTTAAAAACAATTTTTTTCATAATATTAATCAAACTACATACTGTTGCTACTGCTTGTTTTCATTCCTCAGTGGTATTAACTCCGTTAAACTTCTGTTACTTAGTTACTTGTAATAACACCCGCGTCTGTGTTCTTTTGACTTCTCCAGGGTAAATAAATTTTCTCGTTTGGATTTTCAGGCAGACTTTGCAGTGGAAGCTTTGGCAAAGGCCACCTATGAACGCCTCTTCCGCTGGCTTGTTCACCGCATTAATAAAGCTTTGGACAGGACCAAACGACAGGGAGCGTCTTTTATTGGAATTCTGGATATTGCTGGATTTGAAATCTTCGAGGTACTTCAAAACACTGCTAGTCAGACTTTGCTTTTCCCTATTAATTTGTGTTCAGGACTAACTGTAGAGCCACTAAATGCATAAATGTTCCATGGCTGCAGGCGGGTTTTGTTTTGTAGCATGTAAATGCTGCAGTAACCCTAAATTACAGTGCCAAAAAGTCATACTCTAGCCTAAATTGTTCTTTTATATGTGATGGTTTTTCCTTCTACATGTTAGTTTAATTATCTCTAACAGGGAACATAAGAGATTTCTATAATACGTTTTCCAATTTTCTTTACATTATGCTTGAATTTTGCAGAATTTCGGTGAATTTCCTTGTAAGGTCAAATTTTTGACTTCCAGGTACGTGATACATCCTGTCACTGAATTATTCTTGCTTACTAATGTTATTCTTGTAGTTGAACTCCTTTGAGCAACTCTGCATTAACTACACCAATGAGAAGCTGCAGCAATTATTTAACCACACAATGTTTATCCTGGAGCAAGAGGAGTACCAACGGGAGGGTATAGAGTGGAATTTCATTGACTTTGGACTGGATCTGCAGCCTTGCATTGATTTAATTGAAAGACCTGTAAGTTTGTGCGTTAACAAGGTTCTAAGGAGAAAAGGTTAGACTTCTGAGTTTGTCTTTTACTGCCTGCAAATTGTAGGACTGTATAGACATTTCTTGCGGAGCTCTCACAAAAAGTGAATTCACTTGAATGCTGAAGTCCAAAGTCCTAAAATACCATGTATTGATAAAAGGATTTATCCTTATGGGGGCTTGCCCTGATGTTAGAGTAGAACACTGAACTAAAGATATGAAGCTACTACTTTTTTATATATGTGTGTGTATATATATATCATTTTCCCCCGTAATACTAATGTAGTCCTGTCACTTTCATATTAAACCATGCCATTGGGTTATAGGGCTTTAGAGTGGTGGTTCAGTTAGAAAGCTTTTCAAGACTTATGGGAAACTTTTTTTTTTTTCATTTGAGATCATTAGCAAAATCCCTGAAACTTCATTTAGGGTAGCGTTTTCCCCATAAATCTGCCTTGTAAACAGGAAAACAGTTATCTTAAAGGTGGCTTTACTCACTGTGCTTTTTACCGTATTCTTCTTGTTGTTCGATATATGGAAGCTGAAGAGGGCTTCAAAAAGCAGGCAGAGCAGTTGGGTTGTGTGAGAGCAAAGGTCATAATGCCTGAAAGTTATCATTCTTTGCACCTCAGAACTTCGCTGTCAAAATTATTTTATGACCTTTTAAATTAAACCTAGGACACTGCAGTTGCTACTCCACATTTCTCTGTGCATGTTCTAGAACACACAAAGCTGCCAAGGATGCTACGCATCCTGAAGAGCAGAAAAGCCTGTGAGCCACGTTCTTGCTTTTTTTTGAGTAGGAAAAGGGAAATCTTGTTTCAGTGCAAAGGTTTGCACTTTGAGTGTGGAGCTTCAGAAAGTTCTGCCTCTTTGGAAGGTAAAATCTCCACCAAAAAGCCTGAGGCGGGGTAAGTGGATGCTTTCAGTATGCAGATGTTTCGGTGAATATCCTAACAATGCATCAAATACTTGGGTTTTTTTTTTTATTTTTCTGAAAAGCAAATGTCAGTACCTTCGTAATTGTTCTGTAAATGAGGTATGTGGTGCCATGTAGTAGGCACATAAAAACATCTCTTTAAATGTGTAAACTATGCATCCACTCGAAACTTTTGAAGTATAAAAATATTATAAACTCTTTTTTTCCACTGCTTTCCTGTGTACATCAGTCTGTCTTCCCTAAGGAAAATGATCCTGTCAAACAATTCTACAGCTGTAAACTACAGACATCGCTTATTCCGTACTTCATTTTAAGAATAAACAAACCTTCAAATGGGGTGCTTAAATTAGATGGAAAGAGAGGGAGTATATAAAACTGTCCTGGCTGCTCAAGTTAAGCCTGCTGAATCTCTTTGGATGCTGCTACTGGATATCAACACCGGGCTTGGCAAGGGGAGGCTCGGTGGCTGCCACAGTTGTATCGAGTGGCTGGGAGGGATAATTGTCTTCAGTTTAGCCCACATTAAAGCATGACGTTAACTACTGTGGAGATGTGGATGAGCTGCTGTGTACGTACATGTCGCAGAAATGTTTGGAAGGTAACTCTGGAGGTCATCTATTCCAGTCTCTGCTCAAAGCAAGGCTCTAGGCAGCACTAGATCAGGTCATTCGTGTCTGGGTCCATATATGTTATAATGAATTTGTTTGAATTAGTCATAATGTCAGTTGTGGAACTGGACTCCTCACAGCTTGTTTTAATTTAAATCAAATTTCAATCAGTTTAGACAACTTCTTACTGTGTCATTCAATGATGTGTTTTAAATATAATTTTCTTTTTTTTAAAAATGTATTAAATATTAACACAGATTAAATCCAACTGGATTTCAGGCAAACCCTCCTGGTGTGTTAGCATTACTGGATGAAGAATGCTGGTTCCCTAAAGCTACTGACAAGACATTTGTAGAAAAGTTGGTCCAAGAGCAAGGAACCCACTCCAAGTTCCAAAAGCCAAGACAGCTAAAGGACAAAGCAGATTTCTGCATTATTCACTATGCAGGGAAGGTAAGGGTTAAACGTTAAATATTTGGTTAGATATGTTGGGTTTGGGAAAGTCTTATGTGGTATAGCTACCAAATTTAGAAATATTTGTGCAGGAGGCTGGCTTTGTTTCGTTTTCTTGAACATATTCAGGAGAGCTCTGGTGGAACTCCTGTTACAAAATAGACAGAACTGAAAAATATAAATTAATATTAAATTGAGCAAATATTTCAGTTTCCTTTCATTTTATTGTCCGGTCTTACAGGTGAGTTTTTTCAGGACTTGTATTGAAAGGAATCCCTTCTGAATATCTCTGCGTCCAAGTTGATAGCAGTGCTTGAAGTAGGGCTGTGTCAGTACCCTCTTCACTTTTATTTCCTCAGTTCGTATAAGATTTTCTGTCTATCCCCTTTTATAGGTAAGCTGGTATCTTTCAGTTTTCAGTGTTAGTTCAATCTTTATTCTCCTGTTGAGGGATGGAGCTCAGCTGCAATGTGAACAGATCCATGAAATAATTATACAGTTCTTGTCAGCATTTTGTGGGACCTTCATGATCACTGGGTCTATTCCATAGGGCCATGCTATGCAGTTAGTTTCATAACTAGTTAAAACTTTAATATCAAGGCAAAAACTGGTACTAGGATTAGAAGAAACTGTACAAATGATGAAGAGCCATCCTTTAATTTTCATTTAAAGTACTAATGGCTTGTTGTTATCTAGTCTTTAACATCAGTGGTGGCAAGTAGGTAATTGTAGTGAAAACCGAAATAAATTATATGTTTTATTTTATCAGTATTTAAAATAGTAACTTAGAAATAACGAAATCATTACTACAGTTAATAGTAGATTAGTTGTGAAACAAAAGGTTACCTTCAGTTAATCAAAATGAAGTAAAATAGCTTGGTGCCTGGCTACTGGAAAGTAATTGTTCTGAAGAATGGTTTACTTCTGCCACACTGAGTGGGCGTTTCTGGGACACTGGCACTGCATTGCATATCTTCCTCTGACAGAAGGCATTTTCCAATTTTCTATCAGAATGTGTATTTCCTTCAAAACTAGAATCGTTTGTAAAATAGCTTTTACTGCAAGAAGTACTAAGATGATGATCTGATTTGGTTTTGGATGCTGGAAGCACTTAAATGTGGCTTTCCTTCCAAAGCCCTCACTTAAAAACAGAAAACTCAGTTTGTTTGAAGCAAAAACATGCTAGCCTACTTATGGAATTTTAGGGCTCTCTTTTGGGTCGGGATGAAACCCATGCTGGTAGCATTGAGTTTTCAACTGCTGAGCTGTAGTTTAATTGCAAACCACAGAATTGGCTCTTTCAAGATAAGAGCTTGGCTTGTTTTCTTGACAGAACAAAGTGTTTAAGTATAACTGCTATTTTGAAATTAAAAAAAAAATAAATGTATAAATAAAAAAAATCATGTTGCAGCACATCCGTAATTTACTCTCTAGTAATTTAGATAAAGTATTTAGGATCTATTCTGGAGCTGTTTTTACATCTTCACAGTGAACAGTGGAGCCTTATTTTTGCAAGAACACTTGGCTGAAAACATACACCAGCTATTAGTAAGCAAAAAGTCATATTGCTAAATTTTTAAGAAAACGTCTACTTACTTTTCCAAGAAAGTAATAACTTTTCATGGTACTTCGAACTGTTCTAAGGAGGCACAACAAACTCATAACGAGGAAACATTGAGAAGAGAATAGGAGGAAAACGTCAGTATGGTATTTTGAAAACTTTTTTTTTATGCTGCTAAATATAAAACTAAAGCTGGTAGTCTGTCTGATCATGTGCAATTTGGCTACTCTACAGGTAGACTACAAGGCAGATGAGTGGTTGATGAAGAATATGGACCCGCTGAATGACAATGTGGCTACGCTCTTGCACCAGTCTTCTGACAAATTTGTTGCAGAGCTTTGGAAGGATGGTAAGGGATGATACTCCAAGTACGCAACTTGTTAGCAATTTATTTTACCTCGTTGAATGTGTTGATGGGGTTTTTGTGTGCTTGTTCCCTCCTCTCCTTCCACCTCTACATTGTAAATATCTACAGCATTTTCTCTATTGTTTAGCACCGAAAATACGACACGGAAGCTGGGTTGCACCTATGGTCCCTTGCACATGTACCATTTCTGAGTAGCTGCTTCTCATGTTCATTATTTGAACTGATGTTCACTTACTCCTTGTTACCCTGTGTCAAATTTCATCTGTAGAATCTTGTCCAAAACTCTTAGTTTGAATTGCTGCAGTTAAGTCCTGAATGTAAACAGCTGTAGCGGTACTTGCTGTTAGTAAAATGTTGTCTTATGTGAGCACCAGCACAGTTGTTTCTTGTGCAGTGGGCAAGTCATATCCTGGAAATCTGCATCTCCTAAAATAAAATTCATTAACAGCCATACTAGTGCTTCGATATTGCATATTAAAATCAAATGCGATATTTTGCTGTTTTAACTGTACACTGCTGTTAAGCTGATGTGCAGGTAGACTAGCTAAAAGTATTTATCAACATTTTTACCGAAATATCCCAAGAAGCAGAAATAGCCAAATAAATACTTACCGAGGACTTTCCTGTTCCAGTTTTTAACATCACAGTATATTAATTAGAGTATATTTACATGCCACAGTATATAAATCTTGTAGTTTCTTATTCCAGGAGGAAATTAAGCTTGTGATATAGATGATGCTGTAGGTTAATACTGAGTTTCCCCTCATATTCTCAGGAATACTTGGTTCAGCTACAGAGAGCAGTTTTAATGAACATACAAAGAACTTCTTGGTTGGGCATCTGCTCCTTTCCTTTTGAGTACAGGCACAGAAGCAAAAGTGTTTTGGTCCAAATATGCAAAATGTGCTTCCACAGATAATTGAAATGTGCATGGAATATGTTGTGGCCTGATTGCTTTTGTAGCACAGTTAAGTCTGTTTGCAATTGATAAACCTGTTCTGCATACTAACTGAAGTGTCTTGTGTATCTGCTCTTCTGTCTTTCTGTTTTTGCTGTTTCTCTGCCTTAGAGATTCAGAATATTCAGAGAGCCTGTTTCTATGACAATATTACTGGTCTTCATGATCCACCAGGTGAATGGCTATAAAAACAGTAGGCCTACTAAAGGCAGGGCTGTTGTATCTACAGGAAAACCATTTTTGCTCGTAGGCTTGCATGAACTCTTCATTTCATGCTAAACTTAGGTATACCTCCACAAGGCAAATGGTCTCTGAGTGCATACCTATTCAGTTGCTGCTGCATACATATAGCATCTATATTTTATGCATTGCATTTAAGCATTGCAGATAAAAAGGTTTGTTGCTTCCTAGTTCCATGTTGAGATGCAGAATTGCTTCTTAAGTGATAATTCTGGTAGCTCCAAGCATTTTGAGAGAATGCATAAGCTTTGTAACACTATCAAGCTTCTTTCTGCAGTCCAACATTGACAAAACTCTGGAACATTTTAGAATGCGGATGTATTTTTTTTTGGGAGGAGAGCTGAAGAATATATTGAAGTATCAGAAAGAGTACTGCAGTTCTAGTGGGGGTAGTAAGTGAAATAAACTCCTTCCAGACTTGTAGGAATTGTTCTTGTATTTAAAAACTTCTTAACTTTTAATATTTCCCTTTGTAGAAGCTGCACACGTTTTTTTGAGGTATTGAGAAATCAACTAATCCACTTACTTGGAATGTTTTTGAAGGCGCTTTAGATCTTTTATCCAACCTCTTCCTTGTCCTTCCTGTATTCCTCTCCCCAAGTTTAGAAATATGTCTGGGTGAAGGTCAGCCTTTCGATCTTTACTTGGGTTTATCTTTGACTATTCATGGTACATCCCACACTTGAGGAAGCTCGTGGTGTTTCGTGAAGTAGTTACTAGAGGGCTTGAGTTCAGAGGCTTTGGCCAATGGACGATTGTCCAGTCATGCTGTGCAATGACTGCTCTTAACCTGTAGGAAAAGCTTACATTTAACTTCAGTAATCCTCTTTGAAATATAAATAACCATCTTATATTTGGAGGACAGAAGGGAGCAAAACAAAAAATGCACAATTAACGATATATTTACAAAACTTTAAAAAGTATGTGGCCAAGCAACAAGCTGAATGGTGTCCAGTCGTCAGTGGGGTCTGGTGGGTGCATGTTTCTAATACTTGCAAGCTGTTACATTTATCCTCTGGAAGACTGATTCCCAGTAATCTCTATCCCATTTCTGGTTTAGAACTCTGTTCTGCTTCAAAGCAAGTATTTGGGATATGATCTTATGAGCAACATACCAACTACTTCTAACTTTAATAAGTTGCTTAGATTCTTGCATTCAAAACTATGTGGAGTATCTGGGCTCTGCTCTATACTGCATGCAAGAGTTAGAAGTGATTATTCAAAATTGTTGCCCTGTGTTTTTCTGCTTTTAATTTTCTTTTTTTCATAGACTTTGAAAACCAGTTGAGTATGAGTATGAAATAAAATATAGTCACTTATTTCTCATATAAAAAACTAATTCTGGTAGTAAAGGACAATTCCCTATGGTTTGGTTTGAATTAATTTGAAGATATCTTCAGAAAATTTAAATTCTAGCCTACATATACTTGCCATTTCTTGCTGGCTAGCTTGGATTTAATGGAGAACCAATATACGTTGTGTATTTGCTCAGTACTAAGAGGAGTCAACTATAATTATTAAGATATTAAGCCACCTGTGTATTTTTTTAGCGAGCTGTTTAAGTAATTGTTGACACGCACATGGAATCATGGTTCATGTTTTTGGCCTAAAGATTTAATGATGGCAGTCAGATTTCTAATTTGTGCTTCTGAAGAAGAAACCACAGAGATCGTTACCCAAAATGTTCAAAAATCAAAGAGAAATCTCTATTCTGATGCTTTATGGCGGCCTTGAAGTGCTTTGGTGTGCAGTTTTCTTGTCTTGAAACTCGTCTGTTGGCTAGGGAGGTCTTTGCAGTTGTATGTAAAACTTGGAAGAATTCTTCAAAACAGAAGAGTAGCAGAGGTCTGGCAGATACTTTTTCCCCTCTTGTCACTGAAATTACACTATTTTCAACTCTTCTGTAAGTAGTTATGCTTTCAAAACACTTTTGAATATTCAATAAAACTCAAGATTTAATCTCTATCATTACCATAAGTGACTCTTCATTTTAAGGAAATATGCACAGATGTCTCGTTCCAAATGTTCAACGCAGAAATACTGTGCATTGTAAGAATTCAAATAATTGCCAATTTCCAGGCAACTTTCTATCTTACAAAAGTTGACTTAAAATAAAGAAAATGGCTTTACTGGTCATGTAGAACTGCAAGTAAAGAGCTGGATGTTTTAGTGTGTACCTACTAAAGCTACACTCTTCTGCTGTATAAGTTTGTGGCTTTTGGTTCCACTGCTTCTGCACAGCGTCCCTAGTACATGCTGACTGCCTTGCCTACTGATGGCATCTTCTGTCATTTGTTCCACAAAGCTTCTGCTGCTGCACTATTGCTCCTCTTTCTGCTTATCTTTATACCTGACAAATATTAAGTCCACTTAATTATTTTCTCTTGTCCTGCCCAGTGGATCGTATTGTGGGTCTGGATCAGGTCACTGGAATAACAGAGACAGCTTTTGGCTCTGCGTACAAGACCAAGAAGGGCATGTTTCGTACGGTTGGCCAGCTGTACAAAGAGTCTCTCACCAAGCTGATGGCAACGCTCCGAAACACTAATCCCAATTTTGTTCGCTGCATCATTCCAAATCATGAAAAGAGGGTATGTACTACGGACCACTCCTCTAATTTTTTTCTCTTTATTGGAGTCTTTACGTGCATTTTAAGCCATGCATGCTGTCTGTGTCTTCCTTTTGAAATCAGAAGCCAGGTTTCACAAAGTTTTCACACTAATCAAATATCTTCTCAATATTCCCTACACATCCCCTTATTCAGACAGTTGACTTTGTAGAGGGTAGACTGAAAAACTTAAACTGCAGTTTTTCATTAATACGAACTAAAAGACTCTAAAAATCGTACTTGTTTTGTCCAGGCTGGAAAATTGGATCCGCATCTGGTTCTAGATCAGCTTCGTTGCAACGGTGTTTTGGAAGGAATAAGGATTTGTCGACAAGGATTTCCAAACAGGATAGTGTTCCAGGAATTTAGACAGAGGTAATAGCAGGAACAGTCTCTTTGAGTTTTTGCGATACAAAAATCCTTGTTAAATAATTGTAGATGCTCCCCCCTCCAACCCAACTGGAAGAAAGTCCAAAACCATTTGGGATGTCTTGAAGTGGCTTGGACTTGAAGCAGTTAAATACTACAAGTTTATGCTAAAGACAGTAGGGAAAGAGTGATTCTGTGAAAGGGAAACCAATCAAAGATGGACTTCTAGAAAAACTTTCCGCAGAAATTCCTTAGCTGTGCACTTGGTGACTATAGCTTTATGATTTTAGAATAATGTAGCTTATTGTTGAATGTAAAGGTGTTTTTTCATTTGACTTAAAGGTATGAGATCCTTACTCCCAATGCAATTCCGAAAGGCTTTATGGATGGTAAGCAAGCCTGTGAGCGTATGGTAAGTCTTTATACCTAAATATTGCTAAAGCATTGAAAAATCAAAACAAAAATTGTCCTTTCCTTGATGTAAAAACAATGTGCTTGCCTGTCCTTTTAGATCAGAGCCTTAGAGCTGGACCCCAACTTATACAGAATTGGACAGAGCAAGATCTTTTTCCGAGCTGGTGTCTTGGCACACTTAGAAGAAGAACGAGATCTGAAGATCACAGACATTATCATCTTCTTCCAGGCAGTCTGTAGGGGATACCTGGCTAGGAAGTATGTGTGCTTTTATGATTTGATCTTCTCATGGTCATCCTAAGTCTCTTTGGTAGGGAGCCATGCATTAAAACTTTGATTTCAGGAGAGATTTATTTTTTTTTTAAGAAAGTGTGTTGCCTGATAAACTGTAGTTATATGCAGAGTAAATAGGTGAATTTTGACCTAAAACCAAGAATTTGTACCTTCATTCCATAGCAATAGCTACTTTCCTTAATCTTGCCTTTGTGACACATGCAGCTGTTTACAGTATAGCTAGTGGCTGCAAAATAATCTTTCTGCTCCACTGAAGGTTCTTAGACATGCTTTGGAAAGCTACTTTTTTGAAACTAAAGAACAGTTCCACATCTAATCCATCCTGATTCTATTTTTTTTAAGGAAATCTGTTAAGCGTCGTAAGAACAAATAGCGTTTGTAATTATTGTTTTGAAAATGGTGAATCCAGCTCTTGCTCTGTCTCTTCATATAAGGAATGAGTAGTCATAAATCAGTGTAGTCACTGAAACTTAAAATAAGCCTGTTTATGGTCTGCAAGTGTTCTAGGGCTGGGTAACCTAAAAATTAAAAACATGGACAGACGCTCAGCTGTATTTAACATGAAACATTTTGCTCTTTCTGTCTTCAGGGCCTTTGCGAAGAAACAACAGCAACTGAGTGCACTGAAAATCCTGCAGAGGAATTGCGCTGCATATTTAAAGCTTAGGCACTGGCAGTGGTGGAGAGTCTTCACGAAGGTTCGTTATATTGTCAGGTTCTTTGGCTTTTGTAAATAGGTAGATGCAGTTTCTTACTTGTTCATTTCAAATCTTTGTAGGTGAAGCCTCTTCTTCAGGTCACACGTCAAGAAGAAGAACTTCAAGCCAAGGATGAGGAGCTAATGAAGGTGAAAGAAAAACAGACGAAAGTGGAGGCAGAACTTGAGGAAATGGAAAGAAAACATCAACAGGTTTGTGCCCAAGATCAGCTTTGATACGTAGAATGTATATTGCACTATATCCTGTGTAAGGGAGCCATGTCGGCGACACACTTATCAGCAAAAACACGGTGAATCTGGAGAGAACTCCTTTCACATTCGGCTAAAATCTGGAATAGGAAGATACAGCATGAGCTGTTCCTCCAAGAATGCAGAAACATCATGTTAACATAACTAAACTTTTTTTGGCCTTTCCTAGTTTACCGGAGAACTTCAGTTGCAGTGTCATTTTTCCTTTTCAGATGTGTTTTCGGGGTAGGATGCTTATGTGGTGTACACGTGCTGTTTAACAAGTGGGATGCAGTTATGGCCATCACTGGACAAAACTGAAAATGAATTGATAGGGACAAATAACATTGTCAATTTAAAACAGTTAAAGGAAAGTCAGTAAAGCTAGATATGTATGTATCACTAAGGTAGTTACGAGACACAATAGAACTGGGATGCATATCTAGAATGGCAAAGCATCTGTTCCTGTTAATGAAAGGGCTGGAAGGCATGGGCCATGAGGAGCATCTAAGGACACTGGGTTTGTCTTAGTTTGGAGAAAAGGAGACGGAGGGGCAACCTCGTTTCTCTCCAAGTTTCCTGAGGAGGGGAAGGGGAGAGGGAGATGTTCCACATATCCATTGACTGAACATGCGGGAATGTTCAAAGCTGTGTCAGGGGAGTTTCAGACTAGGTATTAGGAAGCATTTCTTTACTGAGAGGGTGGTCAAACACTGGAACAGGCTTCCTGGAGAGGTGGTAGATACCCCATGCCTGTCAGTATTTAAGAGGCATTTGGACAATGCCCTTAATAATACACTTTAGCTTTTGGTCAGCCCTGAAGTAGTCAGGCAAGTTGGACTAGATGATTTTTGTAGGTCCCTTCCAACTGGAGCTTTTCTATTCTGCTCTAGCATTTACACAGCAAGAAGTAACATGTGTCCCAAGTGTCAGCTTCAGCCCAGCTACCCGTGGCACTGGCGGGGGTGCCACTAGGCAGGGATGGGTGCATGGAACAGTCCAGGAAACAGGCACTTCCCTCATCTTTTTGCTGCTGGTAGAACAGGACACATGGGGTAGGCACAGTGGGATCTGTTCCTTCCAACTGGGGGGACAAGTGAGTGAATATTACTGTAGCCCTATTAGGAAAGCTGGCGTTTTCCGGACTGCTGATAAAGCCCTCTGCTAAAAGTCTTCATTTTCAGATGTCGACCAGGGAGTCTAGAGTTGGAGCAGAACTTGGCCTTTAAGTAACTTTGTAGTCGTCATATGTATAATGTCTCATGAGAAACTTTGAAATGTCATTTTTGCTGCTTTACTACCTTTTCTGTATATTTTCAGCTTCTAGAAGAGAAGAACATTCTTGCAGAGCAGCTACAGGCTGAGACAGAGCTCTTTGCAGAAGCTGAGGAGATGAGGGCTCGCTTGGCTGCCAAAAAACAAGAGTTGGAAGAAATTCTCCATGATTTGGAGTCCAGGGTGGAGGAGGAAGAGGAAAGAAACCAAATATTGCAGAATGAGAAAAAGAAGATGCAGGGCCATATTCAGGTATGCCTCTTGGTAACTGGAAATGGAAAAGCATGCAAACAGGACAATTAAGGATGAGAAAGCTCCCTCAACACCTCTTGTGGCATGGAGGAATTTAGCTCACTAGCACCATGTGTGGAATAAAATCAGTTTTAATTTTTTTCTCTTCTCTTCCTGTGTTCAGTGTGTTTAGAGCTTCTTGTGGTTTCCAGGCATATGAGGGTGAGGAAAGAAGTCAGAATGCCCTGTTGGTAGCTATAGCGTACGCAGATAGAGAGTATTAAAGGTAGTAAGCACTTCTGAGTGGGCAGAAACAGGGAATGACTGCATGGGGCTTACCTCGTTTCTTGTAGAAACAGACTGATGGGATGATGTCACTTATGAGAGAAATGCTTCTTTTTGATCGAAATCTAGTGAATATGATGACGAGTATTCCTTCTCAGACTTCTACAAAACAAAGACGACTTCATCTCCTCTGAGTTACTTGGGTTTTTTTGTGAAAACCAGATGGTTTAGATGCTTCCTTTTGAATACACAGGGACTTTGAAAAAGGGAATACCTGAGAACTTATGTGTCTTTCAAAATATTCAAGGTACTTGAAGGGGAAATAAACCCTATATCTCATAGCTCTTGATGCTGTTTAAGAAGTATGTGTTAATGTGTGGCTGAGAATCTGCAGTATGCTAGGGAGTGTTTGACATAAAGCCTGATCCGATTTGGTTGTCATTAAGTAGATTTTTTTTTTTAATTTATTTTATGTTCAGAATTAAGAAGGTGAAAGACTCCGAAGTGAGTGTATGTTTCCTAGACAGTATATTTCAGCCAAAGCTGAAATACAGAGTATAAAAAAAAAATTCCCTGTGTATCACATGGCCCTTAATTTCATTACCTGATCATTGATACTGTAAATGAATCTAACAAAGCGAATGCGTTTTTAGTGTTAGTTTAGGGCAGGTGGCTTTTCAAAATAATAAATTTTTTTCACCAAGTTAAAAAAAACAAAAACAAACAAACCAACCCCCCCAAAAACCCCAAAACCACACAATCAAGAAAACCACATGGGTGACCTGGAAAACGCACAGATGCAATTGCCTTTCTTCCCAGGACCTAGAGGAACAGCTTGATGAGGAGGAGGGAGCTCGACAGAAGTTGCAGCTTGAAAAAGTGACAGCTGAAGCCAAGATCAAGAAGATGGAGGAAGAGATCCTACTGTTGGAGGACCAAAATTCTAAATTTTTGAAGGTGAGTCCAGTGTGTGCGGTGGAGATTCTGTACGTAAGTAATAATAGTGCCAAGTGATAGCTCTCAAAACGTTTGTGACTGCTGTTGCACTATCTGTGAAGTTTGTGTCTGAAGACTTGTGGGGTTTGAACAGGTTGAAGTTGAGACACTTGGAGCTTCTTTTGAACTGACCTTCAAAGGGAAGTGTTTGCCATGCATTCTTTCCAGTTTCATGAGTCTTCCAAATCTAAGAGCTGGAAACAGTGTTTATCATAGCTACTGTTGTTCTCTGCAAACAGATTTCCAAAACTGTACAGCAAATGCTGTCTTAAAACCAGGCCTCCTGTGTGTTAAATTCCACGTATCACTTCCTTGGAAAACAAATGTTCATGTTTCTGTACTATTCCAATTGATTCTTAATATTGCAGGTCAGTCACTTGAAATAAAATCTGTATTATATATGCTGTATGAGACCTCTATATGGATCTTGTATATTCAGTTATTTGTGCTGCTTAGAGACTCTTCAAATTGTATTCTAGAACTTATTCTTTCTCCCCTTTCTCCTAACTAGGAGAAGAAACTGATGGAGGATCGAATTGCTGAATGTACTTCTCAGCTGGCTGAAGAAGAAGAAAAGGCCAAAAATTTGGCCAAACTCAAGAATAAGCAGGAAATGATGATCACCGATTTGGAAGGTTTGTTCTTGCTACGTCTGCCTATTAACAGCTTGGACATCAGACTAGAAAGGAATGGATCACTCGTTGCTATGTGTGCAGTGTCAGGTCCAGTCTGCTATGTGTAACCTTATACGTAGATACCTTAACAGCTGTTATTTTTATCTAAATCTTGAAAGAAATTTGTGTTGCTTGCAAGACTTGTTGCATCTGACTGCTCAGTCTTGCTCGTGTTTAACTTGTTAGGTTTTCATTTTTGAGAATCCATTTCATTTATAGACACACTCAGAAACACTCATGTTGTTGCATGCATCCCTTAGTAATGAGGGAAAACATCTATCTCTTGGGAAGCTGCTGTGCTTTTCTATAGTAACACATTAGAGCAGTGTATTTCTGGAAGAATGTTAGTAGGCATTCATTAGGCTTCTAATATTTATTTGAATAAGCAAATCTGAATGGTTTTGCTTTTCCTAATGCTTTGTTTGTCTAAAATGGTTTAATTTCTTTGGCCATTTATTTCTGATTGTTTTGCCTGTAAATATCCATTGTGCAACATTAATAAACTGCCAAGTCAAAGTTGCAAAACATAAGGCAGAGTTGCTCTCTATGCCCTAATTTGGAAATGTTTTTTTTCACTTTTTGTATTATGACCTGTCTTGCTACATACTTTAAAACTGATGTGCTTATGAAAGAATACCAAAGTTTAATCTTATCTGTATAGGAAGGTATTGAACTAATAGGGGGATAGTCAGTGATTGGTGTACCTTTTCTTTAAAAACCATATTCATAGATGTTAAGATGGGCATAAGTAAGCTTTACTCATTGGAAAATAATGCTTGAATAGTTACGTGCTTAAATCAGGACTAGTGTTTCTGAAGATACTTGACAGATGTGTTTGGTTATGGTATCATTCCAAGACTGGTGGCCTTAGAACTGGAAATTAAAGCTTAAATATAAGGCATGCAATTTCTTAGCTAGTGAAGTACAGTAAAATGATATTTACTCTTGGAGATGATTCAAGAAGCCATTAAGGTCTCTCTGGTAGGGTCTTGGCACTGATAGGTACTGAAATTTGGGTTGAAAAAAAAAAATTAATTCAGTTTACAATGCACTTCCTCAATTACAAAAATGGGTCTTACGACACTGTTCTGTCACTCATCAGAAATACAATGTAAACACAGAGGGGAAAAGTGCTATTTTTTTGAATGAGGTACTGTTTAGAGAAAAACAGTGTTACTTTAGATTGTCTGCAAAATACCAGATCTCTAAGAGATGATTCTTAAACAGGGCTCTCTTTCCATGTAGAAGATGATGTCCTGATCCAGTAGCAGGCTTAGGAAGGTGTGAGAGAAATCTCTGTACTGAGGACCCACAAGTATTGAACAAGTCTAATAACTTATGTTTATGCTAATGCATTTAGAATTGTGCTAATGCTATGCTAAGCACCAGTGGTTTGGCAACACCTTCCTGTGACTTAAATATATTACATACCTGGTCTTTAGCTAACCATAAACAATGCAGCCAGTAACTCTTAATCGGACAACAGGCAGATCAACTAAATGTGTTTTATTGCTATGGCACTGCTAACTGGATGGTTTTCACAAAGAAATACCTTAGGGCAGGAGTAGCTCGGCTACGCAAGTAATTTACTGGAAGCTATTAGGGTTGCAGAGTCTTGCTAAATATCAATGAGATGTGAGTTTGTGGCACAGATACTTGCAAAAACTGTTTATCCAAGTTTTCTTTAAGCTATACTACCTTCCAGTAGACCTTTTGGAGTCTAGCCTAGCCCTTCCAAAACTGTGTAAGCCATTATTTTTTCCAGACTGTAGTTGATCTTAATTTTTGAACCTTGATGTCTGTGATTATCTGGCCTAGAAGCTCAAACTGCTCTTCTGTTAGATCCCATTCCTTATTTTCCCTCAAGAGGAGGTTATGTTTCTGGTCTCTTATTTCAAACTTTTTTTCTTCAGTCATTGACTTTTTCTTGACTTTTTATTTAAATGATACAGTTCTACTTTGCTATTTCATCTTTCTCAGTCAGCCTTCCAGCTGCAGGCTGGAGAAAGAACTGACACAGTATAAATTAAACTTTCTACCCTTCCTGCCACCCTGTGGTCCTGCCCCCAAACCTTCTGAGGATCACAAGAGAAAAACTTGCATATAAATAGAATTCTTTGCTTCCTCAGAGCGCTTAAAAAAGGAGGAGAAGACTCGTCAAGAATTAGAAAAAGCTAAAAGAAAACTTGATGGTGAAACAACAGACCTACAGGACCAAATAGCTGAGCTGCAGGCCCAAATTGAAGAACTGAAGATCCAGCTGGCCAAGAAAGAGGAAGAACTCCAGGCTGCTCTTGCTAGGTCAGAGCACGATGGGGCTTACGACTACAGAAGTATGGTAGAAACCTGCTTTCCCAGACAGAATTTCAGTTAACTGCAAACATACCAGAACTGGGAATGTTAAAGCAGAGGCCAGTTCATGTTTGTACTAGAGCATCTCTAGACACCTGTTCTGTGCGTAGACATGGCAAAAAATGGAATTCAGTGTTTTATCAGCATCCTTGCTCTACAACGCTGCAAAAAAAAGAAGTGTAACCAGTGTATAATAGGGTTTGGGCTCTGGAAGCTTTTTTTGTCTCCCAGAGTTTAGACTCCGGAAAGAAAAAGCATGTAATTCTCAGTGAGCCTTCTTAATAGAGTACTTTCAGTGATTGGGTAGGACAGACATTATCAAGATTTGTGTGGTAGTCTTGCAGTCATATGTTATAAGCTAAACACCTTTTGTATTTTTTGAGTAATGATCCAAAATTTTGCAGGAAGAGAAAATTCTACAGACTGCATTTTTGGGACAGTGGTGAGATCTACAAAATTGGAATACTTGAATGTAAACTTGAAAGCATGATCATTCTGACTGCATCTGTAGTACCTGGGGCCCACACTTGTCAGGATCTTGAGCATAACAGTAGTGGTTTTCTATCTGTGAAGTTTTAGAACATCTGTTTTATTCTAGTGGAAAAGTTAAGGTATCATTTATGTACATAATTTAAATAATGTTAGACTGTTATGAGAATAGATCTGAAGCTATGAAATATCATTAACTGTTGTGTTGCTGTTTTTAACAGAGGTGATGAAGAAGCAGTTCAGAAAAACAATGCATTGAAAGTGATAAGAGAGTTGCAGGCTCAAATTGCAGAACTCCAGGAGGATCTTGAATCTGAGAAAGCGTCACGCAACAAGGCAGAAAAACAGAAAAGAGATTTAAGTGAAGAGTTGGAGGCTTTAAAAACCGAACTGGAAGATACCTTGGATACCACTGCAGCACAGCAAGAGCTGAGGTAGGATTATATGTCTGTGTAAGAAGGCACCATTAAAATTCATCTTTAATTTACAAAAGACTAAAATCTTCATTTTGATAACCCTTGATGCTCCCTCCAGGACAAAGCGTGAGCAGGAGGTGGCTGAACTAAAGAAAGCAATTGAAGAGGAAACGAAAAACCATGAAGCGCAGATCCAGGAAATCAGGCAGAGGCATGCTACTGCTCTGGAAGAGCTCTCTGAACAACTTGAACAAGCCAAAAGGGTGAGAAGACAATGAATTACAGAAATACACTTTTCTGCTTTGGGACTTTAAGTACCATAAGTAGTGTGGTCCCTTCCACTGATATCTGCAGAGCTAAGTTGTCCTCCATACACGCATAACATTGCAGTTGAATCGAATATATCATGCTGGTTTCAATATATTGTAACTGTTAGACAGTCTTGGCATCTGTCTGAAAAGTGTTCATTATGCTTGGAAATGGTGTACCTAGAGATAAATCATGTAGTACTTCTATAGGAATTCTCCAGCAGTCCTCATGCTTATTTGGCGAAAAGCAGTTCTCTGCATGAGTGAACTGCAAATTGCTGCCAAATAAGGTAATTGTAATGTCAGCACTCACAAATAACGAACTGCAAGTGCAGGTAGTATTGAAAGTTCTTCCAGCTCCTCTTAACTTCATGCTTGTACTGTGACCCCCAGTGCTAGATATCTGTGGAGTATCGTGCCGGTTTGCACAGCTGAATTGTGTTCTCTGGTAGCCACCACCAGAGCAGGCAGGAGGAGGCACACCTGGTAGCATGGTTCCTGCTAGTGTAGCTTGAGTGTTGTCTTCAAGGGTAGATTTATTCCAACACTGCCAGAAAAAAACCCAGTATCTTTAGTTTGTGAAATTATATTCTTGATCATTTCACAACAGTGTGTGTGAACCATCCATATACTGTAGTAATATTTTTATGTAGGGAATATGTCACAAGCTTCCTTAACTTAAAATACTAAGTGAGAAACGTAGCGGTTAAAGATGGTGGAAATTATTATTCACCTGAAATGAAAAGATGATGGAAATTATTCACCTGAAGATCTTAAGCATGTCTTGTGCTCCTTATTCATGAAATCTCCTCAATAAGAGTATGAAAAGATGAAAAAATACCCTGCAATCTTTAACAGAGGTCCTGTGATAAGGTGATGTCACTTCTGGTGATACAATGGGACTTAAACATTCCTTATGCCAATTACTAGGTTTTTAAAAGGTTTTTGACAAACGTCAGTGCAATGGTGAAAAGTGCTTTGTTATGCACTTCCAGGCTGCTCTGCCTACTAAAATCAGGGCAGCTTTATTTGATATCTTTCCTTTTATTTCTGTGAGATGAGCCATGCTGATCTGTTAGTGGGCACATTCCTTCCTGCTTGTAGTGCTACTCACAGTCATTTTACGGCACTGACATCTCAGATCTTGCTGAATTCATAGAAGCATCTTCTGGTCCTCACTGTTACTTGTGATATCTGAGGGTGGAATAACTTGAAAACCTCAGTCTTTGGCTAACATACACAGAATGTTACATGGCAGCATGTTAAACATCCCTACTTACAACTTGCTGAGCACTTTGTCTTTGAACTTGTAAACCTGGTTTGCTGGACTGAATATTTTTAGCAGAAAACTTTATTGATACATAACAAAGTGTTGAATTTCTTGTCTTTTGTTTTTCCTAGTTCAAAGCAAATCTTGAAAAAAACAAGCAAGGCCTAGAGTCTGACAACAAGGAGTTAGCCTGTGAAGTGAAGGTACTGCAGCAGGTCAAGGCAGAGTCTGAACATAAGAGGAAGAAGCTTGACGCTCAGGTACAAGAGCTAACCGCTAAGGTCTCGGAAGGAGAAAGACTGAGGGTGGAACTGGCAGAGAAAGCTAACAAGCTGCAGGTAAGGCTGTATGGAATTCCTAGACTGCTGAAAAATAGGCAAGAAAGTAAAAGCCTTAACCATATGCAGAAATGGCTAGGAGAAATTACTTTCAAAGATGCAGTTAGGTCTACAGGAACTAGGTCTGTAGTTGATGTTGGAGGTGATCTCAGTCCTGCACTCATGTACTTGAGGAACATTAAAGTGGTGACATGCCTCAGGTGGAGATAGCTAGACAGCCATTAATCCTGAACTTCTTGGGCTGTGTGAGAATTACAGTGGTTTTTAAGTCCATTGCTTCCCATCCTGGAGATGAAATCCTGTAGGAGACTCTGCTGACAGCTGGCCTACAGGTTTCTGGCTTGGATATGGAACTGATCGGGCTGAGCTCATTTGTAGGTGTGAGTGAAAATGTACTGATTAATGATGGCCACAAGTTTCCTTTTGTTCTTCAAAGTTGGGAGCTTGACAGATAGGGATTGTGAGTAAAGGCCCGTTCTTCTGGGAAATGGACAAAATGCAGTCAGGGCTGACCTTTAAACCACAGCAACAAGTACTTTAGATAAATCAAGCTAAAGTGCCTCAAAAAGAGAATGGCCCAGTTCTTTTTGGGGGAAGCTTTTGGGCAGTCTGTCACTGTATATACAAGTACCATAGCCTAAAATAGCAAGAGTTGGCACCTTGCAGTAACCTTTGTCTTGCAGTGATGCTTTAAATCCACCTGCCACCCTGATAATCCCTGAATTAATGGTACTGTAAAATATATGGTGCTATAATTAAAGATGGCATTTGAGTATGAATGCAGATACTGGAATCACATGCTCTGCTAAATAGCATGCCTAACTCTCATTATGTTATACCCGAAAGTTCCAGATTGACATCCAACTTCAAGTTTTTAACCAAACTTCAGTATTTTTAGCTTGTTGCATCTCTGTACTGGGATCTATTGTTGTCCTGCCATACCTGGAGTTTGAGGTTTTGTGTTCTGCAGCTGTAGCTCCCAGTGAGATGCAAGCTTTGCCGTGACTCAGCTGCATGCTGTTACCTTTAGACTGCTTGCTTTGCAGAACGAGTTGGATAATGTCTCAAGTCTCCTGGAGGAAGCGGAGAAGAAAGGCATTAAGTTTGCCAAGGATGCGGCTAGTTTGGAATCTCAGCTTCAGGATACACAGGTGTGTGTGCAGTGAAGCTTGAACTTTGCACTGAAGCTTTATTCCTCATTGAAACCCTAACTGCATAACAGAACCTACATTTTCATTCATAGTTTGGAAAGTCCCTTGGATAGAAGCTGTGTTTCCTATTGAAGTCTAGTGAAGTGCGATGTATAATGACTGCTCAGCTCCACGTGGAGCCAATTTTTCATTATCTAAGATTCACTGCTTGATAGACTGTAGCCTTTCAGTTTCTCTTTTGTTTCTTAGTCTCTGTAGGAGATAAGCATTAAGTCAAAAAAGCCTTTCCAAGTTGAATGTTAATGTAAATAAGACCCTTGGGGTATATGAAAAGCACGAGGGACAGTACCCTGTCTTTTACTGACAGCTTAAGTTCTTAAAAGTGCCAGTGTTTGGTTTTGGGTTAAACAATGCAGCTTTATGGATGTATTCATCACTTAAATATACTCTTTTTTTTCTTTGTATAAAAGTCTTGATGGTGATTATTTGAATAATGTTAATCACAATTGGAGAGGTCTGTGAGGAGCAGGATGGGGGAGGGGGGTGGTGGTGCTTGCACCTTCCATTAATTTCCATTATGACTGAAGTTTTCACTGGCAAATTACAGCTGTCTTTAAACTGACCTTTATATTTAAGCAATGCAGTAAAACTTAGAAGCATGCTGCCATGGCAGGATTTGCTGCTATATATTCTTTCCAGGTGGTTTAAAATAGGGAGTCTATATGCTTGTCTGAAACAAGAAAAACAAATTTTGAAGGTGACTTCTGTGCTTGTCCCTTTAAAGATGGAAAAGTATTATCCATTAACCTCTAGAACTGACAAGTGGCATGGATTCCCTGATCAGAAATATGCTTTATAAAGGTTTAAGTGTGCCCGAAATGAATGAGCAGCGCCTTTTTGACAACCCAAATTACAGATGTCTTCATAAGCATGTCCAAACACTGTGAGAAAAATAATCAAACCTGAAACTCCATATAGAGTAATGGAGGGTGGCAGCCTAAGGCCACAGTTAACCCACTGTGAACCAAACTGAACTTTGGACATGCCTGTTTGTGTAACAGGAGTTGCTTCAGGAAGAAACCCGCCAGAAACTCAACCTGAGCAGTAGGATTAGACAGCTGGAAGAGGAGAAGAACAACTTGCAAGAGCAGCAGGAAGAGGAAGAAGAGGCCAGAAAGAACTTGGAGAAACAGATGCTTGCCTTGCAGTCACAGGTAAGCTGTTGTAAATGGCAGGACTTCTGTAAAGCCTACACATTCCAGGTGAGATGAATTGGTGTCCCAGACCTCTCAGGGAAAATGTCATGTAATTTGCACATGTGCTAGACCAGATTTCGGAATAAAATTTCCTGTGGTCTTTCTCCATTGCAATAATGACTAGTACAACTAACTGCAACGGGCAGGACTTTCCCCTACTTAATGTCCTGCTAGCTCACAATTTTTGTGTTACTTTAGCTAGCAATAACATCTATTTCTGGTTTTATATTTTGGACCTGATGCCTCTCTTTCCTTCTCATGATGCACTAAGGAACATTATTTTCTTTTATTAAATTTCAGTTGGCTGATGCTAAGAAAAAGGTAGATGATGATTTGGGAACCATTGAAGGCTTGGAGGAAAATAAGAAGAAATTATTGAAGGACATGGAGTCCTTAAGCCAACGCCTAGAGGAGAAGGCAATGGCTTATGACAAACTGGAAAAGACAAAGAATCGCCTGCAGCAGGAGTTGGATGACTTGATGGTAGATCTAGATCATCAGCGCCAGATTGTTTCTAACTTGGAGAAAAAGCAGAAGAAGTTTGATCAGGTAGTCTAGTTTCCTGTCACCTTGCGGCTTTTTATGATTTTTAAATGGCATCTTGTTTATATTGTTACTGCCTAAATGAGCCTTGTTTAAAGACAGCTCTGACTAGAGTACTGTGATTATTGATAAATCTTTTGTGAGCAGCTTGGCCTTTTTTAAGAGTAACTTGTTACTTTTAGTGAGCTAAATGCCAGCTTTGAGGTCTTGTTAGATCAAGTAATAAGCTCTTCAGATACAAGAAATTGTATTGGACCAAAAAATTAAGAGTAGTATTGTCGTCCTTCATAATAGACTAAGAAAGGATATGAAGACTGAAAGATGAAAACAATATAAAAGTTATTTACTCTTGATTAATAGCTTGCTTTCCTCATCTCATCCCAGAGTAGCTGTAACTGTTTTCTTCCTAGCACTTTGATCAAGTTTGAGAGACTAGACAGCTTCTGAAGGCCAATTAAACTTGGAGTGTTAACGACTTCATTGATTGAACACCTGAGGCAGGAAGGACCTGATTATAGAACTTAGGAGATGGATTAATTATTTCTTATGTTCAGATGCTGGCAGAAGAAAAGAACATTTCTGCCAGATATGCAGAGGAAAGAGATCGTGCTGAAGCAGAAGCAAGGGAGAAGGAAACCAAAGCACTGTCTCTGGCTCGGGCTTTGGAAGAAGCCCTGGAAGCTAAGGAAGAATTTGAAAGACAGAACAAACAGTTGCGTGCAGATATGGAGGACTTAATGAGCTCTAAAGATGATGTGGGAAAAAATGTGAGTATGTTTCCACACCCTCTTTTGTTATATACTGCATAGAGAATAACACAGGAAAACTCCCTGGCTGGAGAAGCATGTTTGACACAAAAATAGAACTTTCTGAAGCTGATTTATAACCCCAAATTCTCGAGGAATTAATGCTCAGAATAAGGGGGTGGTCTTTATTAACATCAGGCCTCATTAAAAGATGTGAAGATATGGATAGCAGAAACTACTTGCCAAATGACTAGTGGCACCTGTGCTAGATTTAAGAGCTTGTCTCACTACTACTTTTTCTCTGTGATAGCTCATCTCTCCAGTCATCTGCACAGATGTTTGTTGAATTCTCTAATACAGACCTAGATTCTGTTCTGCCTGTTCTGATTCATTGTCCAGTTCAGAGCATCACAAAACGTAGTGTACTGAGGTCATATAATGTCTTATTTTGCTGTTAATAACTGCTGATGTTGAGGTACCTGAAGGAGAGGGTCTGATTGACGTTTGGGGCTTAGGTCCATGAACTGGAGAAGTCAAAGAGAACCTTAGAGCAACAGGTTGAAGAGATGAGGACTCAGCTTGAGGAACTGGAAGATGAACTGCAGGCCACGGAAGATGCTAAGCTTCGTTTGGAGGTCAACATGCAAGCTATGAAAGCTCAGTTTGAGAGAGATCTGCAAGCCAGAGATGAACAGAATGAAGAGAAAAAGAGGATGCTGGTTAAACAAGTATGTCTATTTTACTGTAGTTCATAGTGGGAAGGGTGTGACTATCTTTTGCCAGAGCTCTGTGGCTTCGGTGATAAGTTGCTACCAGAAAAATAAAACTGTCTGCTTAAACATCCCATCCTATAGAGATCCCAACCACTAATCTTTACAAACAATAGAATAGGTCTTGTTGAGGGCTTGTCACTGTTAATGTTAGTCTGCTACTGATGGTCCTCCAATTCAACTGTATCTTCCCTCAAAAGATTTGGCTATTGCTGCATGGGTGTATTTCAAGTCCATCTTGTTCGGTGTATAGGAACAAATCCATGGATACCAACATAAATTGACAGACTGTAATTCAGTGAATGATTTCCTAAATGAAAATCATGGCAAAGATTCCAGATCTGCCAGACTTGAGTCTCTTCAGATCTGCTTTGTGTTACCAGAATTCTCAAGAAATGCCTTTAAAATTTCATGCTTGTAAGAAAAGGTGGTTCTAAATTAACATTTCTAAAGCTTTAAGGAAAAAACACCTAATATTTCAAGATTTATCAGAAGAAAACAAAAACTTAAAATTACTGAGGATCACCAATATAGAGATCTTTCTTACAAATAAACAAAAGCATTGGCCTGGAAGGCTTTTGAAGTTCACTGCAATGCACAATTGCTGTTATCTTGCACTGGACAAGAGCTCTTGAACTGGCACGAGGAGGGAGGCTTGATTCAAAAAGAAATATATTCTTTCATCTTGGTAACCTGTGGCATTTCTGGCTCAGTTTTATTTTTGTATGAGTTTGACTTAGTTTGTGTTGGTTAGCTACTTACTTTGCTTTTCTGCTTTGTTTTGGGAAAAAAGTTGTTGGTGTATAAATGCTAGCAGCACAGCTGTTTCAAAGAGAATGATTTAATCTTTTTCTTCAGAAAATTAGATGATTCTGCGTTTCATTTTCCTCTTAGTAGTTCAAGCAGAATTAGTGGCGTCTGCCCCGGAGTGATACCTAAATGTGGATAGATGTGCTGGGCAAGGAGCTGGTCACTAAGTAGCTGAACAGATGAAATGGAAATGCTTCAAATGCTGTGATTGTCTTTTTTCCTTTTTTGTCAGTTCAGAGGTCTCTGCTTCCAGTCTGTGGATTTGTTTTTGCCATCTGCAGTGTCGTCCCATGTACCTTGTATTCTGTAGTCTCTTCCAATCAAGTAATGTTAATTCTGCTCTGCAAAGGCCTTTTGGATTCATCCAAACTCTTTTGCTAGGATTTCATGTTTGCTGCATTCCTGAACTGAGCCTGTTAAATGCCTTGATTTCACAGGTGCGAGAGCTGGAGGCAGAACTGGAAGATGAGCGCAAACAGAGGGCTCTTGCTGTGGCAGCCAAGAAGAAAATGGAGATGGATCTCAAAGACCTGGAAGGTCAGATAGAAGCTGCAAATAAGGCTCGCGATGAAGCAATCAAACAGCTACGTAAGCTCCAGGTAGGCACAGCTAATCAACTGAGCTTTCTCTGCTGGTGACAGTCTGTCAAGGGTGTTGCTCTTCATCAAATACATTGGTAGCTTGAAGGCAAGAGGAGTATCAGACTCAGCTATGCGGACATATGTCATGGTGTATCTGGCCTGAACTTACCACCTGCTCAAAACTCCTCTCATCCTTTTGTCAGTAAGGAGTTAAGACTGTCCCCCACGTACTTCTATTCAGTAATCGTATTTTTCCTTATTTCAACACTTTGCATAAGGATGTAGTGAGTATTGCTTTCCAGGCTGTGTTTTTAAAATTTGTGGTTGTTTGTATCTGAATTTACTGATTTGAGCTCAGCTCTTGCTGACTGCTGCTTCCTCAAGTTGTTCAACTTTTAGGCATTTTCAACCAAAAATACTCCAGAGAAAAAGGAGGAGTTACCTCTTAGTTGCTTTTAAAAAAGCTCCAAGATGACCATTCTTTTTAGTTTGGCAAGAAAAAAAAAAACAGTCCTTGTGTCAAGGATTTATTTCGCATTCCCAGAAAAATACTCAACATCTGGTACAGTTCAGTTTTGCCAAAGATTTTAAATGCCATGGCCCAAAGCTGCAGGAGTATGAGGCCACTGCACGACCATATAAAGCATATGGAGAATTAAATTGCCTTTCTGCCCTGTCCACTTTATTCCTTGGCAATCCTACTTCAAATCCTACTTCAACTGAACGAAGGCAATTCTGGAACTGAGCCCTGGATGAAGAGGTTAAAGTGAGAAATGCTGTTACCTAGCAGTACCCTGCTCCTCTAGTCCAAGAGGACAGGACAGCCAGAGAGTTCATACCTGATCTCTGTATGCTTTCGTACAAGCACCTGAAATAAGTGTTCTCATGACTGGTGGTATTCTAAAGATGCAGGTACAACTTAAATGCAGTTTCTCTAACTTTATTGTCTCAGCATCTCATAGAATCATAAACTTGTTTAGGTCAGAAAAGACCTTTAAGATCATCTAGTCCAACCACTGACCCTACTCTACCAGGTCTGCCACTAAACCATGTCTCAAAGCACCACATCTACACGACTCTTAAACACATCTAGGGATGGTGACTCAGCCACCTCCCTGGGCAGCCTGTTCCAGTGTTTGAGAACTCTTTCACTGAAAAGTCTTTTCCTCATGTCCAGCCTAAACCTCCCCTGGCGCAACTTGAACCTGTTTCCTCTTGTCCTATCGCTAGTTACTTGGGAGAAGAGACCAGCGCCCATCTCACTACAACCTCCTTTCAGGTAGTTGTAGAGAGCAATAAGGTCTCCCCTCAACCTTCTCTTCTCCAGACTAAACAATCCTAATTCCTTCAGCCGCTCCTCATAAAGACGTGTTCTCCAGACCCCTCACCAGCTTTGCCTTTCTCTGGACACGCTCCAGCACCTCAATGTCCCTCCTAGACTGTGGTGACCAAAACTGAACACAGTAATCTCAAGTCAAACTTGTGAAGATTAAGATCTCGGTCTGTGTGAAGTGTTTCTTAAGGCAAGCATAAGTATGTGCTTCTAGGTGTGCAAGTGGTGCATTGTGTTACTTCTGCACTGAGAACTGTTTCTTATCTTTGCATGCTTCTAGTAAGTTTTGGGTTTTTTAGTCAATTTAAGTAAATTTTTTACAAGTCATTCCAAAAGCTTTACCTATCCATAAGTGTCATGACAAATGTAATTGAGCTTTATTTACACTTTATTATAGTGTGTTCCTACAAGAAATATACCAGATAAATGAGGTGAAGTCTTATAAGGTGATATTTCAGACAAGGGTTTGAGTGATGGAAAGATGAGAAAATAAAGTTTTAATATGAAAATAAGAACTGAAAATGCATTTAAGTGGAATGAAGCCACTTTGGGAGGAAGGCCTTACCTTTTAAGGGTCAAAATGCTTCAGAGCTACTAATAAATCTTGTGATTGTCCTAATGCAGCATGGCTTTTTCTTTCCCCTGCTTTCCAACTGCAGGCTCAAATGAAAGACTACCAGCGGGAGCTGGAAGAAGCACGTGCATCCAGAGATGAGATCTTTGCACAGTCCAAAGAGAGTGAAAAGAAGCTCAAAGGTCTTGAAGCAGAAATACTCCAGCTCCAAGAGGTGAGGTTGAAATCCAAGAAATTTGTTTTTCTTACTAGAGTAAAGCAAAGATCAGAGAGTCAAAAAAGTAAAAAGCAATCTAGTGAGTTGAACAGAGAAATGGGAGCCAGGAGAACTTTCTCTTTGCCTCTGCCTGAGGTCATTAGTGAGCTCCTTGTGCCTTTATAGGAATCATTCCAGTAGTCTGGACTTCATTTCTCTGCCTGGGTAGCAGGAAAGCTTTGCTACTGCTTAAACAGATTTGAGGCCTCACTAAAATTTGCCAGGTGGTTCGAGAGTCTCTGGGAGGTGCAGTGCACAGTGTCAGTACTAAGATTGGTTATTGGAAATACATAAAAACCTAACAATCTCTCCAGTACCTCGGTGGCCCATTTAAGTCTGTGAAGGTTTATCCCTCTGCCATCTTAGGTCTTCATCCCTTTCTCTTACGGGCATGTGTTCCCTCATTGTTGGCAATTCATGTAGGAGCTCTAAGTCTTGCTACGTATCACTTATCTCCCATTATCTCCCTGGTCTGCCACAAGGTCAAACATCAGCAGAATTGGCTTATGTGAGAGTCTGCCTCTCTTTTGTCCTGTATGAGCTGCAGATCAAAGTTTGAAGCCATCGTTCAGATTTCACTACACTTACTGTTTGAACCTTTACAGATTACCTACGACTTACTAGAGCTTCTCCAGGTCATTCTTTTGTGGACTTCAAACTTGTTAGTCTTGCACTTGCAGTGCATTTAATTGTCCTTAGCAAGTGCCTGGGTGTTTCTACCACTTAATACAGTTTATAATATGAGCTTCAGTGCCGTTTATACAATAGTGCTAAAGCTTTTCTCTTCTATACTTTGCTTGCATTCATGTTATGTACTCTGTAAGAACCTAAAAAATCTGCTTAATTTACGGAATCATGGAATTTTCAGAGTTGGAAGGGACCTCTAGAGATCCTCTAGTCCAACTCCCCTGCTGACGCAGGAATGCCTACAGCACATTACTCAGGACTGCACCCAGGCGGGTCTTGAAAATCTCCAGAGAAGGGGACTCCACAACCTCCCCGGGCAGCCTGTTCAGTGTTCTGTCACCCTCACCGTAAAGAAGACTTTTCTTGTGTTTGAATGGAACTTCGTATGTTCCAGCTTGTGCCCGTTGCCCCTCATCCTGTCACTGGGAACCACTGAAAAGAGTCTGCCTCCATCTTCCTTCAACCCACCCTTTAGATACTTAGAAGCAAGAGTAAGGTCTCCCCTCAGCCTTTTCTTCTCCAGGCTAAAGAGTCCCAGCTCTCTCAGCCTTTTCTCATAAGGGAGGTGCTCCAATCCCCCAGTCATCTTTGTTGCCGTATGCTGGACTCTCACTAGTCCCGAGTAGAGGGGGAGAATGACCTCCCTCAACCTACTGGCCATACTCTTCCCTATGCAGCCCAGGATTCCATTGGCCTTCCTGGTGACAAGGGCACATTGCTGGCTCATGGATAATTTACTCTCTACCAGGACCCCCAGATCCTTCTCCTCAGAACTGCTTTCCAGCAGGTCCACCCCTAAGCTATATTGGTGCCTAGCATTCTCCCTTCCCAGGTGCACTTGCTGCTGTTCTTCTCTGCCCAGCACTCCAGCCTGTCCAGGACACGCGGGATGGCAGCACAGCCCTCCGGAGTGTCAGCCGCCCCTCCCAGTTTGGTATCATCAGCAAACTTGCTGAGGATACGCTCTGTCCCCTCATCCAGGTCACTGATGAATATATTGAACAAGGTTGGACCGAGTATTGACCCCCCCCGGGGGACACCACTGGTTACAGGCCTCCAACTTGACACTGCTCCATTAATCACAGCCCTCTGGGTTCTGTCACACAGCCATCTCTCAATCCACCTCGCTGTCTCCTCATCTAGCCCACGCTTCCTCAGCTTCCTAATGAGGATGTTAGGGGAGACAGTGTCAAAAGCCTTGCTGAAGTCAAGGTAGATGATGTCTACTGCTCTCCCCTCATCCAGCCAACCAGTTGTAACATCACAGAAGGCTACCAGATTGGTCAAGCATGACTTACCCCTGGTAAATCTGTGTTGACCACTTCCAATAACTTCCTGTTCTTCAGCGTGTTTGGAGATGACATCCAGAACAAGTCGCTTCATTACCTTCCCAGGGACAGAGGTGAGACTAACCAGCCTGTAGTTCCCTGGGTCCTCCTTCTTGCCCTTGTTGAAGACTGGAGCGATGTCGGTGGTCTTCCAGTCCTCAGGCACCTCCCCTGTTCCCTATGATCTTCCAAAGATGATGGAGAGTGGTCTAGCAATAACATCTGCCAGCTTTCTCAGCGCTCGCGGGTGCATCCCGTCAGGGCCCATGGGCTTACGGATGTCCAGGTTGGCCAAGTGGTCTCTAACCCGGTCCTCCTCAACTGAGGGAAAATCTTCCTCTCTCCAGACCTTCCCCCTTGTCTCCAGGGTCTGGGATTTATAAGGGACAGCTTTAGTGCCCACTTTACATTGAAGGTGTTTGTTAGAGCATGTGACAGAATGGTTTTCTCCTGGTGTTTAGAGCTTGAATGTAATGTTACTGATCTTTACTTTGTGCAAGGAACACTTCAGGGACAGGGAGAACTAAATCCATTGAAGTCATATGGCAGACCTCAGGAATCTCAGCATCTCCCAGAAGTTATTAGAACACTAAATTGTTTGCAGAAGTTTTGAGATTCCTAATGCTGTAATGAATCTTTTCCTAAACCTTAGGAGTTTGCTGCGTCTGAAAGAGCCCGTCGTCATGCTGAGCAAGAAAGGGATGAGTTGGCTGATGAGATTGCAAACAGTGCTTCAGGAAAGTGAGTCATCAGATGAATCAATTGTGCATCTGTAGAACTTCAGGCACCAGCAGCTGTAGTTCTCAGTAGTCTGCTTGCAAATTCTGTATTGACCTGTCTTCATGAGAAAAATTCCTCGTTGTTATGAAGAGAATTGCTTACACAGAAGCTTCACATGACAATTTGCAATGCCTAGAGTATCAGAAGCAAACTAGCCGGTAGCTTTGTATCAGATCTGAATGTGTCTTGACCCAAATACTTCCTTTCCAGGTCAGCGCTGCTGGATGAGAAGCGCCGGCTGGAAGCTCGTATTGCACAGTTGGAGGAAGAGCTTGAGGAAGAGCAGAGCAACATGGAGCTTCTCAATGAGCGGTTCCGAAAGACCACGCTGCAGGTGAATTGGTTGTTGGCAATGCTGTTGGGGCAATTTTGTGTTTCAGTGTGCAGTTAAGTGGAAGCTTTGAATTGAACCAAATGACCTTTTCTTCTGCTCTGAAAGGTTGATACACTTAATTCTGAGCTAGCTGGGGAGCGGAGTGCTGCCCAGAAGAGTGAAAATGCACGGCAGCAGCTGGAAAGGCAGAACAAAGAGCTGAAAGCCAAGCTGCAGGAGCTAGAGGGATCCGTGAAGTCTAAGTTCAAGGCAACAATTTCTACTCTAGAAGCCAAGATTGTGCAGCTAGAAGAACAGCTTGAGCAGGAAGCCAAGTAAGGAAAAAATCTGTTTGCCTGCGTTTACTCTGTCAGTTGAATGTCTGAAACCTCCATGCCTTAAGTTTATATAGGGCTGAGATGTAAGCTTACAGCACAGGAGTTACATTTTACTATCTAGAAACCTAGTGTTTAGGGGACACGCTTTAACAAGAGAGCTGTAAAGTAACTGGCATTGGAAGTTTCAGAATCTACTTGCTCCGTAACTGAAACTGCTGAACTAACTCTTGAAGTTAACGAGGTGAATATATTAGGTAGTCCCAGGATCCACAGCGTGCTGCAGAAGTTCCTTGAGACAAGATAAAACATCCCCTTGAGACACCTGGTCTCTCTGGTTAGAGGAAGCAAGCTGAATAGCTTAGGTGTGACAGCTTTACTTAGTTGAGATGAATCCTGTGCTCCGCAGAAGTCTTTCCTCCTTCCCCCCCGCCACCCCTGTTTGTTGGCTGGTTGGTTTTTGTGTGGGGTTTTTTTTTTTTGCTAGTTCTTCCCAGAATCTGAAGGTGGGCTGTCTTAGCAGCAGCTCCATTCTTTTTGTGCTTTTGGCTCTGCAGGAGGACTGTGTTACTGGTTAGGAATAACTTTAAAGCTGCTCTCTTCAATTTCATTGTGAAGAAGCCTGCATACCATACTCGTATTGCTCCAGTGCTAAGACTTTACACTTTGAAAGCTACAGCACAGCCAACCACCAGCACACTAAAAGTATGGTGGTTCTGTTGATGGTGACAGACATCTTAAAAGGACTCAAGTGTCAGTTAGACGATGAGGCAAGAGTCTTTCAGAAAAGGACAGATCTTGTGTTCCTAGCCCTCAAGTACTGGGAAAAGTTATGGCTTTCGGTTATTCTAGGGAAAGAGCAGCTGCTAACAAATTGGTGCGTCGTACAGAGAAGAAATTGAAAGAAGTCTTCATGCAGGTGGAGGATGAGCGTCGACATGCAGACCAGTACAAGGAGCAGGTAGGTGGAAGGGCTTAGATTTTGAGGCCTGTTTCTCAAAAAAGGCAAATGAAACTATGCTTTGAGTAGAAAGGGCTTGTTGAGAAGCATTTTAATGAAAACATTTGAGGGAACCCCTGTCTTGATCACTAAACCACTAGAGTAGCTCCCAGCAGTCAAAGCCTCCCTGTGTTAGCTCTGGTGTAATGGTTTGTTGTGTACCCTGGCATCCCAGGAGCTCTGCAGTGTTTCCAGGAGTCCACACTGGAGTCTCCAGCCAGCATGGTCAGGGAGGACAGGGTGTTGGCAAACCTCTCTGACCTCTGAAATCATGGTGTTGCAGCTGCCAAGTTCGATCCTGACAACCTGGTTTTGTATTTTAGATGGAAAAGGCAAATGCCAGAATGAAGCAGCTCAAACGCCAGCTGGAGGAGGCTGAAGAGGAAGCCACACGTGCAAATGCTTCCCGACGTAAACTTCAGCGTGAGCTGGATGATGCCACAGAGGCTAACGAGGGCCTGAGCCGGGAAGTCAGCACCCTGAAAAACAGGCTAAGGTAAGTGATGACAGTGGCAGTGGGCCACGGTTTATTTAAGCCCTTGTGTGCCCTCAGACTGTCTTCATAATGCATCCTTGGAGAGCATCTAGCTGTGGCACTGCAGAAACAGAGCTGCTAACATTAGGATGGGTCAAACTGGAGCCTGCTGGGAACTGCTGACAGAGCCTGATGATGAGAACAAGGAAGCTGCCAGCCCACAGGGATATTCCTGACAACTCTTGAGCCTGAACTCTTCGGAGCTTATGCTGGCAGTTTCCCTGGGGTTGCCAGTTCAGTCCAGCTGTAGGTAAACATGGAGGAGATGGCTCAGTTGTGCTTTACCAGTGGCTGGTACTGATCCCCCCCCCCTTTTTTTTTTTTTGGACCCACCCTGGTGAGAGTGTTTCAGCACTTTCCTTGAGAGCAGGTCTTTGAAATCGCGTTCTGTGTCAAGCACAGATGGGAGTCAGTGAAGGTGAGGCTGGTGCAGAACAGAAACCATCTCGAGGTACAGAGAGGCTGAGCTGCCTGGTGTGCAGGAATGGTTGGGGTGGGGAGGTGCAGTGCTTCACAAGCAAGCAGTCAGTATTTTTTTTTTTTTTTTGAGAACCTGCTCTGTTCAGTACTTGGTCTGTGCTTGTACAGAGACAAGATTTTAAGTTACTTGGGACTGGCCAAGTTAAGGTGATGGTATAAACTAAGGAATACCAGAGTACGAACATGTTTGTGCACAACGTGTTGACCCCTTGGACAGAGAGAGAGTTTTAAAACGCCGCCTGTAAAATTTGCCCAGTGGATGTCCTGGAGCGGTGTTCCCCTGTGGTTCAGCAGGGAGGTCTTTCAGGGGCAGCCACAGGCTCTGGGACTCAGGCTGTGAGAGAGACGTGACCCATCAGCAATCGCTGTCTGCTTGTTGTTGGCAGGAGGGGGGGCCCCATCACCTTCTCCTCGAGTCGATCCGGGAGACGCCAGCTGCACATTGAAGGGGCCTCTCTGGAGCTCTCGGACGATGACGCGGAGAGCAAAGGCAGTGATGTGAACGAAGCGCAGCCAGCCCCTGCTGAGTAGAGCCCCGTCACACTGTTTGCATGCAGAGACCTTTTACACAATAGTCAGCAGAAGGGGGAGGACTTCCCTGACCACCGAACTGCCTTGTGGCCATAAATCTGCCTTACGAAACATCGGCATGCTACAAGGTTACTTATCATAGGTCAACTATGTCTTAAGGCTCTCCAGCCTCACCATACTGTACCCTGCTTCAGATATAGGTACAACTGCTTTTTTATATATAGTAAACAAAACAGGATTGTCTCTGTTCAGTGCATCTATTTTCCAGATACTCATTGTAAAGCCATTTTATAAAGCATCATGTGAAGGATGAAACACTTTTTTTTATCAGTAGAGAAACTTCATTCCCAGAGGGTAGGTGGTTGGGACAGACCCATTGTCATGACGATGCATGCTTTGTTGTACCGCCAACATCCTTCCATTTCTTCTGTGCTCAGACGGCCCTTGGCCGTATTGAGTCTGTTGGATCATTGAAGACCAAACTGCACCTCTATCTTTCTTTTCTCCTAATTGTTGTGATCAGCACACAATCAGCGAGTGAACTGTGAAAAGGCCTTGGGAAGTGTTAGAGGGAAATGTAGGGATGAATGAGTAGTGTCCATTTTTAACCTGCAATATCATTTTGAAGTGTTCTCAGCACCTGCTTCATCAGTTAGTGTTCCTGCAGTACAGGCAAACTGAAACAGCATCACTGTTCCTCATCTGTACAGTACTTCTGCATTTGCAGAGACCTGCTATTACCATGCCCAACAGATCTGTATATATATTAAGGCTAGTATAATGTGAACACCAGTGGAAAATAAACATACAACACAGGCAAAATTAATTTATTAATGAGTTAGTCTTCAGGACATGGAGCCGAGTGGCTGTACTATGAGACGAGGCTTATGCAATACCTGAGCAGCCAGCCTGGTGTTCCTGAGGGAGCTGTTCCACTGGCCTGCCGTGAGCAGCTGGGCCAGTACTGTGCAGTGTGGGGCTCACGTGGAGCCTGTGGTTACAGGGGTTCAGCGATGGGTGTTGCCTGCCTACGAGTTAACATGCCAGTGGATGTGAATCCTTTTTTTTTTTTTTTGTTGTTGTTGTTGTTTTTTTATTTTGAACAGTATTACAGGGAGTAGTTAGCATTCTTTTTGTTTAAATAGCTGAAAAACTGACATTACAGAAAGTGCCTTAGACACTACAGTACTAAGACAATGTTACATATATAATTTGCCTGTATAACAATGATTTAATGTATTAATTATGACTGTGCTTCATATCATGTACCTCTCTAGTCCAGGTGGTATTATTGATATTAGTGACAATGAATCAGTGTTAACTAGGAAACTTCCTCTGCCACATGCTCAAAAAACATGGATTTCCTTTTTTGGTTAAAAGCTTTAACATCTGTCGCAAAGGTTTTGTTGTGTGTGTTTGGATATTTTTAATCAAACTGGCTGTTGACCACCAGGCATCTGACTGCAAATATCTTGTTTTCTTGTATACCCATATTTCTAGACAATGATTTTTGTAAGACAATAAATTTATTCATTATAGATGCAGCCGCCTGCTCTGTTTACTTACAGGAAGAGCCATCTCCTGAGGCTGGCACAGACCTTAATAAACGAGAATATGACTGGAAGCTGCCTTTTCCCTTCTTACTGTTTTGTTTGCCTTGGGGATTTATTTTGACCCAAATAGAACTTAAAGGGCCTGGTCAAGGGCTGAGCCTTTGCAATGCATAGCTGGAGCACAAAGGGAGTTCTCAAACCTCGAGCTGACCTTGGCACAAGCACTGTGGCACAGGCACAGTGATGATTTCTGCCTGTAACGGTCTGGTCTGTTTTCTGAGCAGTGAACTTTCCTGTTTTGGGTATCCTGCCCCGCAGCACCTGCTCCCCTCTGCAGCCTCAGAGCAGAGTGTTGGATTCCAAGGCTGAGGCTAGTGGACAGCTGCAGGCACCCTGCTCGGCTCCACTGCTGGGTGAAGGTGGTTTGGTGTGACTGCAGCAAAAAGCAGGGACCAGGGTGGACCCTACATCCACCTGGGAGGGGAGGTGACTGGAGTGAGGAAGGTGCCTGGCAGCTCCTGGCCAGGCTCTGCTGCACCAGACAGCTGGAAGTGGCTGAGGTGGGAGCTGCTCTGGCACTTGGTGGAAGCCTCCCAGCACCCAGGGGCTGTTGGGGACCTTGGCTGGTCCCAGGCACCAGCTCCTGGAACCCTGGGTCCTGGACACCTTTTCTCCAAGTGCTTCCTTCAGTGCTGTGGCTGCTGGTCCTCCTCGTGCTGGGAAGAGCAGAGGGGAGGGGCTCTTTCCCAGCCTCTAGCAGGGCTTACATGCATCTGTGTAGAACAGCTTACTCTTACCTGGGGATTTTTAAGGGGTGGAAGCTGGGTTGACTGCTCCCCCCCTGCAAAGGCACTGCACCCCTGGGAGGGAGCTGGTCACAGCTGGGGAGCATGGCCTGCCCGTGCATGGGGCAGGGACAGGGCCTCTAGAAGGAGCTGCAAGTGAGTGTATTCACAGGGTTTGCTGCCAGGTGTCTGTCCACAGTGGGGCAGGGCCAGCCCAGTCAGCAGGAGGAGGAGGAGAGCCTGCGGCCCTGGCACCACAGCCCTGGCTGCTGGTGGGCAGTGGGTGCTGGAACAGCTGCCCTGGGGTTGGCTCTCCAGGGGGGGTGTCTTGAGCAGCTGGGCTGGAGCTGAGCCCAGCAGCCTGGGAGAGGCAGCAGGGACCTTTGTATCAGGCAAAGCTGAGGGTGCAGAGCTGGGAAGCAGCATCTGGACAGCCCTGGCAGCCTACCAGGCACTGGGGAAGGGCAGCAGCACTCTGGGGAACTGCCCCAGCCCCACAGTTCTGCAGAGGAAACACCTTCCAACTATTCCAAGGAGGCAAAAATCCCTGGCAGCTGCAGCTCGAGGCCTCCAACACTTCCCTAGGCTCTTCCCAAAATCAAATCTTGAAACCCAGGACATGGCCATGCATCCAGGACTTTCAGTGTCAGGAGCAGAGGCTGCAGCTGAGTTAGCTCAGCCCTGGTTCCAACAGCAGCTGTTCCTTTGTGCACAAATGGAATTACGAAGCACTGCTCCAAGGAAAGGGGAGCAGGAGCTGCCTGGCAGCACAGAGCAGCATTGCCAACCCATTGCTGGGGCTTGGCAGAAAATACTACATGACAAAATACAGCCACTGCCACTGTTTCTGCAAAATCCACTGATTCCACATTAAAAGAACTTTATTTTTGGAAGATTACTCTCAGTTGTTTTTAACCCACATCATAATCTGTGTCACCACAGTGCTATGGTACACTGTCCTATTGAAACATGCCATATAGATTTTGAATAAATAAAGCTACAAAGCCCAAGTTATATACAAAGATCTTAGGCAAAGATATTATGTTTACAAACCTATGTACAATAAAACAAATGTAAACAGTCAAATGCAGCAGAGGATGCACAGGAAAGGAGGACCATACAGACCCCAACAGCAGGGGTGGGGCGACTTCCCACCTCCCTTCTGCTGGGGCCAATGGTTTTTCTCAGCGCTTGTAAATAAACCAACTCGGAGCTGCAGAGCCAACTGAAGGTGATGGACCTGACCAGGAATGAAGATTTCTAAACCCACAGATCAAACCCCAGATGGGTTTGCTGGTTCATTTTAAAATCCACCGACTGTGAGGCACATAGACAGAAATCGCACAAAGACATTGCTTGAAAGACCCACAAGGTACACAGTCGCCCAAAACTGTCACAGAAGCCCATAAGTGATGCTGTAAAATCCAGTCATACATTACACAGATTGGAGCATGGTTGTGATAGTTACAGGGTCCTGGTAGGAGGGTTTCATGGGCAGCGGGGCCAGTTTGATTAGCGGTTTCCTAATGCTTCCGCAGAATCCCTGTTGTGGAGGTGCATGAAAGGCTGAGTAGAGTTGGGCTGAGAAGCTATGCTACAGGCCCAGACACCATGAGCGCACTGCAGCAGCTAAATGTGTTACTGCCCTGCAGCTGCAAGGGTGCAGGAGCACTGAGGGAGAATGCTTCAGCACCACTCAGCCCTGCCAGCTCATGCTAAGGCAACTGACGTGTGCTGGACCTGTGACAGTCACCTCCAGCGCACTGCCACCCAGCGCCTCCATCCCTCCCTCTACTCGGCCCTGGCCCCTATGTGCACAGCCATCTCTGGCAGCTGGAGATGGGGCCATACAAGCAGGGCTGCCAGATACACTCATCCTGCCCTGCCTGCTCCAACCCAAGGCAGGAGGGGAACACACCAGCAGCAACAGCCACGCACCTGCCCAGCAGTAATTTATTAAGCTGCAGTTACTGAGTCACTTACCTGGACCTGATTCCCAGGTGCAAATGTTTAAAGTGCCATTGCACAGCCTCACCCAGGGCCCCTTTCAAGAGGTTGGAGCCTTACTGGGAGGACAGCAGCTGCACATCCTAAGCAGCAGGATGCTGGAGCAGGCAGGCAGGGAAAAGAGGAGCCGCCAATGTTTGTGTCATGCCAAACATAAGTTAGAGATAAAGCAAGGGGCAGAGGACCACCTGGCCAAGGTTTGGTGAGCAAGACTCCTGCATCCCCTGAAACAGAGCACTGTGTGTCTCAACCTGTGCAGCACAGGGTGTGGGGCCAAGTCAGAGAACGTTCACTACAGCAGGAGGAGAAAATAAGCTGTATTAACATGACATGAAGGGCTGTGAGCACAGGGTCTCCTCTGGCAGCACAGTGTGGGTCGTGTTCCAGCAGGGCAAGAATAGGGAGGAATCAGGAACAGTTCTTGGTGGGCTGAGAAAAGCATCTGCAAGTCCGAACACGACCTCCCGCAGGCTCATATGCTCAGGGGGAGCATGCCAGGCGCTGAGGATGGTCGAGAGGCTCCCAGTCCAGGGGGACCTTGATCAAAGCCATTTACTGCCCTGAGAAGCAACAAGAGACAGGCCGTTAAGTGACAAGCATCCGCAGGAGATGGCACTACTCACCTCTCCCCACCACCAGCAGCTGGAAGATAGACCACGCCTTTCCTCCCTCCTCACTGCATCCATCACCCTGACTGCACAGTGGCTGCTGGGGCAGGGCCAACATATGACCATGGCAGGGCTCCCACCCTTCACACAGGGGGCTGCAGTAGGGCCAGGGCCTACTCCATCTGCATCCCCAGGTCCTTCACGGGTGGCACTATGCAAGCTCTACCCAATAATGGGTATAAACACACACAGAGAGCAATAGCACACAGGCTCTGCGAGAGCAGGCAGGCGCGTGTTGAAGCACAGCAGAGTTGCTTGATGCTACGCTACCCTTGGCTGGGGTGCAGTGGGGGCTTTGGGTGTCTCCACACCCTCAGGATCCATGGGTTCTCCCCTTCCCAAGGCTGTTGGGAGAGGTGAAGGCATGGAGAACCTGTCTTCCTGGTGGGTTAGAAAAAGAGCACATGG
This sequence comes from Burhinus oedicnemus, assembly GCA_008921705.1. NCBI lineage: Eukaryota > Metazoa > Chordata > Aves > Charadriiformes > Burhinidae > Burhinus > Burhinus oedicnemus. Next base: position 30,120 of record VFFE01007037.1, on the reverse strand, counting down.
GTCTGACAGCTTTTCCATCTCTACTTTGTTATGACTTTGACAGATCTTCTGTAATTAGGCTCAACACAGAGCGTCTGCCCAGGCTCACCATCTGCTGATCACCATCACCACAGCCTTGAAAACCAGGAGCGGTAACATCCCTGTACCAGGACAGCACGTCCACCCCCACTGCACCCTGCCCTCATGGCCAGGTTTGCAATACTGAAGGTGAGGGGAGACCATCCCCCCCACCCCTGCAAGGCAGGACAGGTCTCCGCCTTCATGTCTGCTTGCTCCCATGAAGTGCCCCTGCCGCACTTTCCCAGCTCTGCCTGAACCTCCAGCACCCCAGAAGATGCCATTCAGATCTCTCCTAGCAGAGCTACATTCGTGAGAAGGGACACTTCAGGAGACAGTCTTTGCTACTTAGACCAGCAAGCTGCAGTGAGTAAAAGCTAGAAGTAGTGCACAGGCCCTACTGATGAAGAAGCAGCCAACCTGGGAGCCGGCAGCTCTGGGGTCCCCGGCTCCACCCAGTGCAAGTGCTCGGAGGAGCACGTCCCGCTCGCTGCCACCACTGCCTAAGGGACCAAACATGGCAGCAGCTCATGCACGGGTGGCTGATGACAGCATCCCCCAGGATGGGCCAGTGCTTGTTTCCACACTCACTTTTGCATCATACACCATTCCTGTGCAGCTTACGTTCACTGGTGATCTTGCAAAAACCCTACCAGCAAACCCAGAGTGCTGCTGCCGTTGCACTGGGCAGTTACAGAATCCTCCAGAAAAGCAGATGAAGAACTAAAATTTCAACACTTGCTAGCAAGAACATATTCCCATAGTAACGCAACTCAGTGCCATGCAGAGCTGGCCATTTCCTTTCCCTGTGTTGCTGTTAAACATCCACGCTAACACAGCCTAGGTCAGAGCAGGGAGAAACCACCTTTCCCACCTCCTCCCCATTAAGCTGGAAACTTCAACTCCATTTGAATGTGCCTCCCTGGCTGCAGGCAATAAAAAGCTGCTGGAAGAGGCTTAGGGGCAGATGTATTTTGCTATTTGCATTTGGATGAAGGGGTGTGAAGCCAACCTGATCCTGACATGACTCTGCAAATTAGTTATCATCAGCTACAAAGCACCTCTGCCAAGTAGGGCAGGGGAGAAAAACAAACAAACAAAAAGATCAAACAAACAGGATTAAAATGTGACAGTTTGCTCCCTTTTGAAACGGTTAGGGAAAAGTGACATTCAACATCAGCGGCCTGGAAGTGCTCATGTTTGATGAGTCATGTTAAAGCCAAGCTGTATGGATTTGTCCATGTTTCCTGCACTAAATTCAGAGTGGCTCTTTGTGAAGGACACCATGGGACAGCACCCAGCCCCTGCTGCATGGAGGATGTGCTCCAGCCAACACCAGTGCCCTGGCTATGCTGGCTGGGCCTGCAGCTTGGCTGAATGAACACTCTTCACTGGGACCTCCTGGCTGTGCCACCTCTGGTGCAGCACGGCAGGACAGGCAGGCTGGGGAAGACAACTGATCAGTTTCAAGCCCATAGCAAGTGCCATCGCTCCCCACGCAGCCTGTCCTTGCAACCCAGAGCTCCCCCGCAGCACTGCATGAGGCTGGGCAGAAGGGGCCATGCTCAAACTTTGGCACATCATTCCCCTCTGCACCAAGCCAACTGCCTTCCCTGCCACCAGGCACCCCCATGCCACCGCCTATCTGCCTCCCTGACACGACGTGTTTGAATCAAAACCCAACATGTGGCATTAGCACATGGTGCTACACCACGGACAGGCCAAATCAAGTTGTACAAACTTCTCAAATATTGCTATTTCTGGGGCACCAACTGCTCCCAAACTGGGTTTCCAGCACCCAAGCTCTGTCTGTGGGGAGAACGCCTCCCTGCAGCCATCACCATCTGACAGACCTGCCTCTGCAGGCAGTTTCTTCTTTTAAATGAAGCAACACATCTAACCCTCCTCAGCTCCTGCGCAGAGGCACATCTACCAGCTTGGGTGCCCTTTTCCATCTCCCAGAGATACACAAAACAAGTCCAGAAGCCATTCAGCAATCAGGCGCTCAGCACAGACGCCACACGGACATGACACGACTCTGCCTACATCACCAGTGTTGCAAATCACCCAGTGAAGCCCAAGACAAGAAGGGAGACCATGCCCCATCGCAGAGCTGGGGCAACAAGAGGATGAGTGCTCCAAGTACTGTGTTACAAGTGTTAACCAGCGCAAGATGTAGTGCTCACAGGACTACAATGCACCAGAGAGACACAAGCAGGCTTTCTGCTGAAGATGGAAAACAGAAACCTCATTTAGAAGCCTTCTGAGGTTTCCCCATTGTTTGCTAATTTAAAAAAAAAAAAAAAAGAGAGAGAGAGAGAGAGCAGGAAGGCAGCACAGAATGCTTGTTTGTGGCAGCTTCTCCCAGGATCAGCTCCTGGAGTCAGTTACCTGCATTGTTCATTGCATCCTGCCAGCCAAAACTTGCCCTCGGTGCAGAAATAGAGATAAAGGAGTGGCTTTGATTTGCAGAAAGCCGGTTCAGTAAGTGGGGCATGGGAAAAGGCTTCAAATAGTAGCAGCAACTGGGGGGGATACTGAAAGCTGGCATTATGGCTGAGCTTACTGAGGTCTTAACCAGCCATGGATTTCTGTTGGTAACATGAAAATGCACAAAAAAAGGGAAAGAAATCAGCATTACTGCAGTTAGTTAGAAACACAGTTAAAGGAAAATAAAATCTGTTAAACTGTGAAACAACAAATAAAATGTGCTGGATGACTCCTGCCTAACCTCCCAGAAGTGAGCTAGGAAGAGAAGTCCTTGTCCTTGGTCTCCAAGGTCTCAGACAGTGCCCGGAGGAGCACATGCATCGCTCCAGCCTTCAGCCGCTCTGCCCAGGCCTGGCATATGTGTGGGGGCTGCTGCATGGAGCTGACACTGCCCAATGGCCCAGAAACCTGCCCGCAGTGATTAATCCCAGCCAGATCACTCGCCTCCTGCTTCTGCCTCATTTCCCCATCCCTCAGACCCGGCACAACATGCTCTGTGGGGCCTGTGCTGTGTGCCCTTGCTGTAGGCTTCCTGAGAAACCGGGCTCCAGTGCTTCAAAGGGAGCAAAAAGCACCAGCCCCTGCTGGAAACGTTCCCTGCAGTGGTTTCTGATGGATGTTTCTGACTGCTTGTTCCTGCAGTGCCATGGCCCATTTCCAACTGCTCTCTCTGCCCTGTGATTGCTAAAGATAGATTTTATTTTTAGTCATTAATCTTTATTTATTTCAAGCTCCAGAGAGACCTTAGAGCCCCTTCCAGTACCAAAAGGGGCTACAGGAAAGCTGGAGAGGAACTGTTTACAAGGGCATGTAGTGATAGGAGGAAGGGTGATGGCTTCAAACTAGAAGAGGGGAGATTGAGATTAGATCTCAGGAAGGAATTTTTCACTCTGAGGGTGGTGAGACCCTGGCCCAGGTTGCCCAGAGCAGCTGTGGCTGCCCCATCCCTGGAGGTGTTCAAGGCCAGGTTGGACGGGGCTTGGAGCAACCTGGTCTAGTGGGAGGTGTCCCTGCCCATGGCAGGGGGTTGGAACTAGATGATCTTTAAGGTCCCTTCCATCCTAAACCATTCTGTGATTCTATGATCCCATATCTCTGATGTGACCAATTCAATCAGAAACATGCATGTATTTGAAGAAATATGAATTAGATCAAGAAATCAAGCAGCACTCAATCTTATGGTTGCAACAGGTCACAGCACCAGAGAAGTTCATCTAAAGTAAGAAGAAAGAGAGAGATTATAGCTGCAGGCTTTGATCATGGACTATTAGTTTGTAATTCTAAGAGAACTACCTCATGCAGTTAGCATAACCATCAACTCTGCACCTCCAAGCACCAAGCTCCATGCAGCTTATCATCGCAAATGAATTCATTTACCCATGACCAAGGTGGGGAATATGACCTTTTCACGCCTAGTGGAGAAAAATTGAAACAGGTTATGCACAAAATAAAGACATTGTTGGGCATAACCCCGAATGCAAGAAATGGGGCAAAGCAAAGGTGTTAAACTAAACCTCACCAGACCTCTCCTCTTTGACCTCTGCATAATGAGACTGCTCCACTCAGGCAGGTGAGGGGTCCTATTTCACCGACAACCAGCACTCCCACCATGTTCCACTGCTGCAAGTGCATGACCCAGATAGAAGCCTAGAGCATTGCAAAGCACATTACAGGACATGGGATTACTCACCTGCATCTGAGTTGAGTTCCCTCTTTTCCAGGGAAAATTTTTTATAAGATGGACTAGGGAAAGAAAGAAGACCCTGATTTCACAGCCTGATGTGTTACGATCATGGTTGTGGATAAGTGTCCAATGTGTAAATATACCTACATGTTTCATGGGACTGCTAGAAGTGTGCAACCAGAGGCACATCTCACATTCAAACTTCAGCTTGTTTTATTAAAACAAAGCCCAATACATTCACAAAAAATAACTTAAGAATAAACATCAACTACCAGGACTTTGACATTCAAGAGTGTAGGAAGTGGAGCAGTGAATGAGGCGTTAATGCTCCAAGGAACAAACACCCAATGTTGGCTCACATGCTGTCTCAGTTCTGCCATTCCAGTGCCAGGCCTTTGTGGAGTCCATCAAGGTCAGAGCCATTTTGTTCCCCAACTGGATCGAAGTTAATTACCAGTTAAGAACATTTACAACAGCAAGAGATGAGTATCCATCTGAGAACATCCTCAGGTGCTGTTCTGCCATGCCCTGGCATCTGAACAGAAGCACCATGTTCCTGAAGGAACAAGTCTGCAGGAAACTAATCTTACAGCAGACTTTGTTGAGCTTTAAAAAAAAAAAAAAAAGTAGGTAAGTCCTGACTCCTTCAATCCTCCAGCAAAGCTTCGGTGCAAGCCCAGCTGTCCTCCAGGCTTCCCCTAAAGCGATGCTTCCCTATGCCAGCTCCTGCCTATCACTGTCTTCAGCTGCCTGCTCAGCTCCACTCCGCAAGCAAAGAGCAGGTGTTTGATGGGAGATGGAGACTCATCAGACACTTCAACCAACAAAATGGAAGAGGAAAGAAAGTAAATGGAACTGTAATGATGTGGCTGAGTTACCTCTGTCTTAATCCCACCACCCAACAACTGGGCTGTCCTTTAGGCAGCAGCTGCAGAATAGATCGGATCCATGATCACATCTGGCTGTTTCAGGCTCCAGCAACAATTAGGAGCAGGGAGGAAAATACAGAGGCTGGAGAGAGAGGAGGAGGAAAAGAGGGGAGAAGAAAGGGCATGCCTCAGCTCAGCCCCTCGTGCCCAGCCACCACAGCATGCTCTGGATCTGATGCCTGCCAGCAACGTGTGCCAGCCAGCAATGTGTGCCAGCATGGCTGGGAGCTCGGCTGCTGCTGCAGCATGCAGGCACTATGGGGCTGACCTCATGTAGGTAACACTTTGCTTTAGCTTACATGTGCAGACAAAATTATGCTGGTTTTACAGAGCAGCTGTGGAGATGTGTACACAGCACAAACACTGCAATCACCCCCAGTGTCCACAGACCTTGACAGGGCCAGCAAGGCAGAGCAGGAGCCAATGTAAGGGGAGGGGTGACCAGCATTCTGGGGTGCAGAGGAGAGGGACAGGAGAGCAGGGCCATGCAGGAATCTCTTAACAACTTGCAGATAAGGACATCAGTCATTTCCACCCCCTTTTCTAGCCCATTAACATCCTCCAAGTCTGCTGTAGAAGTTATCTTTCAGGAGGCTGGGTTTCTGACCCTTTTTCAGGTACAACCTGCTGCTAACTCCAGGCAGCCAACCCAGATAACAAGTGTGATGACAATCTAGATAATTAAAAGTGACTCCCACCTCACACAGCAATCAGCTTATTCCTCACACCACAACTCAACATAGCCGTGCTGCCTCCTAAGATGAGCTATAATCTCTCCCTAGCAACCACCCTGACAGCTTGCACCTGAAACATAGCCTACGTGCTGCAAGTGTGAGCACTGTGGTGATGCAGACCCCAGTTAGCCTTGCAGTATACATACAACCCAATTTGCACACAACACTGACTTCATTAAGTCTCCAAACTCTTCCTTTCCAAAAGCAGCAAACAAGAGTGGCTCTAAAAACTGAATGCCAGTTTCTAAGATGCAACTTGCCCCACCACCCACACAGCGACGGAACTCAGCTCAAATGAGGATGACTGTAGGAAGCTCAGCTTGTCTGCTCTCTATATGGTGCTCTTTAGGTTGGTAACAGCTCATTTAATTCTCTAAAATAAATTCTGGATTGAGGATGTGCTGAATATTAGCATTAAATGGCACTAGCTTGAGGTATAGCATGGAAGACTATCACTGTGCAGGGAGCACGGAGGGTGTTTTGCCCAGTGACAGCAAGCATAGCTCGCAATACCACTGTGCTAACACCAGGGGAGTGCTCTGCTTTTCACCCTGCTCCTCAGGGCCACTCATACAACCGCGGGGCCCTGCGCTACGAGGAACTGTGGGGAAAATCGTCCTGCTGAACCACTTCGCAATATCTGAGAGGAAGCTGTGACCACGGGCAACTCACAGGAGACACATGGGGTAGTTTTTCCTGTGAAAGCAGTTTCTGGCTAAAAGGACTGACACACAGTACAGCCAGCATGGAGGCAGTTGCTGCCTCAGCCAGCCAGAATTACACCATTAAAGACGCTTACTTCCTCCTCTGTTAGGGGAAAAGAAGAGCGAACAGGGCACCACCCTCCAAGTGAGCATTTGCTGCCTGCACTCAGCTGTTCTCAGCAAGGGAATCTCCAGATTTGCGGTTAATGTACTTCCCCACGCACGAGCACACCAGTAGCTATGGCAACTCCATCACTACCTACTTGAGATCCTTTCAAAAGGGCACATTCACTTCACTAGCAGGTTTGCTGCCTGGGGTTTTTGTACTACCTGAGATGCAGCCAAGAGATTAGGCAGCAGACGGACAGAACAGGCACTGACATCCTACCAGCTAAGGGACAATCACGCTTGCTTTTCTCTTTGCTTTACAGAAACCAGCTTTACAGAAACCAGCACTGTCACCTTCCCCATCCCCTTGAGACTCTGGCTCCACAAATTATTTGTCCTATAGGATGAAAGCTGTGGTGGACGAAAGACAAGCCAAGAAAAACTTCTGCTCCAAGTAGCATCCCAAAACACAGTCCCCTTTAGGGCAAAAATCTATCCTTACTTACCCTTTGTCAAAGAAAGAAGTATGCCCCGGATGAGGGTACTTTGTGCCACTGCTATTCATTATGCCGCTGTTAATATTCCCTGAAATGTACGATTTCCGTGATGCCTGGTCCTTTGCAAAATTTCTGCAAGCAGCTAATTTGGATTCTAAGGCCTGTGAAAGGGAAAAAAAATATTATGTCAAAAAAGTAATACCATTAAGAGAAAGTATTTTGCTGCTCAAATTCAGGCTTTGTCGTGACCCCAAGATCACCATGATCATGACCCCACTGTGACCAACTTTGGCAAAAACTGAACTAAATGGGAACAAAGCTGTCATTTGCTCTGCCACCCAACCACAAAGGAAACCCACACAACAACATACTGATGCAGACTGCCAGGCATGACTCAATTCCAATAGGGCTTAGATTTTAGAACATATCAACTCTCAATTAATTACCTAAAATAAGGAAGCCAACACCTAGCCAAAGTTACCAAAACTTCTTGCTTCAGCAGCTGCAGTAAGGGTGGCATAAGCTAATCAGAAGACTAAGACAGAGCCTAAAGCAGAATGCTCAAGTTTTGGGAGGGACTGTGTATTTGCAAAGGTGATTTTTTTTTCCCCCCCCAGGACAATGCCTTCTAACATTTCTTTCTTAATCTTGGCCTGCAAAACAAAGCCAGTTTCTTAAGGCTCACTGATATGCTTCAGGACAAGAGGTGCTACAGCCACAGCATTAGAAGGAGGAATCAAAGGCAGCAGCTAAGCCTGTCTCTGTGGTCTGTACCTCATCTCTACTATTGCCAAGCAAGCCAAGCAAGATCTTTTTCCCATACACAAGGTGACAGCCTCTGCCTTACCCACTGACTCCTGGCAGGAGGGGAGACAAAAATCCTGATTCTCTCCTTCACTTCAGAATATCACCTGCCCTTTCTGCCGTCTGTCACAAACTGAGGCTTAACTTGAATATCTGTCTGAGCTAGCAGAGAGTCCTCGCAGCTATTTGTTACATCCACCCTGTACATGGGTGCATTCACACACTTGCAAATGCATGCACTGGAGACAAAAACTCATCTCCCCAAACATGGGGTTTGGTCCTGTTCCATGCAGAAAAATATTCTGTTAATAAAGCACTGACATGCCATCGCAAGTAACTGAACACTATACAGTCTTCTAGAAATCCATCTAACATTACTTAGTGACTATATAGGCAGAAATAGATAACTACCTATCTCTTGGACTCAAAACACCTATCAGCTGGAAATAACCTGTGTGATCTGTGCCAAGTGACTCCCTGTCTCAGCTGCAAGCAAGAAAGCTGAGGGGAAACTTCTTGCAGAGAAAGGGAATCTAGGGCTTGGGATGAGGAATCCTATGAGTAGCCAAACACAAAGAAATCCTGAACATCCTATAATTGTTACTAAAATGCGTGAGCTGGAATTTTGTATCAGTGGCAGAGCATATGTCTAAGAGCAGGCTGGGAAAGAAGCCTGCTTATTTGGCATTTCCTGTTCTTGCAGAGTAACCACACAGGATTGTGATTAAGCTCCCTAAATCCTCTGCAGACTCTTACTCACAATGATCCCATTTTAAACATGTCACTCCATAACCCCGAGTCATCCTGCTGCCCTTTCAAACCAACTACAACCTCACCAGCTCCAAACGTGAGCAACAAGGTAATTTCTAATTTCAAACTTTGCTAGAACAACTGTCTCTACCGCAGCTATGGCCATTCTCAGCGTTAACCACAAGACACAGAGGAAAGCCAGCACCAGAGGCTAGACACTGCAGCTATTCATGCTTCCACTAACCGCTGAGGCACATCAACAAGCTTCTCATAACTCAAAAGTCTTGTCTTCATTCGACTAGAAAGCCTAGCATCCTAAACAACACTGTAACAGATGTTTAAACCACTTCTTCCCTGCTTAAGCGGTAATCCCTTTAAAGACTCACGCATTTCACTTCCCCGTCAACAACTACAGATGGGAACATTTGGCTTTCTCCTGATTTATTTTCTCACTTTCTGATGAAAGGTTTCTAGATTTTTTTTTTTTTTTTCCATTTTCAGCACCTGTTGCAGGTCTCCCCAGGCAGACACTGGCAGCATGATCTCAGCTTCCCTCTCATGACATACAGTAACTGTGCAGTGGGCACCCAGAGTCTGAGGTCCAGTTCTGCATCTTGGTCTCATTAGAGAGGAAGCCACGGGCCCCATTTGAAGTAAGAACAAGTGGCTGATGGTGTCTAACCCCATATACCAAAGTGCTTGAGAAACTTTTTACTCAAAATATGAATTTCATCACCCAAAGTTGGCATCAGAACTGTAGTAACATGCTTTACAAATCAAGGTAATTAAAAAAGCCTACGTCATCGCATACTACACCCTGAACGTGGATGATCTGGGAACTACAGCATGCACTCAGCACGGGCCAAGGCCTTGTAAGTGCACACAAGGATGAAAGCTCAGTGACAGCAGCACAGAGCTAGGAATACTTCAGTTCAGAGCACTCACCCCCACTTTCCGTAACAGATCTCCCACAATGTTGAGTGCAGATATTCTAGCTGAAGGAGTAAGGGGGCTGGTACCAAATCCATTTGGTATAGCTGCAAACACAGACACTTTTTATTATATGCACCACTCCTCCCACAGTTCGTTTCTTTTTTTTAATTTAAATATATCAGCTTCTACATAAAAAGGTAAATCTAAAATCCTGCTACAGAATTACCCCACAATAACACACAGACCACATGATTACTACCCATGGGAAAACCAAAAAGCTTAATTCCTGTCCACTGCCCTCTTTCCCATTAGACCTACATGCAGAGTTCATGCACTCTCCATCTGCAAGACTATTGCCCACAATCCATCTAATCCAGCCAGAGCTTCCTCTGGAATCTACTCATTCTTATTTGAAAAATAACGTATTAATCCTTGTGATTGTCTAGAGCCATCCAGATGGGGAAGGGGACTGGACTAACATCCTGCTGCCTCACAGAGAAAACAGGACCCCTGAAAAGTGTGTGTGGTTACAGAGGCAGTCTAGATTGTTCGAATTACTGCCTACTGTTTACCTACCACTGCTACTCCACACTTAAGCAGAAATATCAGTCACTGCACTTCCCTGCAATCCCATATGTCTTCAGTGCTCTACCGCAGGCATCTACTCCAGACTGCAAAGCCCTACCCACCCAAAAGCAGTATCTAAGCTTCACTGTCCTCCTTTTCCATGCTATTTACTCATTATACACCTTAAATGCACCTGATGCTGCCCCAGGATTTAAAGACACCTTATGCAATGCATGCGGGATCCACATGTACCTACATTTACTTCAAGTTCACTAACAAGCGCCTGATCTTAAATTGTTTATTAACAAGCTGAACATACTGCTAAACAACTAGACACAGTTTCTATCAATTATACCTTTTGGGGAAGGAAAACTATTTTCTGATCCTTTTCCAACGGGCGTAGCTGGCAAGGAGAGAGACGCCTGGACAGCTGAATCCATCTTTTCACAGTCTAGAGTTGGAGAACTGGGCGCTGACTTTCGGGTCACTTCTTGTTGCCTCTCCCGTACTGCTAGCTCTTGCCGTAAGTCTGACGGTTGAAAAAAGAAAAAGCCTGCACATACTGGTGACTGATTTCTCAAACAAACACTCTCTGTATTCATTTGGGAAGGAGGAGGAGGAGGAGGAGATGCTTGGCAACAACTCTATTAATTGCCTGCTGCTGGCTTTCTCCAGCAGCAAGGACCCTTGCCTCAGAGCAGTCACAGCCCAGTACCATCACCTCCCGTTACAGCTGGGAGTAGAGAGGCAGCAAACAGAGCCCTCCCCAGACCAGAGAGCTGCGTGGCCCCAGCAAGCGCAGCAGGTGACTTAGCCTCAGTATTTTTCCCCACCTGTAGTGCGAGTCCCACCGAGAGTGTGTCACAAAAACTGTAGCTGGACACAAATGCACACTGAACTACATTCAAGTCCTGCTCGAACAGAGGTTGGAAAAAGGGAGGAATGACCTATTCTCATGTTTCCAAGTCCCCATGTTATTCTTCCAGTTAATAATCCACAGGACTCCACACTAGCCAAATACAGTCAAAGGGTTGTATTCAGTTTCTTGCTGCCTCGACAAGAGCAGACTGGAGAGGCTGGGTAGTCCAAACAGCAGGGAAACAGACTTGGGATTAGGAAACCCATGTTTTATTCTCACCTCCTCTCCAGACTGCTGCTTACCCCTACCTTGCCCCCTCCCATTTCCACACACAACTGCTAAAAAGGCCATCCAGCACAGTTCAGCAATGAATCTATAAAATCCTTAGAAGGGACTAGATGCAAATAAACAATACATTACAAAGGGGTTGTTCCTTTTTGGGTAGAGCAACTTAATCTTTTACAGACCTCTTATTCCTTGTCTCAATCTGGTATAATGTGCAAAAGAAAATTAGTTATACAATATGGCTTTTAAGTTATCATAAATATTTAGAATTGATTTTAAGTAAAACAGCACAGCTGAAGTGAAAAATCTATTTGGGCTCCTAGAAGAGGAATTGTGGCTGTTCAATCAGAAATGTTATATTTGAGTTTGACACCACATCAGTCCTTTTAGGGGCTAGGGTTCCTGCTTGCTGTCAGGGGGAGTAACATGTAGCTTTGCTACCCAAACAAATGCTAAAAATTTCCAAATGACTCATCCAAGAAACAAGATGTCTTTTTTACTGATTATTCTGGTGTTCTCAAGAACAGTCCCTAGGTTTTGCTGGTTTTTTCCAGTATTATTGCCCTAACCCCAAATGACAATACATTATTTCCTCAGAAAATACAATAAATGTGAAAAGGGAGATTAAATAAAAACCCTGTGTTTCCAATAGAGGCCTTCAATTTCTGGGGCACAAATTTGGTTCAAAGAAGTTCACAAAGGAGAACAACAACAGAAAATCCCAGACTGCTCTCAAGTGTGCTGTCTTACACTCACATCTAGGCTGTAACTAAGGAATTATTTTAGAAAGCTTCACTTGAGAGACAAAGTTGAAAACCACTAATCTCTAAACTAGACTAATGGCAGGCATAGGCTTATAAGCAGATCATCCCCACTATTAGAGAAATCAGTTTCCACCAACCATTAAAAAAATGCTTCCACAGCATCCTCAATGTGAAATCCACTGGGGAATTCCCAAATCCTAATCATATCCCAGAACACTATCCCAAACATCTCCGATCCCACAGGTCTAACCACAGTCTTCACTGGAATATCTTAAATAAACCAGGCAATTTACAGGAGGTTCAGAAGGAATACAGAAAACAGGATGTTGTTTTTTTTTTTTTTTAAGTTATTTAACCATTTATCATCTATTCCCCTGTCATTTCCTGTGCTTTCCCTTCCTATAAAAGGCAAAAAACCACAGCGAGTCATAACTTTTGAACCTTCCTCAACTCTTATTACATCTGTGGAAGACAGTATTTTTGTATTCACCTGGGTTAAAAATCCTGAATGAATCTGGTATTAATCTTGCCCTACATGAGGAAATTTTTCCTCTTAGCTACACTGGACACACAAAGAACAGAGAAGACACTCTTAGTAAGTAATACCTAATGCTTACATTATGCATCTAGTTCAAGTCTTCTTATGTGAGGCTTTCTATAAACATGAGCTCTGGTCGCTACACCTCTCTGTTAGCAAGCCAACAACGTACTAAGACACAGAACTAATAAAGCAAGCCATACCTCTCGCTTCATCCTTTAATCTCTGTACAGAAACTAGCAATGATTCCTTGTCATCCAGTTCACTTTCTAAAAAGGCATTTCTCTCAATAGCCTGGTTCAGCCTTTGTTCAAAGTCTTCCAATGAAACTATTGTTGCCCTAGAAACAAAATCCAGAATATGAGGTTATTCAGCTCACCTAACATAGAAGTGTATGCAAAAAATGTAATAGAGGAAAAATATTAGCAAGGTCTATATTCAAGTTAGTCATTTGAAAGCTATGGAAATGCTTCTTAGAAAGGACTTATATTCCCCTGTTTCTTTGGAGTTTAAGATGAAAAGAACATGATAGCACCTGGCTCTCAGAGATGTACCAAAGAGCTACGAAAGAGCTAATCCAGCGCGCTCACCTCCATTTTTCCCAAGCCATGCTGCAAAGCCATATATTTAACCAGTGCATTAGCTTAGGTGGTGCTGTACTCTCCAGAGCTCTGAACAGGCAACAGCCCACCAAGTGCAGAAAGCAGGGCACTGGGGTATCATCTAAGACCCAATTCATTCCATGATTTCAGTGGGATAACTCATACGTGTCAAAAGTTAGTCATGAGGTTAAAAGCCTTATGGAAACAGGGCCTCAGCTCTCAGATCTTTTTGCCAGATAGCCAGAGGCTCACTCCTGGTCCCACTGAATCAATGGCAAAATTCCCATTCAGCAAAACGGAAGTATGACCTACTCCTAAACTGAGTGTTTCTAACAGCAGCCTAATCATTTTATGCACTTATACAGGACACATTTGTTCCCTACTGTCATTAAGCTGTTCTGCAAGGGAAGAAGAGACTCCTTTGGCCCGTTTTATTTAAAAGACACTATGTAAAGCATTAGCTTCTTACTTCAAAGGGGCTTTGAGCTACCAGGATCACAAATATATTTCAAGAGTCACCTAGATGGTAGTATCAAAAGCAGCACTCTGGCCTAGCTTTCTCTGAGCCTGCCTGCACTGCTTGTTTCCTCACAGGAACATGAAGCACTTTGGTGGGCCTTGCCTTTCTTGCTGTAACATAACACTACCAGCTGATGGAGGTGAACTCCAAGGGTAAACTGCACTGTTCTTCAAAGAATCAAGTGTATTGGGGTTTGTTTGGGTTTCTCTCAGTGTGCATTATTTTCCCTCTTAAAGAACAATAAAATGATCAATCTGAATAGCAAAGAAAAGATCTAGTGAAAGCTTTAAGGAAAGAAGAGGTTTGCAGCCTTCACCTCTTTGCACGTTCCAAGTCATCATTGGCCTGCTCCAGCTCCCTCACATACTTATGCAGCTGATCTTTAACAGCCCGTGTCTGGCTCAGGTCATCCTCTAACAATGACACTTGCTTGTAACTTTGTGCATACTGGTGCTCCAGTTTCTCCTGAAAGAAAGAAGTAGCAAGATAAATATCAGTCATTTACATTCTCCAAGACATCAGTAGTGAAATGGGACAAAGAAAGTAACATACTTGCTGCAGTCTGCTGACGTGGGATTGCTGCTAATACAGAGCAAAAACAGGAGAGGTAGAAGGAACACTCTGAACATCAGAGCTGGACACAGTATTAAAATCACAAACGCTGCATTGTGCACAGACATCTCACCACGACACAGCTGGCTGCTCAGAGAAGCATCGCTGCATCTGTTCCTGGCAGCCTGCACTGACAGCTGCTCTGAAGCCTCAAGCATCTAGGAAGCCAGAGAGAAATCTAGCTGCACAGCCTCCCCTGCAGTGCCTCTCCCTTGACAATAGCCACACTGTTTACAGAACTTGTCTGACATCTCCATTAGCAAAAATAAGAGCCACTGAAATCTGTTACAAAACCTCCAGGTCCACAAGCCCATCTTCGAAAGACTGGAATAATTCATTCCCAAACACACTCTCATCAGCTCTGAGGATACAGACAGGGGCTTATGGAAAAACTACTGACCTTATAAAACCTGGACTGACCTTACAGGTATAGCTGGGACTGGATACGTGAACAAGTAATTCCATAAACTTTATTTCCACTGGTTAAGTTTCCAACCTCTGCCTTCACTAAAATAACCCAAGGCTACCAAAAATGATGCTTTTCCAAGATTTCAAAAGAGGCAAGAACTTGTTAACATAGTGCCATCAATTAAAAGTCACCTTCTGCACGTGCAGACCCTTATGCAATTCCTGTCTCCACAGATATGGCTGTCAAGGAAGAATTAAGAGATTGTCTCTGAAAGATGTGCACAAATCTTCAGCTTTTTCATAAAGCCTCATAAAACCAAGGAGATCTTCTGGGCAAGAAAACTAGTATGCAAAGAAAGATGGTAACACAGTGCTCTGACAAAACATACTTGTGTTGTCCGCCCTGTTGCTATGCTGACATTGTCCACGTAACTAATAAAGCTACTACTTGGCGAAGCCTAGAGAATTCAAACAAATGAGCACAAACTCCATGACAAGAATTTCATGATGTGACCAAGAAAAATTCTGCCAGAAATTTCCCTGGTAAGTTGCTGGCCTTATCTGGAGTACATGCCATACACAGGTCTGGATCTTAAACAGACAACTCCTTTACTTCATTTGGATATTTAGTGACCAAGAACAGATCAATCTAAAATGAGACCCAAGGCATATCTGTAAGAAGAGGCAATGCTGTTACAGGAAAGACCCACCTTTAATGTTTCCACTTCATACTTCAGTCTTTGGTTATCTGCTTGCAAATCTCTATTCCGCTGCTCAGCTTGCACTAGCTGTGCCTCCAACTCAGCTTCTAATTCTCTGCTTCCCTCCTGAAATTCAGCCAGCTCTTCACGAGCTTCCTGGAAGCTGTAAGGAAAGGATTTAATCAGTTGAAAATTCAACATCTCACAAGTTAAAACAAAATCCACAGCTGTTTTAAAATAATAAGCTGAAAAAACAATAGTTTTGGAGTACTTAAGTGTCATCCACAGACTTCCAAGGGGAAAAGAAAAATGGGGAAACAGAAATTACAACATTAAGCTTAGGTGTAAAAGGAAATTAATTCTCTTACATCAAACAGCTACATTAAATGTGTATGTGAATACAACTTGTATCAAAGCTATTTACAGGATTCATGGGAGTCTGACAACCACTCTGTACTCCATTAGACTTCACTGCTAGGAGGATAGAGTCAATTAATTAAACAAACATTTAACCTGGTTTTCGTCAAAAACTGTAAAAGAGAACAATGGCTTCTGGATCTCTGCACTATCTAGAAATTTAAGGCTCTTGAAAAGCATGAAGTATTGAATCTTAGGGCTATTGCGCACTGAGGCAGGAAGCCAGCACCTACCTTATAGTACTGCAAGTTATTAAATACTAGAAGTAGCCACTCCACATACTTTGCTTATTAAATTTGCATTTTACCATATGTAATAGCTCAGCTCTTCGCAAGCAGCAGAGAAAACTCACAAGGTTTTAGGAAACAACATATCCACTGGTGTCCAAGAGAGAAAGTTTTCCAACACCTCAAACCAGCTTAGCTTTTCCATGTGGACAGGCCCCATCCCCCTTTTCCAGAAAAACACCAAAACCAACCAAACAAGCAACTTCCACCTTGGGCCCTTTGGTCTTGAGAGAGCTTTAAAACAGCTTCATCTCAATTGCACATGAGTAATACTGAATGCAAGGAAAGCTTTCCAAAGAAAGTAAAGTGGGAGCCTCCAATGTGCACCACTCCAGAAAAACCCCAAACAAACCTCACCCCCACAAGAAGCACAGCATTACTCAGGACAACAACCTCTCTTGTCGTTTTTGATAACCAAAAAGCCCTGTGCCCCCTAAAAGATGCAAACCACTGGTACAGGCTGGACCATGAGGTACAATATACTTCAATAAATTGCAGCAGACACCAAATCAGCCAGTTTTCATACCAGTAACTGAAGTACAAGAAGCTTGAGGGAAGAGTAACAACACAAGGCAAGCCCAAAGGTGCCTCCTTATGATAAAAGGTCAAGATACTACTTAAGGCAGCGCTTTAATTATACAAAGATGCACATGATGGCAAAAGGGCTCTGCTCTTGCTCAAACATGCTCGAAACATAGCCTGGAGTTCATGGCATGGCAACGCTGTGCAAGAAACACTCACCTCCCACAAGGCTGGAAATTTTAAAGCTCAATTTAAAGCTGGATATGCAGAGATTCTTTCTAAAATATCTAATACCCATCTTGGTGTAGCCTTACAGAGAAATAGATTAAACAATGTTCTGGTCATTAAGAACCAAATCCAGCCTGCAAATCTACAACAGTACCTTTGTTTGTATTTCAAGGAAAGCTCTTTCCAATATGCAGTTTCCTCCTTTGGACTCGAAAAAGTTGGGATTTCTTCACTGTCCATGATCAATACGACCTGCAGGATACAAACATAAGAATACACTCAGGATAAACAGACAGGCGGACTGCCCCCCAAACTGCTGCTAAGTACTGGGCTTCATTGCCACAGCCTTTCTGACAGCGGCATCCAGACTTGGCACCCACAAGAGGGATGTTAATGATTCCTAACAAGCATCATTCAGCACAGAGACCTGCCGCAACAAGCAACGTAATTTTATCCAGTTTCTGGAAATGCTCGTGCAGCGGCCTGAAATGAGACAAGAAATTTTGGCTGTATTTTGTAACTGCCACTGAAACAGTAGTTAATGCCACAAGCCCACTTAGGACCACAGTTTGGAAAGATATTAAAATTTACAGCTATCACAGTTTCCACTTTCCTTTGTAAAATGTTCTTAAAGACATTTTGCCTCCTGTCGCCAATACAGCAATGCACACTACAACTCCTATTAGAGCTGCAAAGGCATGTAATGAACAAGGACAAACACTCTGAGGTCAACTGCTAACACGCTGTGCTGCAGAGATTAAAATTCAGTTTACTCTGCCTATGTTGAGTCCTAGCTAATTCCTGCTTTCGTGTAAAACACACAGGTAACACAAGTTACCCACATAATTTTGCTCCCTCTGTCCTCTAAAACACACACAAAAAAAGATCAGCCTGTCTCTAAAATTACATGGTCACATCATACAACAGTGCTTCCAGCCTGGAGGTGTTCAGAGGACCAGCTTCCCACGCCAAGGCCGGGGGACCACAGTCTCTGGATGAGGACCTCCTTTCTTCAACTGCTTGCACCACTGGATGCCATTTGCATTGCTGCTCGGCTATTAGCCAGTGTAAGAAATGCAACCCAACGTGTACTTTTTATACTGCTGCCCAGTAATGGAGGAATACACAGTCCAGAGGGACACAAGACATTCGGGGCCTCAACACACACCTGGTCTCAGAAGGTGATGAAGATGAAGAGGTGGTCGTGGTCCTTCAGGACCAAGAGCAGTGTTCAGATAGGCATGGTTCCCCACCACAGCCCAGAGATGCACCGTGTACCATTTCTGAGCTCTCTCCAAGCAATGCCCCAACTCTCTTACTCGCAGGCATTTTTTTTCTCCTCAAAAGCCAAGACGCAAATTCTGTTATTAACATCTAGAAAAGAATAAACTGAAACCCAACCTCTTCTCTGTTTAAAGCAAAGGCTTTAAACAATGCTTGCATCAAGCTCATCAATCAGTAATAGCTGACCTAGAAGTCCTGACTTTCACACTCTTAACAGGCATCAACAGCCAACACTGTCCCTTCAGGCCTAAAATTGTCATGCTAATATGTCCTGCATCTCAGTGACCCAGATTTTAGCCACCTAAAAGTAGGACAAAACAATCCCATGCTTTCATCAGAGGGCAGACAGGCTCATTTCAGAGACTGGCACTTATCTCACAAATAAAGTGAGGCAGACCTGGCACATTTGTTCTTCAGCTGAGACTGCAGCTGCCACAATCCAAGGGTACAAGATCAAATTTATCCAGGGGGTGCTCAAAAACACCCCAACTCTCTCATCGTGCTTATTTAACTTTACAGCTCTATTGTAGAAGCAAGTTTGTCACGAATCAGGTTTCCATGCTGCCCAAGAGAACAGATGGTGCTTCATTTTCTGCATTGCCCTGTACTGAGAAAATAAAACATATATGTGGAGCCATTATAATTCCTCCTAACACATATATTTGCAGTCCTGCTGTACCTCTTCAGATAAAAATTTCTTTGGGTGTACTTACTTCAGTAGTTGCACCTGTTACCAAGGCTGCTTAATCACAACATAGGGATAAATTGTAAGTCCTATGCAAAAGACTGTTTACAGTGGAGGTAGAGCCCATGAATCACCTCCCAAAGTGTCGTGGTTTCGCAGCCGGGTGCATTAAGGCGAGCAGACATCTGCCGTGGCTCAGGCACGCATCAGGCAGCTCCTGAACTGTGATTCAGACTGCCAGGAAGAGGAAGAGGTGAGCAGCTTGGCTCTGCTATTGCTGCCTGCTGTCCGTAACATCAGTCCCACACTGACCTCACTGAAACCGCTTCCGTAAAAGCTTTCTGACCTTTCCCTCTAAGGCACTCAGCTCTAAACCGGCACACTCTGAGAGGCTTAGATCAGCAAGAAGCACATTTTCCCCAAAATAAATGAGAGGCAGCACAGAACAGGGCCAGCTCCCACAGCTCCAGAGGAGCTGATCTCAAAAGGTAAGCAGCAAGGAAGCCACCTGTCAGCAAAATTCAGGAGGCATTTAGAGAAAGCTTTGCACAAGAAGGCATCTTACATCATTTCCTAGAAGCAGCCGAGATAAGGTACGCTTGGGCCCACAACTCCTTCCTGTCCACTCACACAGGGCACACCCTTGGAAATAAACATCCCAGGAATCCCTGCACACACGGCAGTCTGTGTGAGAAGCAGGAAGGGCTGTCTGGGACCACAAGTACTTACAGAGTCACCAACTGCCGATGCAGGACAATTCCCCGCCTCCCGCCTTGCCAAAAGACCCTTTTCTTTGAGACACCAGAGGGAGGAGATTCAGCCCTGTGGTACTTCAGGCCCCTCAGCCCCAACTCTTCCTTCCCAAGAGCAAGCTGACCTTTTCCAAGTTAAGCAGGTGATAGTTCATGATTACCCATGCCCTATGTCTACCATCATGCCCAATGCTATCAGCATGGATTTCTGATCTAACTGCACTGCATAAACACCCACAACATATTAATGCCAGCATGCAATACTAAGCTCCAACATCCACATCCAATACTAAGCTCCAACATCCACATCCCAGTCTTTGTACACAGTTACATCACTTGTCTTCCCTCGCACGCATGAGGGACAAGAAAAAGAGATAATAGCACATATACGCACTCTGGAAACAAGGTGATTCAGGGCCAAAACGCTGGTCTGAGAGTTGGGAGATGCAGACAGTTTCCAAACCTGCCACCAGCACACATGTGGCCATGAGTAAGTCACTTAACTTCTGCCAGTCTTTGCCCATTCCCTCTATTTATGGTGTAGAAACAGAGGCCTGTCTAGGCACATTTATATGCCAGGCAGAAAGCAACTGCTAGGCATTATCAGAACATAACTAGACAATTTTCAACATCTCATGTGTGGGAGAGCAGATGCCCACGGAATACCAAGAGTTTAACAAAAACTGCTTTGCTTCAGCCTGTTCCCAGTTGTCCTGGGTCTGGGCATTATGTGAGGAGCTGAGAACCAGCACAGCAAGCCCTTCCTATTCACAGGCTTCTTTGCATACGTGGCACTTGCAGAATCAAGCCTTTGACAAACACTGAGGCTTTCAGGATACAGACAAGACAATGCAGCAGCGTCTTCCAGGCAAAATGAGAGCAGGCTTATGCTGCTGCCCACTCGGAATTCATTACAACACAGCTTAGCATTGACACAGCGCCCTGGGAAAAACTCAGCTACATGGGCATAACTCCAGGATCTGAAGCAGCTGTCAAACAAGAACTACGTTCAAAACGCAGTGGCTCCTTTCCAACCCCCCCTTACACAGCAGGACAGAGTAACTCTCCACTGTTAAAATGGAACAGCTTTTCCATGCTGTGATCACTCTAAAAAACCTGCAGCTTGTAAGTTAAGAACTTCTCTAAATCCAGGGGTTTTGTACAGGACAAATCTGGTTTCTCACCTCCAAAGGCATCCTTACAACTGAGATGCTCAGTATCCTCTGGACATTACAAGAGCCAAAGGCTAAATCCAACAAGCAGAAGTAAACTAACATGCAGACAGTATTTCTCAGGTACCTTAAAGAACCTTGCATTCAAGGCCAAAACAAAATCTTTATGGAGCCACCTTTCAGATAAGTCATGAAAACACAAACACAGCTTGAAGTGTAACACAATACCTTAAAAAAGCTTCCTGGACTCTCCATGTGACTAGAGGCTGCTGCTAGGGTTTGGATCAAGTATCAGACCAAAACACCAAGCTTGAAAAATAGCACAGTGCTTTGACTTCCACCCACCCCTTCCCACAGTCAGGAATCCACTCCTCCCCACGCTCAAAGTCAACTCAATTCACTGACGCATCGCAGTAAGGATGAGCTACAGAAGCACGTCCAAAATGATTCCGAGTACTGCTCGGAGGCAACTGCAATTCACCCAGGATGTACCTGCAGCATCTCAAGTGCCTGGATAAACCATTCTTCCTGATTTTAATCAAGCTGCATTCTCCCATTTAAAACTAGCTTATAAATATTTGCCATATAAAGTGAATGAATATTGTTTCATGTTCATGAACAGGTCATTTTTCTGCACACTAGCTTTCTTCTTCACAGTATTTTTAGACAGCAAACACAAAGACTTAAGCAAAGGCAAAGCAAGGCCACTCGAGTGCGACAAGCCACAAGACTCCCCCATCCACACTTTGCCGCCCCACCACCGAAGGCAATGCAAATGTCCATTGACCTTTGGAATTAAATAAGTAACCACCTAAAACAGGACTTGATAAAGAAATTCTGCCAAGCTCACATCTGGCCTGCAGTTCTCAAGATAACAACCTATTCTGGCTATCAGAGGCCCCAAAACTGCCAAGTGCCACGTAACTACCACAGTCATCCCCTTCTCGCAGGGAACGACTCTGCTGCTGAGTGCTGGCACCGTCCAGAGCTGCCACGAAGAGCAGGAAGGACTGTCAGCAACCAGGTCTTCTTCCTCTTCCCATTTTATGCTGATTCACAGACAGAAGCAGAAGAAATCTTGTTTCCACCATTCTTCACCTTCCCAAACCAGGAGAACTGACAGGTTAACCCTCAAACCCCTGAAGCTCTGGATTTTCTTCCAAAACCCAACCAGGATTCAATGCAAAGGAACCTGAGCAGTCCAGCCAAAAACCAAAGCAAATTTGCATTGTCTTTCACTTATTACAATATGGAAAACAAACAAACAAAAGCCATAGATTAGGTTTCACCAAACAATTTGTGCTTGTTTTTCTCATCCTGAAATAGGAGCTGTAGGCATTTTCATACGTGTTTTGGAAGGCTGCCTGCATCCATCGCTGCTTCGGAAAGTGAATCTGTGTCTTTTCCTGCAATACTATTTTTGAACTGAATGTTCTCTGGTGAACCACAACAAATGCCTCCTTGCCTCTTACAACAGCAGCATACGAACTTTCAAGAAAAAAGAAAGTCACAGAGCACAGTGTCAGCACAACGCTCCTCACTCTGCCGTAATAATAAATCCTGCATTTCCAATTTGGACAGCACAGGAGGCAGAAGATGACCAAACCAAGTTCAGGCTAAAAGCCTTTAAGATAACTGACCACCATACAGTAAAGCCTTGTTATCTCAACAACCTCTTGTGGAATCAGCCTTATTAATCAACTAAAACAGGTATGCTTTACACTACATGGCCAAGACTCCCACACCTTGTAAATATATGATACCTGGTGGTGCAAAAAACCCCTTGGTGCCAGCACTGGGATGCAAGCCTTGAAACCAGAAGGAAGGTACTGATGCAAGAAGTCTCTTTTCAGAAATCAAGCTAGAACTAACCAAAGGCATCAGAATTTAGTATTAAAAAACATTTATCCCTTTTACAAACATGGGAAGTTTAAGATATCTGGCCTCTATTTGTTCCCAAGTAACACCACGGAAGCACCTTAAAAAGGAAAATCTGAAGAGGCTGGTGCTCCTGGTGCAGGTTCAGTATCTGCAGAGACAAAGGAGAGGCCCCTGAAGATGTGCATGTCCCAGAACAGCCTGACCATGAGAACAATTTGCTCCCAGCTCCATACCCAGGAACCCCAGAGGGACAAATCCATGCAGAGCAGAAGAGTGTGGAGTAAACAGCAAACCGAGAAGGAAATTAAGGCTGTGAAAAAGATATGCTTCTCCCTGCCTCAGTCTCCACTCTCTGCAAAGCCACCTCTTACGAAAGTCAGTGAGATATGATGAGCACCAGGAGCACCAATCCTGACTCTACACCTGAGGCTGACAGCTGGCACAAACCGCCACGTGCCTGCATACCCCCCACCCACATCTGGATAACCATCCACCCAACTTGCATCTTCACTAACTCCCAGTTGCCTGGTTTCTCTTTAAACCTTGAAAAATTACAGAGCATCCTACCCAGAAGCAACGACTTCATCTGAGGGCTTGACACGCACAGCCAAAAGCTTGCAACAAATGGCAGCACGCGGGTCCCTTGGGCCTCCCTATTAAAACCATCCAGATGACAACATTCCCTGGAAAGGCAGTGGCCAGAAGGCCAAGACGCTTCTGGACACTGCAGAATGACAAGTGACAAAGAAACTTAAAGGGAAAAGCACTTAGCACAGGTTTATTCCAAGAGGAGTGAACTCTGTTGCTTTTTAAATCTCTGAAGTTCTATCAGTGCCAGGGAGGGAAAATGCTTTTGTTGAAAAATATTACCCAAAAGCTAGTCACAGGCCAGCCATCAACAGAGAGGGCCTTAGGTGTCTTGAATAAACACTTAACAAGATGAGAGTTAAAAATAAATCCCCAAGCTCTACGCTGATCAGGAGAGAGAAGGAGCACAATCTGCTACTGAGCTGTATCAACAGAATAGCCCTCCAGGGACACAACCGTACCAGGAAAAATATGCTTTGATGGGTACATCTCGTTTTGCCCATGGATGAGTGCAGTACAGCAGTGAAAAGAAAGTTTCCTTGAATACACTTCATAGTTTATCTTGATTACGTTTGTGGAGTCACAAACGTCAAGAAGGACTGTAAAAAGACTGTTTCCTTTCTGTAGTCTGACTTCCCCTGCTTCTCAAGCATAACTGTAACAGACTGAGGGAATAAATAGTACCGAGTTTGGGGGGGGGGGGGGGGGGGAAGAGGGCTTTACCCTGAAGAGGGGGGAAGGAAATTAAATCACTATGCTCCTGAACACATACCTTCACCACTGTAACTCCCAATGACATGCAGCATCAAATCTTTGCATGTGCAAACCAAAAGGAGAATGTGGCTCTGGAGCTCTGGCTCCACATATACAACGTAAGTACATAGCCCAGCGAGGTCTGGGTCTGAAAGTAAGACAGCAGATCTCTCTTCAAGGGCAGACCTAACACTATTAGTCAAAAAACCACACTACTTACCTACACCTGCCATATCCCAAACAATGGCAGTTAACTGGCACCATCAACCAGCATACTTGTACAGTCACATCGCTGACACATCAAATTTAAACATAAATAAAAAACCATAAAAGCCTCCTAGTCACTTTTCTGCCCCTGGACAGCTCCTTCCTCTTAGTTACTAATACCTCTAACAAAACACTGACCTTGACAAGGCCACCTACATTCTGCGGTGTCCAGGAATTGTTTCTAGGGGAAAAAACAACCACCACCAAACAAAATTTGCTTAAATATCCAAAGAATGCTTCTTCTGTTATTTCACATATTTAACCACCTCTCAGGGCAATAAACGCCATAGGCCCCCAACACTGCCCTCTGCCTCTTCTCCACACTCATGACCAAGTCAGGATAGTTTCAGAGGGAACAGAGAAGCCCCGAGTCACTGAATACTCCCAGTGCAAACTGGTCGACAGTGATGAAGCTGGGCTGCGGTTGGGCATGGACAGCTCTCCTCCTCACTAAGAAGAAAGAGATGCGTTAATGGGAAGTCACTTAACTGGAAGTCTTACTCTAGTAATGTGTTTTCTCTTGTGTTGGATGCGTTTATCCTTTACAGCATGTCTGCTGCAATTCAGGTCAAACTCATCAAACTGGGAATACGAGGCAGGGACTGTTCGAGTTTGATCATGTTTATACAAAATACAACAGGACTGGCTAAGCTGAGAGGGAGGCGATAAAAAACTCGGAGAAAAACCCTCACAGAATTACTGGAAAATATTCACTTGAGATGTACACTAGGCATCTGATGTATTTTATGAGAATGAAGGCAAATCATATGCCCAGGTTTCTGTCACTGACTGGGGATGGATGATGGAAAAATAAACACATTCTGGGACAAAGCCACCTACAAAGGAGGCACAGTGAATGTAAAGGGAGCAGCTGTGCTCCCCGATGACAGCCAGGCAAGTCACCAAACTTATTCTGCCGCGTGTTTCCGCACATGCACGGGGTTAAGTCCCTTTGCATTCGGAAATTGCTCTGAGGAAGGAGTGAAGTCAAAAGCAATTTGTCACCATCACACCCATCCCAGCTGCCCTCCTCCCCTGGGCAGCATGGGGATGGACAGGGAGCACAGCCCACTTCATTTAAGCAGAGAGCAAGGAGGATAGGCATCCTCTCTATCACGCATGACGTGAGGGAGGGATTGCCACAGCCTGGGGAAGGCGAGACCTGGGGGTGAGTCACCCCGCGGCCCTGCGGACCGGAGAGCAAGCCAGGAATAGCTGAGGAGCTGGACAGGCTCCACAGGCTGGGCAGTTTGGGCTTAACCCATCCAAATTCTGCAATTTTGCTCTCAATTTCGCTCTGACCCTTGCCACAGAAGTGTACCGTTGGGCACCCAGCCGCCTTCCCTCCCCGCCAGCCCCCTGGCACCCTGACCCGGGCTTGCCACAACCCGTCGTGTTCGCAGGCCAAGGTCCGTCTCCACGACGAGGCGTGACGAAGGGAAGCCAGAGACGATGGTGCCATAACAAAACGCATTCTCTTCCTACAGGCCCGGCGACGGCGGGCACCTACGACACAGGCACCGCCAGCACCCAGGAGGGTGCGGGCAGCTCGGGGCACAAAACCCGGCATGTGAAGGCCGAGCCTGCCGGCGGGGGTGCACCTCCACTCCAGACACGGCTCCTTCCCTCACGCTCAACTGAAAATACCTTTGAAAATGGGGCTTCTCCCCCGCAGGCCGCGGCTCCCGGGCAGGCACGGCCGGCCCCGGCGGGAAAGGGTGCCCGGACACCACGCACGCCCACCCCGCGCTGCCGCCGCCGACCCCTCGGG